>OW964834.1:23918366-24518366 GCA_943142095.1 Ophonus ardosiacus | reverse complement strand
AATTATCAACCGCTTCCAGTCAGTGAAAACGATCAAGCTAGGCTCTATTGGAACAGGCAAGTCATAACGGACAAACCAATTAAAAACATAGCTGTACCATAGCCTCGAGCTTCTGCAACTACAGAAAAACATAAATATATCCATGCAAAAATCTATAATCCTCAGTACCTGTAACACCGTAAGAAGGGTCATTGGAGAGCCACTTTGAGAAGAAAGTAAGTCAAACTAGCCCAGCTGACTACGATCCCAGCAGGGAGGGAGCCGAGATGAACAACAATGCACGAACCCAGCTGATCACATGCCCAGCTAACCGTGAGCCCAGCAGATCCTAGCGCCTAGCGAAGACAGCGGAAGAACACCCGAACATCCGGTTGCCCCCTATCCCTAAAATATGATTAAATATATTGTAATATTAAATATAATGTAACATATGACTTACTTACAATGCTATGTATACTTACCTACATGCTATGCTGTAACTATATAAAACCTGTAACATAAATGTACAGAGAAATTGGCAAATAAAGTATATAATAATAATAATAATAATAATAATAATAATAATAATAATAATAATAAGAATAATAATAATAATAATAATAATAAATTATAAAAATAAAAATAATCATAAGAATAATAATAATAATAAATAATAATAATAATAATAATAAGAATAATAATAATAATAATAATAATAAATAATAAAAATAAAAATAATCATAAGAATAATAATAATAATAAATAATAATAATAGAACAGCTCTGCAGGCCTTATAGGCTCATAGCTTTTTTTACATATTTCTTTCCATTCTAATCTATTTAGAGTCTTTATTTCCCAGTTTTTTGTATTGAGTCTATTTAAGTCTTTAAATACTGAGTCACACCACTTTCCCTTAGGATGACCTATTTTCTTCTTTATTCCTGTCCTTCCTATGAAAAACTTCTTCACCATTCCGTCCTCTGGTAGCCGCATTATATGTCCCAACCATCTTAGTCTTTTAGCTTTAATTAAACCGGTTATTGCACTGGCACCATATAAACGCATCACTTCCGCATTTATCCGTCTTCTCACCAACATTTCTTCTTTTTTTCCACCGAATATTTTCCTTAACGTTTTTCTTTTCCACACTTCCAATTTTAAAATGTCACTTTGTTTTAATGCCCACAGTTCACACCCATACATTACTGTCGGTCTTATCACTGTCTTGTAAACCCTCACTTTTGTTGTCCATGATATATGTTTCGATATTAACAACCCATGTGGCATCTCAACACATTTACTTCCTTTAGTTAGCCTAGTGCTAATTTCCACACTCTCTTCACATTTGTTGGTTAAAGTCACTCCCAAATAAATGAAGCGCTTAACCTATTCAAACTTAAAAATCTTCCCATTTTCACTTTTCACTACTAAAATTCCTAAGTCCCTTCCTTTTATTTTGTCTATTCTCATATATTTTGTCTTGTTTTCATTTATTTTTAATCCCACTTCTTCCGCTGTTCTTTGTAATCTGTTAACCACCTCCTGTAGTTCTTGCCTTGACCTTGTTAATATCTCTATATCGTCCGCGTAGGCTAATATTTGATGTTTCTTCCCGTATAAGTTTCCTGAGCTATAAATCTTTGCTTTCCTTATGACCCATTCCAGAACCACATTGAAAAGTATTGGCGACTATGGGACTCCTTGCCGTAATCCTTTTCGAACTCGTAAGCTTTCGGATGTTATACCGTCCACTTTTACTTTACACTTATTATTTTTTGTGTTAATTCTATGAGTCGTACTAGTTTCTCAGGTATCTGGAATTTTCTTAGTATTTCGTACAGTTTGTTCATCTTGATAGAATCATAAGCCTGTTTGTAATCCACAAACAGTATCCTTAGAGGTAGATTATGTTCATAGCTGTCGAGCGTTATTTACTTTAGTGTACATATTTGATCCATGGTCGATCTATTTTTCCTAAACCTTGCTTGATATTCTCCCAGCAGATCCTCCACTCCTTCTTGTATTCTGTTTCTAATGCTAGTTGAGAAAACTTTATAAATCACATCTAATAAGACAATTCCCCTATAGTTTTCACATATGGTCTGGCCCCCTTTCTTGCATAAAGGTAAGATTACAGCTTCTTTCCATCGGTCTGGCATTTCCTCGGTTTTCCACACTTCTTGAATCTGTTGGTATACTTCTCCTTGCAGCCTGTTTTCGCCGTTCTTATATATTTCTGCGGATATTCCATTCTCCCCTGGACTTTTATTGTTTTCTAGGTTATGCAAAATTGTAATAATTTCCTTTTTCTGGTGGCAGTTCGTCCTGTTCGTCGTTTCTTTCTTGTTCTCTTCCTGTTAATTATTCTTCTGGGCTACACCTTTCATTTAATAATTCGTTGAAGTACTCCCTCCATCTATTTACTTTGTCTTTTCCAGTAACCAAGTAGCCTTCTTTGTTCTTGCAATAAATTGCTTTTTGTTGGTACCCAGATTTTTGTTTTCATACGTCTTGATAGATGTTTCTTATGACTTTGTCCTTATAGTTCTCTTCTATTTGCGCTAATTTTTTTTCCATCTCTTCTTTCTTTCTTCTTCTGCAAATCCTCTTATATTCGTTTCTTTCCTCGGTGTATCTTTTTTTAGTTTCTTCACTTTCTTTTTGCAGAGCAATCAATCTGGCATGATTTTTCTTATTCATTGATTCTCTGCATTCATCATTATACCAACCTTTGTCCTTTTTCTGCTTCGGCCACTTTAGTAATTCCTCTGAAATCGTAGTTACTGTTTTTTCCATTTTTTCCCAGTTTTTATTTATATTTGCTAAGTTATTTCTATTTTTTAAATTTTCTTTGATCTCTTGATTATATCTGTCTTTTACTTTCTCGTTTTGTAATAAATGCCAATGATATTTTTGCATTCCCTTTTTTAATTCCTTTTGTTTACAGGAATCTTCTGATTTAACTTCGCTATAACAAGGAAGTGGTCTATATTTTCTTCTGCTCCTCTTCTACTTTTAACGTTTGTAATTACTCTTGTGTGTTTCCTTTCTATCATTATATGGTCAATTTGATTAGTGTACTCTGTGACGAAGTCACATTGTTTCACCATAATTTGCCAACACGCCAGCGTCCCGAGAACGTCACCGACCACTGTGGGGCTGCCGAGGAGCATGTAACCTTTGTCCAGAAGCCGCTGTGGCACAAAAACAGGGTTCGGCAGTCCGAACTGGCGGTACAATGTCCATAACCTCACTTTGAGCACATGGTTATTTTCCATGGAACACCATCGTCCACTGTGGGGCAGGATCACGGCGTGTAAACAGTTTTCCGAGATAACTGTAACACGAAAACAGCTTTCGACAGTTTAAAATGCCCTTAACATGTTTTTAAACTTACCTGTAGCACATGGTGAACACGAGGTAACAGCCAACAGAAAATCCTCTAGTTTTCAGCCTGCCACGATCTTTCCGGGGTTTTTCGAGGCCGGCGTTTCACTCTGCACATCACAGGGCAACTTCCAAAGCAATAGTTCACCCAGATCCCACAACTAGAGCACGCATTCCAGAGCTGTCAAGACCGCAGCGCCAATGAAAGCGGAACAAACCTACAACTTGGGATATTTGTTAAATTGTATTTTATTTAAAATATTATTGTAAATATTTTACCTGTTAGTTTGAAATAAGAAAAACTGGATTTTCGCATTTTCCCTTGAGTATAGAATTTACTAGAAATATTTTAAGAGCCCAGCCTCTCGACCAATAGTAAGCCGAGTCTGTTCTCCCTGCTCATTGGCGTCGTGACGACCTTGAAGTCCCTGCTCTGCACTTTGGAGTGCCTGCTCGTTGGCGTCGTGACGCCCTTGAAGTCCCTGCTCATTGGCGTCGTGACGACCTTGAAATCCCTGCTCGGGCGCCATTTTATGACGACATCCCTGATCTGGTGCCAGTTTGTGACGTCACTCTCACCCCCCATTGCTGCAGTCTGAGTTGATTCTTGCTCGGGCGCCATCTTGTATCTCCGTGGAACTGAGAGAAGGGTGAGGAAGGGTTGCGGATAGCTAGTCGTGTAGGCCAGGATTCTTAGGGTATTTTTGAGCAGTGAAAAATGCAGTACACTAAACTATGTTTATTTACACACTATGTACAATTTAAATAAATTACTGTGTCCATTGTTATTCAAACTATTGACAATTTTACTAGCAAGTGAAACTGGATATATCAACTTCCTGAATTTAGTACGCGAAATATTATTTATACTCTTGACAAACTTGAAATAATATTTACTCTGAGAACTTGTACGTGAAATCTTTACTTCGTGAAACTTGGTACGTGAAATATTAACTCTGAGAAACAAACGTGAAGTAATATTTACTCGTCGTGATCCCGACACGGGACTTAGAAAAATATATTTACTCGTCGTGGATTACCGTCCCGACACGGGACTTAGAAAAATATATTTACTTGTCGTGGATTACCGTCCCGACACGGGACTTAGAAAAATATATTTACTCGTCGTGGATTACCGTCCCGACACGGGACTTAGAAAAATATATTTACTTGTCGTGGATTACCGTCCCGACACGGGACTTAGAAAAATATATTTACTCGTCGTGGATTACCGTCCCGACACGGGACTTAGAAATATATATTTACTCGGTGAAACTTTGACTTTGTCGAACAGCGACAAACGGCGACTGACTTCTACAGAACAGCTGTAGAAGATCTGGACTCTGCCTTCTATTCCATAGAACGCTATGGAACTCCTGGTTCTGGCTAGACGCTAGCCAGAAGACAGAATGAATTCTAGGGATGCTGTGGCATCTTTTATACCCGAATTTTGATAACTCTCGTTCAAACGCGCGCGGCTTATGTGGAAGTGGTTTTATTCGAATGTGATTGGCCGAGTGGGAGAACAGACTCGGCTTACTATTGGTCGAGAGGCTGGGCTCTTAAAATATTTCTAGTAAATTCTATACTCAAGGGAAAATGCGAAAATCCAGTTTTTCTTATTTCAAACTAACAGGTAAAATATTTACAATAATATTTTAAATAAAATACAATTTAACAAATATCCCAAGTTGTAGGTTTGTTCCGCTTTCATTGGCGCTGCGGTCTTGACAGCTCTGGAATGCGTGCTCTAGTTGTGGGATCTGGGTGAACTATTGCTTTGGAAGTTGCCCTGTGATGTGCAGAGTGAAACGCCGGCCTCGAAAAACCCCGGAAAGATCGTGGCAGGCTGAAAACTAGAGGATTTTCTGTTGGCTGTTACCTCGTGTTCACCATGTGCTACAGGTAAGTTTAAAAACATGTTAAGGGCATTTTAAACTGTCGAAAGCAGTTTTCGTGTTACAGTTATCTCGGAAAACTGTTTACACGCCGTGATCCTGCCCCACAGTGGACGATGGTGTTCCATGGAAAATAACCATGTGCTCAAAGTGAGGTTATGGACATTGTACCGCCAGTTCGGACTGCCGAACCCTGTTTTTGTGCCACAGCGGCTTCTGGACAAAGGTTACATGCTCCTCGGCAGCCCCACAGTGGTCGGTGACGTTCTCGGGACGCTGGCGTGTTGGCAAATTATGGTGAAACAATGTGACTTCGTCACAACTCTCCATTTGGTAATTTCCACATGCCCTTGTAAATTTCCTTTCTCTGAAAGACTGTCATACTTATTTTCATACTCATTTCTAGTGCTAATTCAATTATCCTTAGCCCATTTTCATTTGTCACTTCATGTTTGCTATATTTCTTTAAAATATTCTTCTTTTCCAACTTTTGGGTTCATGTCTCCAATTATTATTTTGATGTCATATTTAGGTATGTCATTGTAAACTTTTGTTAGTTTATCATAGAATGCATCTTTCATCTCATCTGTTTTTTTATTTGATGGTGCAAGTGCATTTATTATACTAATTTTCCTCCATTTTCCCCTTATTCTAATTTTACATATTTTGTCCGAAATTGGTGAAAATTCAATGACTGAATCTTTTATTTTCTTGCTAACCATAAAACCCGTCCCAAAATAAACCGTTTCATGTCCACTATTAAATATTATATAATCTTCCGTTTCAAAAATATTATTATTCTTTTGTTTCGCTGCAATATGTACTCCATATTTTTTAAAAACTTCTTCTAAATTCCTATAAGTTCTTGGAGTATTTGATCCTCGTACGTTCAATGTTGCTAAAACTAATTGTATTGCCTTGTCTGTAGACCTATTCGTGTGCCGTCTCCGTGCCCTAGTTATAATTTCTGTGTGTTCTGTACCGGTGTTTGTCATTAGATTTTGAACGGCTACCGTCATCTGAGGTTTGCTTTGCACTTGCATCTACTTCTACTAGATATATATTGCTTGTTGCCCACTTGTATTTTATTATAGTAGATTTTTGGGTTTCTGTTATTTTTTCTTTCCTCTTCTCCCTTTTTTCTAATTACATAGTGCATTTTTCTCTCTTCCTTTGTCAAATCATTGTCTAAAAAACTTGTTTCCTAATTTGTTTTTCTTTTTCATTACCTTTATTTTATCATCATGATCTTCTAGTTCTGCTACGATGACTGGTGGTGCATTCTTCCTTTTTAATTCTATGGCTGATTTAATTGCACATTTGACGTAAATCTCTTTCTAGTACTTCTATTACCATGTCTTTTGTCCTTTTTCCTTTTGTTTTCAATCCTTTAATGACAATGTTATTCGCTCTGCTTTTTTGATCTTGTTTCTCTAATCTTTTCCTCAAAGTCCCTATTTCTTTTTTCAATTTTTCCTTTTCTTTTGTCCATTCTTCTTCTTTCCTTTTGTAGTCTTTATTTAATTTCTCTATTGATAGCAAATTATTTTTTATTTTGTTTTTCAGAACTTTCTCAGTTTGTCCATATCTTTTATATCTTCACTCCCGCTTGTTTCACTGGTGATCTTTGTAATATTTTACTTCTTTTGAATGTTAGCTCTTCCTCTGTTTCTTTATCCGTTTTATTTTCCTACCTTTTCCTTTTATCTGTAGAATTACTACGGCTCTATATTCAGTATTCACTTGACTCCCTTTTTTCACTTAGTACGCTCCTGACTATCTCTTAGTGCGTTTGCGTTTCGCTTGGCCGTCGCTCCTCGCTCAGTCACGTTGTCAAGACTTTCCAAAATTTTAGAAGTTCTAATAATTTTATACTCCTACCTACAGCGCTACGGCACCACTGTTTTTTTAAATTTTTATATATTTACCACTAAACTCTTTATTCTATACACTTTTGTTTAAAACGGCACGATAATTTCCTTATTTTTAGGATTTATCATCGGTGCAATTTAAAACACACTTTATTTAAACATAACCAGGACCGTTCACATGGTTATGTCATCTTTTAAGATGATACCCAGTATTATAAGTGAACCACTAGAACTAGAGTATGAAACTTAGGTGTCCCAACATTGATTAGATTGTAACTTTTTAATGGCCAATAAAATATAAGTGACTGCACCGTGAGTTTTTTAAAATAAATTTATTCCAGCAGTCTATTCAAATTACTAACTAATTTTTAATGACAGTAATGCTGGGTTTATGCAGGCAACTAAATTAAAAAATTAAATTGTAAAACTAAAAACGTTGAAACCATTGTTATCAATGACAACGTTTATGCAACTAAACTGAAGAATTAAACTAATGAAACTAAATTAACAAATTGGCTATTTTCAACTTTTAGTTTAATTTTATAATTTCTTAGTTTTGCGTCTGCGCCATTCGCGAACTTATGACAGATTTTAACGCCTAACCTTTGAAAATGTACGATGATAACGAAGTTTCTGCTGAAAAATGTGACGAAATACTAATTGGACTTAATCAAAAAATTGTATACCTTAATTTTTTTATCCTATATAAATATAATGTATCGTAATTTCACCTATAAAAGTTAAATTATAAGAAATGTCAAACACAAAATTCTGAATTTAATTTACTGCATAAACGACGTTATTTTAGTTTAGTTTCTTAATTTAGTGACTTAATTTAATTTTATAATTTACATGCTGCATAAACCCAGCATAACAATTGTTTATGGGTTGCCAAAAATTTCATTCGCAATATTGTAAAACTAGTAACATCCGTTTGTTCGACCTAATAGTATTTTACTACCATTATTATAATTATAACTCATTACTGTAATTAGAAATTAGATGTTTGGCATTTGGACAGACTAATTGTTAAAATTTAGTTTAAAATTTTAACGGTGCAGACACTCAGATTTTATTTTTTCTGTGTGTACCGTAATAAATAATTACATAGAGAGAGAAAAGTTTACTATTGAATGTATCTTTCTGAAAAAAAAAAAAAAAATAAATTACGATATCAGCGTTGCCATTAGAAAGTTACGGTCTAATCAATATTGGGACACCTAAGTTTCACACATTAGTGGCTCACTAATGATACCATGTTTTATCTTAAAAGATGATTTAAAACCATATGATCTGTCAATCCAAATTTCATCGAAATCGAATAAAACGTTCTTTTATTATAAGCGAAATACTAGCTAAATGGTATACTTTCCGATAGACTCCAATGGCAACTCAGTCACTAGAAACTCCTAACTCATGAAAAAGATCCCAAAATCATACAAAATGCTAACGAGTCTGTCACAGATACAAGTATAAACATCGAGAGATCAGAATTATCAGAGCCTATACCAGAAGAAGCTTCTCCAGTAGAAAAGGTGATATCAACCACACCTCCTAGAAGATCAGGAAGATCCACCAGAATGCCTTCAAACATGAGAGGCTAAGAACTAGGTCAAGGAGGAAAGTAGTATCGGGAAATAAATTCATATTTAAATGATTCGCACCATAAAAAGCTAGGGACATTTTATATGCAAATACACAATATTTGAACCAAAAAATGGGAAATCTACCCGAAAATAGATTGCATCCAAATCGTCCTTTTTATATATCAGGTATTGACTATGCAGGCCCGTTTTTCATCAAAGAGAGCAAAATTAAAAACTTTAATAAGATTAAAGCATATGTGGCGTTATTTATTTGTATTTCAACCAAGGCTGTACATCTCGAGATAGTTACTGATTTAACAAAAGAGTCATTTTTAGCTTCTTTTAAAAGCTTTGTTTCCCGACGTGGGAGCTGTAGTATCGCGAAATTAATTTATATTTAAATGATTCGCGTCATAAAAAGCTAGGGACATTTTAACTGGCAAGAATGTGTAAAAAAAGTAGTAGATATGTTACCTTGAGCTGTACATATAAAAAACGGAAATAAAAAGCTAAATTTCGGTAAAAGAAATAGTTTTTATTTGAAACACTACGGGAACGTATCAGAACTCAGATAATGGGAGAAATTTTATAGGTGCCGAATGCGAGCTATTTCGTTCCGAAAAATTTAAAAATAGATTATTAGATCTATTAGTTTAAAAAAATACAAAGTTTCACTTTATTCCACCTAAATCGCCACACTTCGGCGGTTTATGGGAAAGGGCGGGAAGAAGTGTTAAACATCATCTACACCGGGTTCTCCGGGATACCACTGACATATGAAGAATTTTATACATTGTTAACTTGTTTTGAAGATTGCCTTAATTCAAGACCCATCATTCTCTTATCGTCCAATCCCAATGATTTAGAGCCACTGACTCCAGGTCATTTTTTAATCGACGCGTTGTTGACGGCGCCTATCGAAGACGATTTAACTTGTTTAAAATTCAACCGACTGTCCCGATGGCATCGTATACAACAGCTCCAGCAGCATTTTTGGTCCAGATGACAAAAAGAATATTTTAGTCAGCTGCAGATGCATCCCAAAGGACACCAGACAGAACAACCAAACATAAACGTAGGAGCATTAGTGGCCCTCGTCGAAGATAATCTTTCACCTATTAAGTGAGCCCTAGGACGGGTAGTGCTAGCGCATCCAGGCAGTAATGGTGTGGTGTGCGTTGTGACAATCAAAACCTAAAGTGGGCTGCTGAAACGAGCAATCAAAATAGTGTGTGTGATACCCAGTGAAATTGAATAGATTTTTGTCACAAATATCTTTTTTTGTATATGTGTATTTAGTATACATACTAGCGTAAACTCGGCTACGCCGAGTATACCCTAGGGCTCCGCCGATAGTGTTTTATAATAGTTTTACATAAGTCCAATCCGTCTAGGAACAATTTAAACGCAAAGTGTTAACGCTAAGAGTCTTTCAAAATATTTTTTTCCCGGCCACCCCAAACAGCCCACGCAACCTGCCCACCCAGACTGCTCACGCAACCGATCGAGCTGTCAAATTTATAACATTTCTGCATGACAGCCCTCGACGTTACCTCTCATTTGATACCAAACACGACATGGTTCTCACAAATTTAAGCAAAAAACAAAAGCCGATCGAGCTGTCAAATTTTTGACATTTCAGCATGGCAGCCCTTGACGATACCTCTCATCTGATACCAAACACGACATGGTTCTGACAACTTTAAGCGAAAAACAAAAATCCGATCGAGCTGTCAATTTTTTAACATGTCTGCATGGCAGCCCTTGACGAACCCTCTCATTTGATACCAAACACGACATGATTCTAACAACTTTCAGCAAAAAACAAAAGCCGATCGAGCTGTCAAATTTTTAATATGTCTGCATGGCAGCCCTTGACGAACCCTCTCATTTGATACCTCACACGACATTGTTCTGACAACATTAAGCAAAAAACAAAAGCCGATCGGGCTGTCAAATTTTTGACATTTCTGCATGGCAGCCCTTGACGTTACCTTTCATTTGATACCAAACACGACGTTGTTCTGACAACTTTAAACAAAAAACAAAAGCCGATCGAGCTGTCAAAATTTTGACATTTCTGCATGACAGCCCTTGACGTTACCTTTCATTTGATACTAACACGACGTTGTTCTGACAACTTTTAACAAAAAACAATAGCCGATCGAGCTGTCAAAATTTTGACATTTCTGCATGACAGCCCTTGACGTTACCTTTCATTTAATACCAAACACGACATGGTTCTGACAACTTTATGCAAAAAAACAATAGCCGATAGAGCTGTCAAATTTTTGACATTGGGATATTTGTTTTTTACTTAGTTATTTATGGAATGTTTGGCAACACTTTCGAAATGCCCATGAATCACGGACATGAACCTTCAAATATTATAATTTTTAAATATAATGTTTCAGACCTTTTCAACTATTGTGGAATAATGGCCCATTGCCATAATGTATGTTTATGATTTTAACTTCTTTCAAATTGTCCTCATTTCATGAATAATTCCATTTAAATGTTCTGATTGACATGTCAAATAAACGTTTTTCGTCTTAAAATTTTCATGGAGAACTCAGATATTTTGTTTTAAAAAGCCAAAATCCCACCTTCAAAAATATTTTACACAAAAACTATGCACCGTACAGAAAAATTACCTATTACCAGGAAATCAAGTTGAATTATTCTCTACATCCCAGAAAAATTTTCATTAAAATCGCTTGTACAGTTTAGTCTGTAGAGGCGAGCAAAATTTCCCCGCTCGTCGTGATTAAAGAAAATAAGTATATATATATATATATATATATATATATATATATATATATATATATATATATATATATATATATATATATATATAGATAGTGAATTAAATTATTTAGTATAAAAGACTATCGAAAACTCGGCTGCGCCGAGTATTCCCAAGGGCTCCGCCGATAGTGTTTTATAATAGTTTTACATACGTCCAATCCGTCTAGGAACAATTTAAACGCAAAGTGCTAACGGTAAGAGTCTTTCAAAATATTTTTTTCTCGCCCACCCAAACAGCCCACGCAACCTGCCCACCCAAACTGCCCACGCAACTCGCCCACCCAAAATGCCAACGCAACCTGCCCACCCAAACTGCCCACCCAAAATGCCGACGCAACCTTCCAACCCAAAATGCCCACGCAACTTGCCCACCCAATCTGCCCACGCAACCTGCCTACTCAAACTGCCCACGTAACCTGCCGACCCAACCTGCCCACCCAAAATGCCCACGCAAAACAAAAGCCGATCGAGCTGTAAAAGTTTTAACATTTCTGCATGACAGCCCTTGGCGTTACCTTTCATTTGATACTAAACACGACATGGTTCTGACAACTTTAAGCAAAAAACAAAAGCCGATCGAGCTGTTAAAATTTTGACATTTCTGCCTGACAGCCCTTGTCGATACCTCTCATTAGATACCAAACACGACATGTTTCTGACAAATTTAAACAAATTACAAAAGCCGACCAAGCTGTCAAATTTTTAACATTTCTGCAAGGCAGCCCTTGACGCTATCTTTAATTTGATACCAAACACGACATGGTTCTGACAACTTTAAGCAAAAAACAAAAGCCGATCGAGCTGTCAAATTTTTGACACTTCTGCATGACAGCCCTTTACGTTACTTTTCATTTGATACCGAACACGGCATGGTTCTGACAAATTTAAACAAAAAACAAAAGCCGATCGAGCTGTCAAAATTTTGATATTTCTGCATGGCAGCCCCCGACGATACCTCTCATTTGATACCAAACATGACATCGTTCTAACAACTTTAAACAAAAAACAATAGCCGATCGAGCTGTCAAATTTTTAACACTTCTGCATGACAGCCCTTTACGTTACTTTTCATTTGATACCAAACACGACATGGTTCCGACAACTTTATGCCAAAAACAAAAGCCGATCGAGCTTTCAAAATTTTGACATTTCTGCATGGCAGCCCTTGACGAACCCTCTCATTTAATACCAAACACGACATGGTTCTAACAACTTTAATCAAAAAACAAAAGCCGATCGAGCTGTCAAATTTTTAACATTTCTGCATGGCAGCCCTTAACGAACCCTCTCATTTGATACCAAACACGACATGGTTCTGACAACTTTAAGCAAAAAACAAAAGCCGATCGAGCTGTCAAAATTTTGACATTTCTGCACGGCAGCCCTTGTCGATACCTCTCATTTGATACCAAACACGACATGTTTCTGACAACTTTATGCAAAAAACAAAAGCCGATCGAGCTGTCAAATTCTTGACAATGGAATATTTGTTTTTTACTTAGTTTCGTATGGGATGTGTGGCAACACTTTGGAAATGTACAAGAATCACCACGGACATGAACCTTCAAAAATTTTAATTTTTAAATATAATGTTTTATGCCTTTTAAACTTATATGGAATAACCGCCCATTGCCATAATGTATGTTTATGAATTTAACTTTTTTCAAAATGTCCTTATTTTATAAATAAT
Organism: Ophonus ardosiacus; assembly: GCA_943142095.1. NCBI lineage: Eukaryota > Metazoa > Arthropoda > Insecta > Coleoptera > Carabidae > Ophonus > Ophonus ardosiacus. The sequence goes on along the minus strand of OW964834.1, from coordinate 24,505,147 downwards.
TCCATTTAAATGTTCTGATTGACATGTCAAAGAAACGTTCTTCGTCTTAAATTTTTCAAAGAAGACTAAATTTTTGTTTTCAAATTGTTTCAAAAAGCCAAAATACGACCTTTAAAAATGTTTTACACAAAAACTATGCACCGTACATAAAAATGACCTATTAGCAGGAAATCAAGTTGAGTTATTTTCTACAACCTGCAACGATTTTCATTAAAATCGCTCTTATTGTTTAGTCTGTACAAGCGAATAAAATTTCCCCGATCGTCGTGATGAATTCAATATAGAAATATATATAGATAGTGAATCTATCCGTTTAGAATAAAAGACTAGCATAGGGCTTTGCCGATAGTGTTTTATAATAGTTTTACGTTCGTCCAATCCTTCTTGGCACAATTTAAATCTAAAGTACTAACGCTATCAGTGTTCTCGGATTCTCAAACGACTTATCGTCATGCAAAAAAACAAAACCCAATCAACTTGTCAAATATTTGACACATGTGCCTAAGAATCCTTAACGAGACTTCTCATTTGATACCGAACACGACATGGTTCCGACAACTTTAAGCAAAAAACAAAAGCCGATGAAGCATACAAATACAAAAATAGTTTAACATGCATCCTCTGGCACAATTTTAAATATACAATTTATATTTTAGATGTTATGAGAGAAGAAATTTCAACTCATATCATTATTTTGTTTTGCCCTGAAATTTTGCAGGGTTTTACTTTAATTATGCAAAATATGCAACGAAACACGGAACATAGGAGTTTAACATAGGATTTTAAAAATGTGCGGAAATCTGCTCTCCTGTACATTTTAAAGCAAAAGTACAAAAATGAAAAGTTGTTTAGAATTAATTTCTACTTTTAAAAAGTCATTCTTTAATGCATTATGCAGCACTAGATATTTAGAAAATAAAATAAGTATGACATGTTTGACAAAAAAACAGATTGCGATGGAATTAAAAAAAGAAACAAATAAAACTATAACAATTAAGATCATACTGCGTGACTGAGTGTCTGGTCTAAACACGGGGGACCGGGTTCGTTCCCAACAGACGCCAAATATTTCCAATTTTAAAGACACAAAAGTGACCCCTGTGGTACACTCTCCACACCAGCTATGAGTGCCCGTGAGGTGACGCCTGGTAAGCGCCCACGCAGTAAAATATATCCTCATCATTACCGATGTCTACTTGTGTTGTAGATACTGGCACACCCAGAAATGGGTAATATGCCGCGATGATATATTTATTTATATTTATAATTGAATATTTATTACTAAATTATAACAATCATCATAAACACAGAACCGTTACAATGAGATTTCCGCACATTTTTAAAATCTTGGGGCATACTAAAATTTTCCGCGTTTCGTTGCACTAGTAGATCATTTAAACATGTATTCGTTTCCGCCGAAAAATGCATAGATTATTAGATAAATACGAAAATTCATATTTTTACTGATCCGCACTTGTTTGTGATACTTTTTTACACTCTTTCGTAAGGTCTTATTCTTTTGTGCTGTCGCATGAAAATATCAAAGTAATAATTTATATATGGGTGCTATAGTAATCCAATGCAAAAATAGATTTAGCGTTCCAACGATGTATAACTGTTGTATGTTCATTTGTTTAAAAAGGCAACAATTAACAAATTATACGTTAAAATGGTTGTGGTGACAAAGAAATCGTGAGTTTGGTATTATCACCTCTTTTTTTAAAGTATATTTTCTTGATTTTCATTAATATTTTTAAATTGAAAAAACAATTATCAAGTTTCACTTTAAATATATTGCTCACTATTATTCCGAATTCACTAACTTTGAGATATATATTTGTATTACAATTATTGGAGTAGTTTGTTTGATCAGTAATATTATTTATGACCAAAAAATATGTACGTTAAATTCGTTGTTTTTGTTATATAATGCCATACATAAAGCCCAGAAGGATTAATATGAAGGGAATTCTAGTTATATCATTGTCAGAATATTTTAAAAGAAATAAATATTATAAAAATATCTAATGTGGTCAACACAATACCTCCCGCTTTTTTTTTTAATACATACTTACATATTTACTAATCCTGCAAACTATAATATTAAGTTCATTTGCATATATCTACCTATTGCTTTACATGATTCATTTCGTTAATGTGTAGTTGTAAACTAATATTTAACACTTTGGTAACACTTACTTAATCACAGCTGTTTGATTTTTAGTGCTGCAAACATATGAAATTTATATCGGATCATTCTGTACATCTAATATTTATGTATGATGGAAAATATATTATTTTTACTAACCTTAATTTTATTAGACTCAATACAATCTTCTTCTTAACACGGTTTCATAATTAATTTTAACATAATTTCTTCCTGACAGTGACATTTATTTAAATATGTCAAAATTGTTATTAAAATATTATGTTTTTGTTTGGCGCATAGGCAAAATTATGTACAAAAATAATTTATTTTATAATTTAATATTTAAAGTTATTTCAAGTTAGTTTTTAAATGCTATTATCGTAGAATTGAAGTTTGTACCATTACATCCAATTTTTATTAGTAAAAGTTGCTAAAAAATTATATTCAATGATTTTTTTACAAGAAAAACTGTTAAACGCTTGTATAAATGATACTTCCGGTTATTCGATGTACACTAAAAACTAATGAGCTCTTTCCACATTAGTATAGAACGGGTACACAAAATTTATTTTTTTTCTGATTGATGGTATTTGAGTAATCGTTTCCACAGGATTCACATACACATACACACATGCATACATACTCACAGACATCATTGTAAAAATCGGATTCTGGGGATATCAAAACGTGCTTATGCACTAAAATCTCTATATACGATTTTTAGCACGATTCATATACCTCCCTTACCTAGGGTAGCGGGAGGTAAAAGTGATACTTCAAAATGACATATCTGTATCACCATAGTTCCATTGCAATTTTGAAATATTAACCTAATGTTTATGAAAATATACGTCATGTTACATAATTAGTTAGTTTGTGGTTATGCAACGAAATTATAAAAAAAATCTTCTTTGTAATACACTAGTCGTAGATAAAGTATAGTGTATAACTCGAAATAATGGTGTTGCCAATTTCATCCTCGGTAATAAGATCATACATTATAACGTCGTTATATAATATTGTTGTACAGTCTTATTTATTTTATTCAATTTTTACTTTTTAAACTGTCATTATTAACTCCATAGCAACAACTACAAGTAACATTTTATTCACAAGTGAATTAAAAATTTTTAAATCACTCGCACAAAATTTTAACTCGCTCTGCAACAAAAAATACAATATCAGTCCTTTTCATTATTTAGACATACAATAAAACTTTTTAAATAGATGATTTGACGTCTATCAGCGACGATTGTCATGCTAAGCCTAGTAACTGATCAGTTTTTTATTTTGTCAAAATTAAATATAATGGTTTTTATTATTATTTCGTCAAAATTGAATAAAATATTATACAAACCACGTGAGCTAAGAACGTTTATTCACTCGAAGAAATAAACTTTCTTCTCATGGATAAACATTTCCTTAGCTCACTTGGTGTGCAAATATCTATGAAATCAACACTAAAGTGTACAAAAAAGCTCAGAAATCAGCACTAAATTAATCCATTATATGACGATTTTATGCAATTGAAGTGCTGTGAACCGTATGATAATTGCTGTACATGTAAGATATTTTGGACAGGTGTACGATGTGCAATAATAGTAAGTTGTACGTAAAATGACAAAAATATGGACAAGAAGAACGAATTAAATAATTCCGACGTAGAAGTTTGAGACAAAACACATAATATTAAGTGTTGTTATTTAATGTTGCTAATCTCGGAAATTGAAGTTATCGTAAATATTATGTGTTTTATCTCAAAATTTTATGCCGGAATTATTTAATTCGTTCTTCTTGTCCATATTTTTGTCGATTTGATATCCCCAGAATCGAATTTTTACAATGATGTCTGTGGGTATGTATGCATGTGTGTATGTGTGTGTGTGAATCCTGTGGACACGATTACTCAAATACCATCAATCAGAAAAAAAATAAATTCCGTGTACCCGTTCTATACTAAGGTGGAAAGAGCTCATTAGTTTTTAGTGTATATCGAATAACCGGAAGGATCATTTATACAAGCTTTTAACAGTTTTTCATGTACAAAATCATTGAATATAATTTTTAGCAACTTTTACTAATAAAAATTGGATGTAATGGTACAGTCTTCAATTCTACGATAATAGCATTTAAAAACTAACTTGAAATAACTTTAAATATTAAATTATAAAATAAATTATTTTTGTACATAATTTTGCCTATGCGTCAAACAAAAACATAATATTTTAGTAACAATTTTGACATATTTAAATAAATGTCACTGTCAAGAAGAAATTATATTAAAATTAATAATGAAACCGTGTTCAGAAGAAGATTGTATTGAGTCTAATAAAATTAAGGTTAGTAAAAATAATATATTTTCCATCATACATAAATATTAGATGTACAGAATGATCCGATATAAATTTCATATGTTTGCAGCAATAAAAATCAAACAGCTGTGAATAAGTAAAGTAAGAGGTATTGTGTTGACCACATTAGATATTTTTATAATATTTATTTCTTTTAAAATATTCTGACAATGATATAACTAGAATTCCCTTCATATTAATCCTTCTGGGCTTTATGTATGGCATTATATAACAAAAACAACGAATTTAACGTACATATTTTTTGGTCATAAATAATATTACTGATCAAACAAACTACTCCAATAATTGTAATACAAATATATATCTCAAAGTTAGTGAATTCGGAATAATAGTGAGCAATATATTTAAAGTGAAACTTGATAATTGTTTTTTTCAATTTAAAAATATTAATGAAAATCGAGAAAATATACTTAAAAAAAAGAGGTGATAATACCAAACTCACGATTTCTTTGTCACCACAACCATTTTAACGTATAATTTGTTAATTGTTGCCTTTTTAAACAAATGAACAGACAACAGTTATACATCGTTGGAACGCTAAATCTATTTTTGCATTGGGTTACTATAGTACCCATATATAAATTATTACTTTGATATTTTCATGCGACAGCACAAAATAATAAGACTACGAAAGAGTGTAAAAAAGTGTCCCAAACAAGTGCGGATCAGTAAAAATATGAATTTTCGTATTTATCTAATAATCTATGCATTTTTCGGCAGAAACGAATACATGTTTAAATGATTTACTAGTGCAACGAAACGCGAAAAATTTTAGTATGCCCCAGGATTTTAAAAATGTGCGGAAATCTCATTCTAACGATTCTGTGTTTATGATGTTAATTATTGTAATTATTGCGGCTACATTATTATAATTTACTATTAAATATTCAATTATAAATATAAATAAATATATCACCACGGCATATTACCCATATCTGGGTGTGCCAGTATCTACAACACAAGTAGACATCGGTAATGATGACGATATATTTTACCGCGTGGGCGCTTACCAGGCGTCACCTCACGGGTACTCATAGCTGGTGTGGAGAGTGTACCACAGGGGTCACTTTGTGCCATTTAAAATTAGAAATATTTGGGGTCTGTCGGGATTGAACCCGGTTCCCCCGGGTTCCGGAGCAGACACTCAGTCACGCAGTATGATCTTAATTGTTATAGTTTTATTTGTTTCTTTTAATTCCATCGCAATCTGTTTTTTTGTCAAACATCTCATACTTATTTTATTTTCTAAATATCTAGTGCTACATAATGCATTAAAGAATGACTTTTTAAAATTAGAAATTAAGTCTAAACAACTTTTTATTTTTGTACTTTTGCTTTAAAATGTAAAGGAGAGCAGATTTCCGCACATTTTTAAAATCCTATGTTAAACTCCTATGTTCCGTGTTTCGTTGCATATTTTGCATAATTAAAGTAAAACTGCAAATTTTCAGGGCAAAACAAAATAATGATATGAGTTGAAATTTCTTCTCTCATAACATCTAAAATATAAATTGTATATTTAAAATTGTGCTAGAGGATGCATGCTAAACTATTTTTGTATTTGTTTGCTTTGAAGAAATGTTGAAAATCGCGACTTTGTCGCACAATTTTCCTATTCAAATATGTAATGATGCTTTCCTTACAAAAGTTGCAAAGTTAGAAGGGAGATGATTATACATTAGTCGAGCACAAGTAAGTAGAAAAGTTAGAAATAAAAAATGTGATGAATTTAAATGAAGCAATTCCCGTTACACAAATGTAATAACGCAAGAAGTTCGTATCAGAGAAAGCTAATTTGTCATTCGAATCATGCGATGTCGTCTAACTTTTCACTGAATTGGAAAATGATTGTGAATGGCGGGGAAAGAAGGATAAACTCTTGAGATAAGTCGTCTGCAACCAAAGTTTGCTCCTCTGCTGTCACTTTCCTTTTCATGTAAATAGAATCTGTGATAAAAGCCTGCGACAACTTGGAACTGCACGAAATTTTTGTAATGCTGAGCTCATTTGCTTACATTTTCATAAAAAAAAATATATTTTCGTTTGTTATCTATCTACAGTTTTTATAATTTTGCTCATCATAAAATTACCTGTGACATCAGTGAATAGTGAAGACACAAGTATAAAGTTTTTAAAAAGTGTAAAACGGCAGCAGGAACATCCACAAGTCAAAAGTAAAGAAATGAGTTAAGTAAAAGAAATGTACTAAGTTACACAGATAAGAAACGAAATAAATGAATATGCTAAGTACTATAAAAACTGAAAGTGATCAAATGAAACACGGAATTACTGAAATTACAGATCTAAAAATAAAATGCTAAACTAGATTGTTTAGAAGACAAAGTAATTAAAGCACCTAATACGAAAAATAACATAGCAATTTCCAAAATAAAAATCTGTTGTGGCCAGCACAACACCTCTCGCAATTTTTGTATTAGGCTATATAAGTATTGTATTTAACACGACGGTGAAGTTGGCAGACGATTCGTAGCAGACGATTCAAAATATCAACCAGTGTGTGGCAGCCTTGCCCTGTGTTAGATCATGGCCCACTATATAAGTGTTAAAATATTATTTCTTAATAAATATCAAATTTATGCGCTATAAAGGCATAGAATAATAAAATTATGACAATAGATGTTTAGATTAATAACATCCTAGAATAATAATAATAATTCAACGTATGTCCTTAAGGACAATAAGGCCAAAGTTAAAAATAATATCATAAGACCACTTATGAATGAATTATTGTTTATAAATTTATTAATATTAAGTTCAACTAGTTCAAATCTCGTATATATATTTTGTTTTTAATAGTAATAATATTAATAAATTCCCATAACTAATATTCTAATACATAGGGTAGGGTAATTTAAAATTCATATATTAAGATGACATCAGTTTAAACATTGTTTATAACTAGGTCTTTAACCCAGTCGAGTAGTTTTTCTTTATAATAATTTTGACATCCATTAGAACAACAAAGATAAATTAAAAATTTTAAATTGAAGGCTATAAATACAGTACATTGTTTATAACAACATTGATAATATGCAATGACCAAATTCCACAGACATCTTCCAGGACAATAAGGATAAATTAAAAACTTTATAATAACGAGACTTTGGTATAAATAATTGTTTATAACTATGTTAATAGCGCAGCGAAGTAGTTCAAATTTGCAGGGAATATTGTTTATAACAATATGTGAAGAAAAAATTCCACAGACATCCTTCAGGACAATAAGGATAAATTAAAAACTTTATATTAAGGAGACTGGTATAAATAATTGTTTATAACTTTGTTAATAGCGCAGCGAAGTAGTTCAAATTTGCAGGGAATATTGTTTATTACAATATTAATAATATGCAATGACCAAATTCCACAAACATCCTCCGGGACAATAAGGATAAATTAAAAACTTTATATTAACGAGACTGGTATAAATAATTGTTTATAACTTTGTTAATAGTACAGCGAAGTAGTTCAAATTTACAGGGAGCATTGTCTCTAACAATATTGATAATATGCAATTACCAAATTTCACAGACATCCTCCAGGACAATAAGGATAAATTAAAAACTTTATTTTAAGGAGACTGGTATAAATAATTGTTTATAACTTTGTTAATAGCGCAGCGAAGTAGTTCAAATTTGCAGAGAATATTGTTTATAACAATATTAATAATACGCAATGACCAAATTCCACAGACATCCTCCAGGGCAATAAGGATATATTAAAAACTTTATATTAACGAGACTTTGGTATAAATAATTGTTTATAACTTTGTTAATAGCGCAGCGAAGTAGTTCAAATTTGCAGGGAACATTGTCTCTAATAATATTGATAATATGCAATGACCAAATTCTACAGACATCCTTCAGGACAATAAGGATAAATAAAAAATCTTATACGGTGACTTCGGTATAAATAATTGTTTATAACTTTGTTAATAGGGCAGCAAAGGAGTTCAAATTTGCAAAGAACATTGCTTATAACAATATTAATAATATGCAATGACCAAATTCCACAGACATCCTTCAGGACAATAAGGATAAATAAAAAATCTTATACGGTGACTTCGGTATAAATAATTGTTTATAACTTTGTTAATAGCGCAGCGAAGTAGTTCAAATTTGCAGGGAACAATGATTATAACAATATTAATAATATGCTATGACCAAATTCCACAGACATCCTCCAGGACAATAAGGATAAATAAAAAACTTTTTATTAAAGAGACTTTGGTATAAATAATTGTTTATAACTTTCTTAATAGCGCATCGAAGTAGTTCAAATTTGCAGGGAACATTGTTTATAATAATATTAATAATATGCAATTACGGAAGTTTACCGACATCCTTCAGGACTATAAGGATAAATTAAAAACTTTGCTATAGAGACTGGTATAAATAATCGTTTATAACATTGTTAATAGCGTAGCGAAGTATTTCTAGTTTGCAGGGAATATTGTTCATATCAATATTAATAATATGCAATGACCAAATTCTACATACATCCTTCAGGACTATAAGGATAAATTAAAAACTTTGTGTTATGGAGACTTGTATAAATAATTGTTTATAACATTGTTAATAGCGTAGCGAAGTATTTCAAATTTGCGGGGAACATTGTTTATAACGATATTAATAATATACAATGACCAAGTTCTACAGACATTTTTCAGGACTATAAGGATAAATTAAAAATCTTATAAGGTGATATCGGTGTAAGTAATTGTTTATAACTTTGCTAAAGGCATAGCAAGGAAGTTTAAAATTGCAGAGAACATTGTCTATAATAATATTAATAATATGTGGTGATCAAAGTCCACATGCATCCTTCTGAACAATAAGGAAAAATTAAAAATCTAATGCTCAGGTGACTTCGGTATACTTATAATTGTATATAACATAGCAAAGAAGTTCATATTTGCAGGAAACATTGTTTAGAACAATATTAATAATTTACGATGAACAAATTCCACAGACATCCTTTAGGACAATAAGGATAAATAAAAAATCTTATTCTAATGTGACTTCGTTATAAATAATCGATTATAACTTTATTAATAACGTATCGAAGTAGTTCAAATTGGCAAGAAGTGTTGTTTATAGCATTAGTAATAATTTGCGTTGACCAAATTCCACAGACATCCTTTAGGATAACAAGGATAAATTAAAAACTTTATATTAAGGAGACCTCAGTAGGTATAAATAATTCTTTATAACTGTGTTAATAGCATAGCGAAGTAGTTTAAATTTGCAGGGGAATTATAATTTGCGATAACCAAATTTCACAGACATCCCCGGACAATAAGGATAAATTCAAAATCTTATGCTAATGGGACTTCGGAATAAATAATTGTTTATATCTTTGTTATTAGCATAGAAAGGTATAATTATATTAGATGATAATTTGCTATTTTACACTTTTGTATATATAATTATGCATAGTATTTATTTAATCCACTAAACTTGATCGGTTTGAAATTTAGTTAAGTCGAACTACTCGTACAGAGTAAACCTAGGAGTGTGAAATAAACGTAGTAATACAAAGTTTGAATTTAGAGGATCCCCTATCTTTGTTTAAAACTGACACATTTTTCATAACAAAGTTAATGTTAGACCGATTTTCTTTAAATGAATGGGGTAAACAAATTAACATATTTCATTATGATATTTGGCTTGTTCCACTTAACATGAACTCATCACACTGTACTTTAATTTTGGTTGCTGTTAAACACAAATATATTTTATACTTAGATTCTTTGCATGGTACAGTACCTTTAGATATAATGCAAAAAAATTTCGTTTTTCTATCTAAGCAGTATTTTTTAAAATTTAATAATACTATTGATACAAGTGAATGGGTCATATTTAATTGTAAAGATATACCCACACAAATTTTGAAAAAGAATATTAGTTCCAATTGTGGAGTTCACATATGTACTTGGTGTTTCTTAACTTGCTCTGGAAAAGAATACAGTTTTCATGAAAAAGATATGATATATATCAGAATGTCGATAATGAAAGAATTAATCGAAGAAGACTGTAACGATAATGTAAACTCTGATGATAATCGTAAATATCTTCTAATTTAAATACGTTTTTAAAATTACCTAAAGTCGTATGTAGTCCACCGTATGGATTTAACTCAACAGTAAATTTTATTCAAAATTTATAATTTCTTGCCGTATATATATATATATATATATATATATATATATATATATATAATATACATATTAATTGGATACTTCATACCATAATGACCAAACTTAAATACCTATTTAAAATTTGTAATAAATATGGTCGAAATACGTCGTCCGTAATCCATATAAAATAAAAAAATATTTACCCTTATTATCATGAAAGGATTGTTGTGCAATTAGTTCATCCGCAAATTACAAATACTGTTATAAAAGTACCCTGCAAATTTGAACTACTTTGCTATGCTCTTACCAAAATTATAAACGAATTATTGTACAGAAGTCTTCTTAATATAAATGTGAAGGATGTCTGTGGAATAAGATCATCGCAAATTATTAATATTATTATAAACAACGTATCAAACAAATTTGAAATTTTTTGCTATGCTACTAACAAAGTTATAAGCAATTATTTATATCGAAGTCTAATTAAAATTAATTTATCCATATTGTCCTGAAAGATGTCTGTGAAATTTGGTCATCGCATATTATTAATATTCTTATAAATAATGTTCCCTGCAAATTTGAACTTCTTTTTTTATGCTACTAACAAAGTTACAATCAATTATTTACACCGAAGTGTCCTCAGCATAAAGTTTTTTATTTATCCTAATTGTCCTGAAGGATGTCTGTGAAATTTGGTCATCGCATATTATTAATTTTAATAATAAGCAATGTTCCCTGCAAATTTTAACTTTTTTGTTCTGCTATTAACAAAGTTACAATCAATTATTTATACCGAAGTCACCTTAGCATAAAGTTTTTTATTTATCCTAATTGTCCTGAAGGATGTCTGTGGAATTTGGTCATTGCATATTATTAATATTGTTATAAACAATATTCCCTGCACATTTGAACTATTTAGCTGGGCTATTAACAAAGTTATAAACAATTATTTATACTCGAAGTCACCGTATAAGATTTTTTATTTATCCTTATTGTCCTGGAGGATGTCTGTGGAATTTGGTCATAGCATAATATTAATATTGTTATAAACATTGTTCCCTGAAAATTTAAAATACTTAGCTGCCCTATGAACAAAGTTATAAACAATTATTTATACCGAAGTCACAGTATAAGATTTTTTATTTATGCTTATTGTCCTGAAGGATGTCTGTCGTATTTGGTCATTGCATATTATTAATATTGTTATAAACAATATTCCCTGCAAATTTGAACTACTTCGCTGCGCTATTAACAAAGTTATAAACAATTATTTATACCAAAGTCTCGTTATTATAAAGTTTTTAATTTATCCTTATTGTCCTGGAGGATGTCTGTAAAATGTGGCCATTGCATATTATTAATATTGTTATAGACAATGTTCCCTGCAAATTTGAACTACCTCGCTGCTCTATTAACAAAGTTATAAACAATTATTTATACCGAAGTCACAGTATAAGATTTTTTATTTATGCTTATCGTCCTGGAGGATGTCTGTGGAATTTGGTCATTGCATGTTATTAACATTGTTATAAACATTGTTCCCTGCAAATTTGAACTACTTTGCTGCCTTATTAACAAAGTTATAAACAATTATTTATACCAAAGTCTCGTTATTATAAAGTTTATAATTTATCCTTATTGTCCTGGAGGATGTCTGTGAAATTTGGTCATAGCATAATATTAATATTGTTATAAACATTGTTCCCTGCAAATTTAAAATACTTAGCTGCCCTATTAACAAAGTTATAAACAATTATTTATACCGAAGTCAGTATAAGATTTTTTTAACCTTATTGTCCTGGAGGATGTCTGTAGAATTTGGTCATTGCATATTATTAATATTATTATAAACAATGTTCCCTGCAAATTTGAACTACCTCGCTGCTCTATTAACAAAGTTATAAACAATTATTTATACCGAAGTCATAGTATAAGATTTTATATTTATCCTTATAAATATTGTTCCGTGCAAATTTGAACTACTTCGCTGTGCTATGAACAAAGTTATAAACAATTATTTAGAAGTCACAGTATAAGATTTTTTATTTATGCTTATTGTCCTGAAGGATGTCTGTCGTATTTGGTTATTGCATATTATTAACATTGTTATAAACATTGTTCTCTGTAAATTTGAACTACTGCTGCCCTATTAACAAAGTTATAAACAATTATATATACCAGTCTCGTTAATATAAAGTTTTTAATTTATCCTTCTTGTCCTGGAGGATGTCTGTGGAATTTGGTCATTGCATATTATTAATATTGTTATAAACAATGTTTCCTGCAAATTTGAACTACTTCGCTGCGGTATTAACAATGTTATAAACAATTATTTATACCAGTCTCCTTAATATAGTTTTAAATTTTTCCTTATTGTCCTGAAGGATGTTTGTGAAATTTGTTCTTCACATATTATTATAAACAATAATCCCCACAAATTTGAACTACTTCGCTGCGCTATTAACATAGTTATAAACAATTATTTATACCGAAGTCACAGTATAACATTTTTTTTATCCTTAATGTCTTAGAGGATGTCTGTGGAATTTGGTCATAGGATAATATTAATATTGTTATAAACATTGTTCCCTGCAAATTTGAAATACTTCGCTGTGCTATTAACAAAGTTATAAACAATTATTTATACCAAAGTCTCGTTATTATAAAGTTTTTAATTTATCCTTTTTGTCCTGGAGGATGTCTGTAGAATTTGGTCATTGCATATTATTAATATTGTTATAAACAATGTTCCCTGCAAATTTGAACTACCTCGCTGCTCTATTAACAAAGTTATAAACAATTATTTATACCGAAGTCATAGTATAAGATTTTATATTTATCCTTATATATTTATCCTTATTGTCCTGAAGGACCAGTCTCCCTAATATAAAGTTTTTAATTTATCCTTATTGTCCTGGAGGATGTCTGTGGAATTTGGTCATTGCATATTATTAATATTGTAATAAACAATGTTCCCTGCAAATTTGAACTACTTCGCTGTGCTATTAACAAAGTTATAAACAATTATTTATACTAGTCTCCTTAATATAAAGTTTTTAATTTATCCTTATTGTCCTGAAGGATGTCTGTGGAATTTGGTCATTGCATATTATTAATATTGTAATAAACAATATTCCCTGCAAATTTGAATTACTTCGCTGCGCTATTAACAAAGTTATAAACAATTATTTATACCAGTCTCCTTAATATAAAGTTTTTAATTTATCCTTATTGTCCTGAAGGATGTCTGTGGAATTTGTTCTTCACATATTGTTATAAACAATATTCCCTGCAAATTTGCACTACTTCGCTGAGCTATTAACATAGTTGTAAACAATTATTTATACCAAAGTCTCGTTATTATAAAGTTTTTAATTTATCCTCATTGTCCTGGAAGATGTCTGTGGAATTTAGTCATTGCATATTATCTATATTGTTATAAACAATGTTCCCTGCAAATTTGAACTACTTCGCTGCGCTATTAACAAAGTTATAAACAATTATTTATACCAAATTCTCGTTAATATAAAGTTTTTAATTTATCCTTATTGTCCTGGAGGATGTCTGTAGAATTTTGTCATTGCATATTATTAATATTGTTATAAGCAATATTCCCTGCAAATTTGAACTACTTCGCTTCGCTATTACCAAAGTTATAAACAATTATTTATACCAGTCTCCTTAATATAATTTTTTTAATTTATCCTTATTGTCCTGAAGGATGTGTGTGGAATTTGATGTTCACGTATTATTAATATTGTCTGTACCACAGAGCACAAATTAATATACTAATCTGTGGTCTGTACAATATTCTCAGCAAATTTGAACTATTTCGTTGTGCTATTATTATGAACAATTATTTATAGCCTTCAATTTAAAATTTTTAATTTATCTTTGTTGTTCTAATGGATGTCAAAATTATTATAAAGAAAAACTACTCGACTGGGTTAAAGACCTAGTTATAAACAATGTTTAAACTGATGTCATCTTAATATATGAATTTTAAATTACCCTACCCTATGTATTAGAATATTAGTTATGGGAATTTATTAATATTATTATTATTAAAAACAAAATATATATACGAGATTTGAACTAGTTGAACTTAATATTAACAAATTTATAAACAATAATTCATTCATAAGTGGTCTTATGATATTATTTTTAACTTTGGCCTTATTGTCCTTAAGGACATACGTTGAATTATTATTATTATTCTAGGATGTTATTAATCTAAACATCTATTGTCATAATTTTATTATTCTATGCCTTTATAGCGCATAAATTTGATATTTATTAAGAAATAATATTTTAACACTTATATAGTGGGCCATGATCTAACACAGGGCAAGGCTGCCACACACTGGTTGATATTTTGAATCGTCTGCTACGAATCGTCTGGCAACTTCACCGTCGTGTATTTAACATGTCTGGTGCACACAAAAAATTCTAATTACATCTATTTTCTTATTTTTCAATTCATTCTATGGACAAATTTCTTCCTACTCTTCTAAATGTTCGAGATTCTTGCAATTCGTTATATGATGAGTCATATTTATAATAAGCGCGTGTTTAGTTCACACTGATGCTGTACATAATATTACCTGTTGTTGGGTATAGCAATCTGTTTTGTACGCTAATGTTGGTAATTATGATTTTATTATCGTATAGTGGCGGCACTTGAGGCTAGCGTAAAGAGTATATCATAGATGTCACTTTTGAGCATTTTATTTTTACTAAAACGCAATAAATCTAAAATTGATAAATAAATATGAATGTAAATGAAGAGGCAATTAAATATTTATTTATACCGACAAATATTTTGCTATTTTGTATATTTTAATTAGAAATATTTACGTTATTTAAAAAATAGTACAATCGAGATCTCGAATTTCTAGTCTCGTCTCGAGCGTATCTCGAGGGCATTACTCTCGTCTCGATATTTCGAGACGAGAATAAGGTCAATCTCTTTTCCTTAAAAACTCGAGAAATTCGAGATGAGATCTTGAAAATGCGAGATCATGCTGCATCACTATTCATTATAGGTACAGTATTGGTATTTTATATATTTATAATTCATTTTATCTCGAAATCTACAGAAGATATAATAAAAATGTTCAATGTATTGGATAGAGATTTTATATTCTTTAATATTTGTAATAATATAAATTTCCACAAAATAATATTTAAAAAATTGTTTTTGAGAAACTACTACTTCCGGTTGTCCAATTGTACCAAAACCGTTTCACCTCTTACCATTAATATCAGATTAATGAATACGTAGTTAAATTGGTCTTTAGTATTATAGAATTTGAGAAACCGTCTCTACAGCATCCACACGCACATAGATATCATTGTAAAAATGTTAAAATCTGATTCTAGTGACCTTAATGCTTATTTACTAAAATCTGAATATAAGATTTTTAGCAAGATTCCAATACCTCTCTTAGCGAGAGTTAAAAATAAACAAAAATATAAAGGATGAAATCACAAATTTATATACAGCATGATGGCTGGAGCTCTCGATTCTCGAACAAATGACTTTAATATGTAAAATTATTCTTTCGTAATTTCCTGCTTCCCTAATTAATTTAAGTAAAGAAACCTGAATTAAAAGTTTTAAAGCCTAAAATTCTGCATTTGAATATATGAGCAGAAATAATTTTGCAAAATTAATGAAGGCAGAAAAAAAGTATTAAGATGTCGACAATCACCCCGAAAATAGCGGTAGCCATGGAATTTAAACAAGAAATTAACCAAAATGTTAATGAT
Source organism: Ophonus ardosiacus (assembly GCA_943142095.1). NCBI lineage: Eukaryota > Metazoa > Arthropoda > Insecta > Coleoptera > Carabidae > Ophonus > Ophonus ardosiacus. Next base: position 24,488,697 of record OW964834.1, on the reverse strand, counting down.
TTGTGTCAAGCTAGTCTAATTTATTTTTATTATTATATTATAATATCTGTTAAAGTAAACAATTTTCTATTTAATTTAATAGATAATTCTTCACTTGAACCGAAATTGTAATTAAAAATATAGAAAAAAAACCTAACTTGCTGATAAATTGTAAAACATTTGTTATTTTTTTATTAAATTCCATTGCTGTTACTACATTTGGGGCAATTTTCGACATTTTAATATCTAATTTCTGTCAATACAACGCTCATATAATTAATTTTGCTTGTTGAATCAAATGTAGAATTTTGTGCTGTACAATTTTTTTATTTAAATCCATTAAAGAAGCAGTGGATGACGTAATTGAGAATTTACATGTTCAAGTAGTATGTTCGGAAGTTTCAGGTAGCATTTTTACTAAAATTACGCCAGCAGAAGACATGCCTTACAGCACAGAACACACAGTACAGCTCTAGATATGCCTACTGGAATTACGCAATCATAATATAAATTAGCCATATGATGCCTTAGCACACTTTACTAAATGTATTGCATGTCTGCACAATCAGCACATTATGACTCACTACGCTCTTACACAAATAATTTTATCATACGCGGCCTCAGCATACTCAATTGTGCGTTAGTTGGGGTTATTGTTGTTATATTTTTCTAAATATAACAGTAACCATCTAACGCACAAAAGTCACGCTCGGTCCGAGTTTTATGCGAGAAATAAACCATTATACAAATTATATGCCGGCTGCAAACACTGAAATCCGTCTTACAGGAATTGCTGGCAAACTGTGTTATAGTCGAAAAACAGCTGATCTCAAAACTACTGCTGTATTCGGCTAACCGATTGACCGGTAAGCCAGTTTATGCTGTATTTTAATTTTAAAAACCGGTTAATCCAGTTAACTGTGATAGCCGCAAAACCGTTTTACCGCGAATAGCCAATATGTTTAGTATCAAATGAAAGGTATCGTCAAAGGCTGCCACGCAGAAATGTTAAAAATTTGACAACGCGATCGGCTTTTGTTTTTTGCTTAAAGTTGTCAGAACCATGCCGAGTTTGGTATCAAATGAGAGGTATCGTCAAGGGCTGCCACGCAGAAATGTCAAAAATTTTACAGTTTGATCGGCTTATGTTTTTCGCTTAAAGTTGTCAAAACCATGTCGTGTTTAGTATCAAATGAGAGGTATCGCCAAGGGCTGCTATGCAGAAATGTCAAAAATTTGACAGCTCAATCTGTTTTTGTTTTATGCATAAAGATATGTTGTTTATGTATCCGAGAAGAGTGTTAGCGTTAGCAATTTGGGTTTAAATTGTGCCTAGACGGTTTGGCCGTATATAAAACTATTATAAAACACTATTGCATTTTACGGAGCATCTGAAATAACGAATCTAGCTTGTATTTTAAGATTAATATTTTGTATTATTTGGACAAAATTATAATTTATGAATTGATCATTTTCTGTAGTACGCCCGACGGTCTCTTAATATTTTTGTTTACTTCATACATTTTTCTCCTGGAATATCAAAAGGAACAAAATAATCTGGTATATGTCATCTGTAATTAATTATTACAACTTAGCTTGTATCCTAAATAAAAACGAAAGACTAGGATAATACGTTTTGACATTAGATTAAAAATTTTAATGACATTCAGATAAATTATCAGTCAAAATTACTAACATTACTATTTAATACAAAAACATTAGTCTGTAAGCGATATCGTTTTCGCAAAACGTATTCACTTTACGGAAATAACCGAAGTTGAAAACGTAGTGAGTGACCAATTTTATGTGATCGCTAAGGAAACGAATATCGTTTTTACTTATCGATAATCGCAATATCGTTTTCAGTTGTACGTGATCCCACTCCTGATCTGAAGTTGGATACTGCAATTCTCACTGTTGTGAATCAGTATTACCAGGTAAAATATTGTCCGAAACGTCCTATTTTTTACAAATAAAGACGATTATGACTGTTAGTCATAATTATTGGAATCTACGGCCTGTTTTTTCCTAAGCATTGTAGCTTATGGCAACGCCAGCATGAAAGCTTATGGTTGCTCCATATATTTACACATAACAGACGACGCAGGCAATATTTACTTTAATTTACTATGCGCCAAATCAAAGGTAGCTCCGGTAAAAACGGTCTCACTCGCCCGTTTAGAACTTTGTGCAGCATTGCTTCTCTTACAATTAGTTCACATCGTCTACAATGCAATAAATGAGCGCTATAAAATAAACAATATATATGCTTTCTCGGATTCTATGATTGCACTATCGTGGATCAGAGCTGGGCAAGTTACTTTTAAAATGTAACTAGTTACAGTTACAGTTACCTCCAAAAAAAAGTAACTAAGTTACTTAAGTTCCAGTTACTTTGGTGAAAGAACTAAGTTATTTACTAAGTTATTTAAAAGTAACTTAGTTACTTTGAGTTACTTTCTAACTACTTTTAATGGCGTGAAGTGTAGACTTAGACTGTTGACTTAGTTATTGTGTAGGATACATATCAGGGTGTTTTTGCACTAACTACGTTAACCTAAATTTTAACGTTATTGCTTGGCAACACCCAATCAGATTATTATTGTTAATGTCAACGGACCTACCCTTATTACCGCCTAGGCCTACGAGGCTACGGCCTAGGGCCCGCTTTGACAAGGGGCCGGCAGGGCCCGGTTGCTGTGATTTTTTAAAAATTTATTAATTTATTTTTCAATTTTGATTTTTTATACCAAGATATAAAGAATCTACTTTCTTTCTAACATGACATGACCATTATAATGTATAAAACATGCAGACATTATTTCCTACCTAGACTTATTAGTGGATAATGATTAATTTATTGAAAACCTCGGATCAGACGTCGATTTTCAATCTGAGGCCCCGCGCTCACATATATAAAAAATTTTGTTGAAAAAGTATCTTTTTATAAATATTTGGGGCCCCGCTACGCTAATAACATATTCCCGAGAACTGGCAAAATCGCCAACCGTCCCTAGAAAAAAGTAACAAAATATTACGCCAAAATTTCACCTCAAACTAGAATCGAGCATGCGGTAAACTAGAATCGAGCATGCGGTACTGTATAATTGATCAGCTTTTCTCTCAGCAGGCAATTTTATTTTTTTCTTTAATAAATAAACTTACATTATAATTATACAAATATTTGTACGTACTTGTTTTTTACTATAAAAAGGGAGGGGGGCCCGAAAAAAAATTGGCCTAGGGCCCAAAAATCTGATAAAAAGGCCCTGCGGACCTACATTATAATATAACATAAAAATTAAAAGTGACATTTTATCTTGTGAGAAGGGAATTTGCAAAAATGAGACGAATTCAAGTCTTGCAACCCTTGGAACAACGAACAAAATACACTATATTTTGTATAACCTGAAAATTGGAATAATTTTGATGATTTAGTGGCAGCTTAATTATAATTTATTAAAACGTATCATTTGTAAGCGAGGAAAATATTTGAAAATAATATATTTTATAAGTCAAATTTAACATTTAGTGACTTTTTAATTCTAGAATTAAAAGTTAAAATAATGTGTTATTTTTAGTTTTTCTGTTTACCGTACAAAAACTCTATTATTTATGAATGTAATTATTTTATTATCTATTATGGGTGAAATCAATCAACAATAATATTGAATTTAATTATTACATACATTTATTTAAAACAAAACAGTTTTAGTTAGTGTTTCTAAAAAAGGCATCAGCCTCAACAAAATATTTCTTAGAAATTTAAATCCCCCCGTTACTTTTTATGACTAAGTTACATTCCACTTTTTAAGTTACTATGACTAACTTAAGTTACATTCTAGTAACTTAAGTTACTCAAGTAACTAGTAACTAAAAACCAGAAAGTTACCAACTACTTTTCCGCAGCAAGTTAAGTTACAGTTATAGTTACCATATTTTAAAAAGTAACTAAGTTACGTTACAAGTTACGTAAAAGTAACTAGTTAGTAACTAAGTTACTAAAGTAACTAGTTACTGCCCAGCTCTGTCGTGGATCCACTCAGCGGCTCACCGTTGGCAAGTATTTGTGGCAAACTGCGTCACAAAAATACACGCAAATTTAGCTGCTAAATATTTTTATCACATAAAGGGAAAAGAAAATCCTAGTGATTGTTTATCTCGCGGTCTTCTACCTTCACAGTTAGAAGATCATCCGCTATGGTAGCAAGGCCCACCATGGGCTCATTCTCCTGTGTCAGAATGGCCAATTGTGTCCTTTACACCCGCCAAATCTCATGAAGATATTCCTGAAGTAAGGAACTTTATCACACTAACTAATATCACTATTGATGAACGCCCGCTTATTTATAATCTCGCCCTTAAGGTGTCCTCGTGAAATAAACTTCTACGCATTGTAGTCTATATTCTAAGATTTATCAAAAGGATACTACGAGGCACAATTATTAATTATTCGGATTTAGCAGTAGCCGAAATTACTGTAGTACGCACTTTACAAAAAGTTTATTTTCAAAATGAAATCAAAGTAATTGTAAATCAAGGTTTACTTCCCGCACCGCTACGCAAATTAAATCCATTTCTTGACAAGCATGGTGGGCTTCGTGTCGGTGGTAGATTGTCTAATGCAAATATATCATTTGAAAATCGGCACCCAGTCTTACTACCGAGTCGAGACCATATTGTTAATCTAATAATCTATCATTATCACCGTACTAATTGTCATACGGGTTTGCATCTTCTGATATCGTTAATCAGACAACGGTACTGGATATTATCTGCACGAAATATTATCCGTCATCGCATACGTCTATGTAACATTTGTTTCAAAACCGCTCCTACCAATATTACACCCATAATGGCCGATCTACCCCCACCCCGCGTCCAAGAAGCCAAAGCTTTCACTCACACAGGAGTCGATTATGCTGGCCCTATCTCTATTACGCTAGCTCGTCGTCGTAGCATTAAAGGCCAATAGGCATACATTTGTCTTTTCTTTTGCCTTACAACGAAAGCAGTTCATATTGAGCTAACCTCCGACTTAAGCACAGACAGCTTTCTAGATGCGCTCAAAAGGTTTCTATCTAGATGTGGTCCTGTAGGCTGTATATATTCGGATAATGGCACAAATTTTATAGAAGCTAAAGGGCAGCTCAATGAACTATACAAATTTTTAGATTGTAAAGAAATCCAGGAATGCTTCCAAAATGAGTTCAATAATCGCAGAATACTCTGGAAAACAATACGCCCTCGTGCCGCGCACTTCGGTGGCTTGTGGGAGGCAAACATTAAAGGCGCTAAAGCGCATTTGTATAGGGTAATACGTACACAACTTCTCTGCTATGAGAAATTACTTACAGTTCTAACTCAAATTGAATGTATATTAAATTCGCGTCCATTATGCTTGCTAAGCGATGAACCGCAACCAGAGATTTTAACACCCGCACATTTTCTAATGTCTACGCCGCTGCAACAGTTACCTGCTTACGCCCTTGAAAAAGAGAGCATCAGCTTATTAAATCGCAAAGACTATTAGATCACTTAGTACAATCTTATTGGAAAAATTTTAGTTTAGTTTTCATAAAAAGTGGCTAATAGTTAATTTTTTTTTTTGAGTCCTTAAGATTTCCAAGCCGGGCAGAATGTTCACGCCAAAAGCATGTGAGTACTTTTTTTTCCCTATCCCAAAACATACCTTGGTTGTCAAACAGCATGCAAGATGTCGCTACGACACCAAAAAGTAAAAATTTACCGCGCATCTGAACTTTTTGCGAATATGAACAAGTTTCTCGCAAGAGTTCGTCAATATTAGTATTACTTTTATTATCAAAATAAAAGGTAGAGTTCGACTAAATCATCGCGTCGCATACATATATTGTTATTCCGCATCGTAATTTAATATAATTCCGCATCTCTCACTTATAATTCACGTTTTAATTTAATAGACATTTATCGCATGGTTTGCACTAGTGAAAAAGGGCTTTATACATTAAACAATATAGTGCATGTGCCACGCTTCAGTTCAAATCAGGCCAGCAAGAAAGCTGGAACATCAGGGTCTGGACAACAACAATCGCCAAGACAACAGTCGATTTCCTAAGGTATGTTCCTTTACATTCTTTCCTATAAGGCATATGGTTAGGCAGAATATCTCTCCCGCAAAAATACAGTCCGCTAACATAAAATTAATTAAAGTAGCTAACTAGCTATTTCGCCGCAACATTTATGATATATTTATTTATATACTCGTAGTATTAGAAAAAAAAATATGCAAATCTAATGTTACTTTAACACTTAAAAATGAGTTTTTATCTTAGTAATGACGAATGGAACAACCAATTGACATTATTGACATGTAAAAAAAATATAAATACAATTTTAAATAAAAGAAAAATAGTGTTTATAGAAAAAATTGTGTATAATATATAACGCTTATATCATAAATATTTTCTACAAATATATTGTTACTTTTAACACGAGTGTTAAAATTGAGTTGTTACCTTGGTAATAACGAATGGAACAACAAATTGATATTTTTGACATATTATGATACAAAGGAATACTTCGCGTCGTATTTCAAACTTCATTTTCACAAAATAGAATATCACAAAAAAATATTGAAACAAATTCAGCACTCTTCTTCAACTAAAGAAGCTATCTAATTTTTTTTTAGATTTTGCGTTCATAATGAAGTGATTATGATACGTAATTGCGTATTTGTAATGGCCTTCATTTAAATACGCAATTTTTTGTTTTAAAAGGTTGGTACTATTATTACAGTGGTCTGAGCTATATAACTTTTCTCAGGCGGAGTGCAATTGATTTCATCTTCCATGATTACACTAAATTAACTTCTATTTTTTATGTATATGTATATTTTATGTAATATTTTCTACTTGACAACAAATATTGATGTGTGTTCATTATATACAGATTTACGGCTCAATAAAACTTATAAATTTACACTATTTCTAGTATTTGTATATAGGTTTATCGTTTCTAATTATGAAAATATTTGATATCACGTTCCCTTTTTTATGTCGAGTAGTTAGTTATTTCACTAAATTATAAATGTATAGATGGTTTAACAATAATTTATATAAAATACACGCGGAGCAAATTATTTACTTCGATTCTACAAGTAAACTTTACATGTGAAGAACGGAAAGTTAGCATAAACATGGCGGATTTTACAATGACCAATCAGAATCGAGACGTCGTATGTCGCCACTGTGGGTAATTGAGGCAGTGTACACTATACATACATCTATCGCCAACTGTGTACAATCATTCCTATTATTAAACAAATTTGTTCATACCATTTATTTTATATTTTATTTTATCGTTATTTTCCATTCTCTTGAGCTAGTGCTTCAATCTAATTTAAGCATTTTATACTTTCGTTTTTGTAAATGAATGCCCCATTTTATTTTCACAGCAGTGCTAAATTTTGTTTGGTTATATAATATTGGTACAAAGCATATGTCAGATTGACTTGTGAACGAGGTAAATATGTAACTAGACATTAAACGTTTCCATTAAAAATATAGACAAGAAACATTTCTCGATATTGTATAGTCAGAAATTTGGACAGCGAGTGTTTTTTCTACTTTGTCGCGCATGAGCGGCAAAGTAACATTTTGCGATGACAAAAGAGAGCGCAAATGGCTACTTTCTAAGGTGACTGTAGAAAAAGATACTTTCAATAATAACAATGAACTCTGAAAGCTTTGTGAAATATGCAAAGCTCTAGCTAACACATTCTGTTGGAAATGTTTCCTTAATAGAATAAATTTGAAATTCAAAGTATTTTATTCAAAATTTTGTTACAAGTGCTTGAGTAGTAATACTTCAAAAATAATTTTAATGCGATAAATGTTATAACTACAAATTTAGTTTTGAATTTAAAATTGTGAATTTCAATGTGATTTCATCATTTACGTTTATTATCAAATTGCCCTTTGTATGCATTTACTTGTAAAAATATCTTCTTCCCTGAATGAAGTTAGAAGTTAAGAAATAAGTTTTTTCCGTACCAGTTAAGACAGTGCCTTGAATCTACAATATTAGTTAGCAGTTAGTAAGATCCATGTGTCCTCATAAATTTAAATAATGAGCTACGTACTCATACACCCGCGCATAAGCTCAGAATGTTTATTAAAATTAAATTGATATAAAAAATCATAGCTATAATAAATTTTCACAGGTATGGTAAACATTTGTTTATATTTATATTTTTGTTCAAAAATACCATGGCTATTGTTAATAATACGAAATTAAATAAATTCAAATTTAATTCATGAGATCAAAAATATTATCATTTGATGCAGAGAATTTTTATCTTTCTATTGATAGAACAATCATTGTTGTCAGTCAAAACGGGGGGACAACAGCCTGGAAAAAATTGATTTCCCTTGTTAATATCCTGTGTGCACCTTGAGAAAAAACACCCGGTATAACCTACAATGGAAATGGCGAAAGGTATAGGCAGCGTGCACGAAGATAGTGGCGCTTGCAGTGGCGGTCAGGTGGTACTAATTGTAGGAGACTTCATATGTACGTTAGATAGGTTCTTTCGTTATTTCAACTAAATTTGAACTGTTTTTATTTAATACTATTGTCATAATGAGCCAGCAAAGAAAACGTAATTCAAATATAAATTGCTGCGTTGTTGGATGTAAAAATATATACAGAATTACAGATAAAAGTGTGGTATTTTATAGTTTCCCGAATAAGCCACATGAAATAGAACTCAAGGAAAAATGGATTGCGGCAATGAAACATCTAAAGTATTTGATTATTATTTTACATTAAATTATTAATAAATTGAGATCTATATTGTTTTAGTATTGATGGAACCCCATGGAGACCTAAAAAACATACCAGAATCTGCAGTATTCACTTCCTAGGAAATAAAAAATCATGCCATCCCAATCATCCAAGCTATTTGCCATCTATTTTTCCTGCTGCATATAAAAGAAATCAAACTCAAAATAGCTTTGACAGATTCAACAGAACAAAGAAAAGAGCAGAAATGAAGATTCAGCAAGATTCTTTGCCTGTTCCATCTACATCGTCTAATGCATCACCGGCTAACAAATCAGAAGATCTTTTTTTATGTCACAATAATCTGAACAAAGCTATCCAAGTTAATTTTCTGGATACATTTACAGATCCTTCTATTTTTATTTTCGAATGTGATCACATTGGTTGTGATGCTCAGACACAATGTTTAATAAGTGCATTTATTACTAATAATAAAATCAATATTTCAATTTAAAAAGATAAGAAAATTGGTCCGGATTTCCCTAGAAATGAACAGTGTTTTGAAGGTTATTTCTCAATAAACAGTGAAAAACAATTAACTGATTTAACAGAAGTAACATTTCAAGTTTTTAATTTTTTATTAATAACTTTAAAACCTCATTTATGTAGGCGAGTATTTGTGAAGCCCGAAAATCGTCTGCTTATATTTCTAATGAAAATTAAATTAGGTATGACTTACTCTGCTTTAAGTATGATTTTTAGAGTACATAGGACTACGGTCTCAAGAATTTTTACAACTTGTCTTCATTACCTTACGCAAAAATAAAAAAACTGTATATTTTGGCCTGAAAAACATGTAATTGTATCTAATTTGCCCAGTGTATTCAAAACTCAGTTTGCAAATGTTAGGGCAATAATTGATTGCACAGAAATTAGCCTGGAACAACAAATGGATCTAGATAATAGAATATATAGTTATTCACATTACAAGTCGTCATATACTGTAAAATTTTTAATTGCAATTACTCCAAATGGTCAAATCGCCTTTAGATCTCCATGTTACGGTGGAAGAGCAAGTGATTCATTCATTGTTAATGATAGTGGATTTTTGAAATTGATTGAAGCTGGTGATATTATTCTAGCAGATAAAGGATTTCCTGCCATAAAAAACAAAATTGCCGAAAGAAATGCAATTATAGTAATGCCACCACTATTACATAATGGAAGATTTTCAGTTACAGAAGTTGAACAAACTTATCAAATTGCTAGTGTCAGAATACACGTTGAAAGAGCCATTCAGAGAATTAAAACATATCACATACTGGATAAAATCCCAACAGAAATTTTGGGCGTCATTGATGAGATAATTACTATGTGTTGTATTTTAACAAATCTTCAACCCCCTATCATTAAAGAAGATGGATAGAAAATGAAAACAAGAAGATTGTGTATTTATTATTATACTACTTAAATTTATTGTACTTTGTTTCTATTTACAGTGGTAGCGTGTACATAAATAAATATTATTGGAATTATAAAAACTACAAAAACAAATACTGTTTCATTTAATAATAATTAAAGTGTTAAGACTGAACGATAATATTCAAAATAAAACTTCCCTACTTTAATTGCTAAATCGAGTAAAAATTAATTATCACGGATTATTTCGACAGCAATACAATTTATTGGGCTGTAAACATACAGCCAACATTTACTCGCACCAATACAAAACATCTGTACTTGCACTTGGGTGTAATATTGATGAGTTGGTTTGAGTTGTGGTCTTCCTTCTACCAATTTCAAATACGGTACATTGAAATTTTCGTCTTCGTTTATTATACCTTTGTGTTTACATGAAATTGGGCATTTTATTTCAACAATACTAATATTTTTATTTTCATCTATAATAAAGCCATCTGGCCTAGCACAAAACCACTGATATTTTTTGTGTATCACAAGGCCACAGGGTAACACTGCCATTCCAGTTTCGGTTTTAAACGCTTCTAACGCTATGGGTTCCATTGTCTTGCCATATTTGATATTCTCAAGGCTCCGCCCTAGAAAATATTTTAGTTTGTAAGTTCCTGTTTTGATACAAGGAATGCAAATGGATAATAGTACATTATGCATCAAGTCAGGAAAACTCGTTTTTGCCCCTGCGGGTAGTGACAGTACGAGATTGAATCGAGGGCTTCCAAAAGCAGGCCGAGGTTTAGTCGAGTGCTGCCAATTCACCCGAGAGAGCAAAAACGTTCCTCTCGCTGTACATACGATACTTTTTGCACGATCAGTCTTTTTTCAATGTTTACCGATAGCGTTTCCAAGACAGTAGGTTTTACTTACAATTTTCAGAACGGTAAGTAATGTGCTTCACTTACCGTTCTGTAGGCGAGACCGTAAGTAATGTGGTAAGTAAATAAAAACAAAAATCAAAGCTTACTTAAAAAATGACAACTAAAACTTTTTAATGTCAAAATATTATTAATCTTATTTTTCTTTAAAATTTAGTGCGTCTATCATGCAAAAAATGTTACAAGCATCACGAACGTTATGGAATTACGGATCTCAGACAAAACATTGTCTTCGATCGGTAAACTGTCCTTACCGTTTTTAATACTTAATATACTATTTCGTAACAAATGCAAAGAACAACAGGCACTTTTTGGTGCGTTTTGCATGCACGTGTTACGAAAAATTAACTAAACTACAGAAAATGAATGGTAATGTCAACTTGCCTGTTAAATTTTTGTTTTGTGCCAAATCATAAGCAAGTTTTAGAAAATCATTTCGTCTTGTTTTAACTCGATGCGCTCTAGAAGCAGAGATCCTTGTCAGACGTTCAGTAAACCACTTGTCGTCTTCTTGGTTAATAGTTTGTAAACACAAGTCAAATAGATCCGTCACATCTAGAGGCTCAAGTTGATAAATATTTAAATCTTCAAAAAGAAGTTGTTGAGAAAAACTATATGTAAAATTGTTTGAAGCTTGTTCATCGTGGATTTTACAATAGAATGATTGATTAACGTCGACAAAATATCTTGCACTATTCTTTCTAATTCTGGTTGTAATTGTCCTCTGAGATTATGTGTTAAGGGGCATTCCGTGGCATTTAGATATAATGCAATTTTTTCTAAAGATAGAGCATCAACTAGTGGTCTCTTCTGCTTATTTTTAACCATATCAGAAATTCTTCTGCCCTTAGAATATTTGGATTTAATATCTTTTCGTACAGTTGTATTTCTCCATTTGCACTCTTCACTAGTTTTTGATTGTCCAGTTTCGGATTTTGCCAAAATTACGGCAGCAACGTGTTTACAGTCGCCCTTGGCTCCACCGGCACAGCTACATTCCGAAGATACAATATTTCTTTGTTCATTTACCTAACAAAGAACATATACAAATGAACAAAACACTATTTGTCGATATTTATGTTATACTCGGTTTCACCAACATATTTAAAAGTATAAACGAATAAGTGAAAACTATCGCTAGGAAACATAACCTCAAAACTCATTTACGTTATAGTTTCTATGCAATATTTTTCGCTTATTCGACGAATGTTGGTGCAACCGTACATTAATTAATAAAAAGCAAAACATTAATGTGGAACTTACATTTATTTCAACATTATAAGGTATTTCATTTACATTTGTTTGTCTTATAACATGGGCCTTTATTGTCCACAATCCTCCGATAAACACGTCACATAATCCTTTTACATGATCTGTTTTTAGAAGTTGTTCACCTTTTCTTAAAATACTATCCCTTAACTCCAATACACCCATGTTAATATCTAATAGATCATGTTGCACTTCAATAGTTACATCAGACATAATGTAAAGTTAAAACTAAGAATTCGGTAGAATAAATCCAAATACTTATTACACTTTACATTAGCACTCAGTTCCCTTTATTTTATTTATAAGTATAATTTATTCTTGTTTTATATCACTGAAACGCGCCGTTCGATGGTTTGTGTCAACCAATTACGAAACTGGCTGGAAACTGACTCCTACAATTAATTTTTATTTTATTCGCTTTGCGCGCTGCGGTCGCAAATCGGCCAAATGCACGTTGACTATTGTACTGGCCACAAAAGATTTTTATATTTTTGTAAAGTACATAAAATTTTATTTAGAATGGTAGTACACAAGTAGTATGTTGTATTTTTAAAAAGTAAAATGGCGGACGTTTGAAATATGAATATATTGAATGATAAAAATTAAACAAATGTGTAAGACTTTGTTTCTTTTTATGTTCATAGATGATGGTATTTTTTAGATAAATTCATTTATATAGCGCAATCTGGGCAACAGAAGGAACAAAACAATGTTTCACACTTTCTTCATTTATTTTATAAGATAGTTCAAAGGTTTGCAATTTTATTTTTTAATAATACAACATAGGTACTACTTATTTACTACAATTGTAAAGCATTTTTCTGCATTTTTAAAAAATATAAAAAATAAAGTATATAAATTTATTCGCTATATACCTTATTATTAAAGATAATTGCTACTGCAATTTCCCTTGTACAACCTGTATATTCGAGCCCTGTGCCGAATGAAATGGCCTACCCCCTTTTTAACTCTCGCTGAGAGAGGTATTGGAATCATGCTACAAATCGCATAACCGGATTTTAGTGGATAAGCACGTTTTAAGGTCCACATAATCCGATTATAACATTTTTACAATGATGTCTCTCTCTCTTTCCCTGTGTGGATGGTGGAATCACGGTTTCTCAAATACTATAAGACTTAAAAAATATTTAAATGCAATTTCCTAAATCTAACATTCCTGGGAAGAATTAGAATTAGATTTTGGTAACAATTGGACCACCAGAAGTAATAATTTCTTTAAAAAAATCTTCTAATTATTATTTTTTGAAAATATCTGTAATTACTAATATTAAAGAAATTAAAATTCTCTATCCGACACATTTAAATTTTTTATTATATCTTCTATGGAGTTAAAGATAAATACATATAAATATATAAAATAATAAGTTGTAAATGAATCTCGCAGCCCATGGAAAACAAGTGAAAAAATTTAAATGTTTGTAATTGACAGATTAATGTGAGTGTCAAAAAGCCAGAGACATTACTGAAGACTTATTCTGGGGTGTACATTTAATATTTCTTATTTCATTATTACTTAAATATTTATGATTTTAGATATATATATATATATATATATATATATATATATATATATATATATATATATATACATATAAGGAGGAAAATATCGTGGGTGTGTCAGTGGATTGTGGGCTTTAATTAAAGTTGATTCTTTTAAAATCTGTCAAGCTTTCGTGTATTTAGTTTTTTACACATCATCAGGACACTGAAGTAAAAATACAAATAATTTTACAAGTGTATAAAATAATTTGATTTTAAAAAAACTTACGTTTTGGTAAAGTTACAAGAAAATGTATTCTATGTAAAAATAGCATTGTATATATTTGTAATTTAACTTACCATAGTGTTGCGAAACAATATAACTCTCGTTTACACATTTTATTGTGTTATAGCATTTGTTTACGTCTGGAAGTTTTGACATTTGTTTCCTTGCAAATTTTGACGTGTTATGATTCACGACATGCCCGCGCATGGCGCATCGGATGTGTGAATAAAATTGAGATTTATTTGTAACAATGTTTGTAAATTATTTAAGGTTGTAAAATGGAATTAGGGTAAACAAATGTGACCAGAAAATTTATGTAATTTTTATAAAAGTATTAATCAACACTTGACACAGTGGCAACCCCTGTACAAGCAAAGCCAACCAAGATACTTTAAATTTAACGCACGTGTATGTTTGTTAGTTTATATGTTACAAATTTAAATACTAAGTCAATTCTTTGTGTACATATTTTGCATAATTTGTACGTAAACATGCGTTATTATCAATACGTTGAATTGTGCATACTTATTCAATTCTTAATCCTAAACTTACTTTTGTGTTATTATACTTAATTTATTACGAATATAAAATACGTTATTCTCATTAATTGTAAAAGAAACCTGTTCTGGCTAGCACAAGGCCTCTCGCCATTTCTATATTAAGCTATATAAATATTGAACATATTTGACATTTCTGATACACAAAAAGACACATATCTTCTTCATATATTTTTATATTTTTTAATTCATTCTATTCACATTTATTCTTCTAATGTTCGATATTCTTCCAATACATTGCTGAGATTGGCGGTATTTCTGAAGGGTTTATGTAATATATATATATATATATATATATATATATATATATATATATATGTGTGTGGAGTGTAATCGTCACTGTTTCGATTAGTTAAGGAGGAAAATATCGTGGGTGTGTCAGTGGATTGTGGGATTTAATTAAAGTTGATTCTTTTAAAATCTGTCAAGCTTTCGTGTATTTAGTTTTTTACACATCATCAGGACACTGAAGTAAAAATACAAATAATTTTACAAGTGTATAAAATAATTTGATTTTAAAAAAACTTACGTTTTGGTGAAGTTGTTTATAAGTCATTGATTTTATAAAACAGAAGAATTTTGACATTATTTTAGTTAAAATTTACAAAAATAAAACTTATAATAATTTTGACTAAATCACATGTTAAAGTACGTTGTAGTTGCGCAACAAGTTATATTTTGTTTTGGTGTAATGTTGGTACAGGATGTGAAATGGGCGGTAAATTTTAAAGCGGTTTAATTTGAAATAGGTGTAGCCATGTCAACGCTCAAGTTTCAGTATCCTGGTTTTGAAGTATTCTGTTGTTATTAATAAGTTTAAACAAATTACAATATATAGGGCTCAGGTTATCAATGTCAGTTTTTTTGTTCATAGTATTGTTGGTCTTTTGTATATGATACATTTCCAAAAACGATCGTTTATTGTAATTTTTTTCTGTATCTAATATGTCTGTATTGTCAAAGTCCATGGTATGTTTGTTTGTTACGCAATGTTGAGATAAGGATGTTGCATGAGGTTTTCTTTTTATATCGCTTTTATGTGAAGTAATTCTGCCAGAAAGTTGTCTGGATGTGTGCCCGATATAACATAAATTGCAATTTTGACATGGGATTTTGTATACGATGTTAGAATTTTGCATTTTTGGTGTTTTTTCTTTTAGTTTACTGAATATTGTTTTAACTGTGAGACAACTTTTGTTAGCTATGCGTACTGTGTCGTCCTGGACTATGTTGGTTATGTTTTTGGTTATCTTGTTTATGTATGGAAGTGAGCAGTATTTTATATTGTTATTGTCAGTCTGTATGTCGTTATTGTTGGTTTCAGTATTTGATTGTGTGTCGGTTTGTATTGTATTGAATTGTTGTTCATTGAACAGTAACACGTTCAGCAAGTTTTTTGGGTAAGCATTTTTGATTAACACTTCTCTAAGTTTACGTAAATTTTCTTGGTGGTATGAATGATGTGAGATCTTCAGTATTCTGTTTTTTAGTGCTCGAACGACGTTGATTTTCATATGTAGAGGTTGTTCAGAGTGAAAGTGGACATAACGTTGGGATGATATGGGTTTTGTATACCAGTTTAATTTTAATAGGCCTTGTTGATCTCTTGTTATTAATGTGTCTAGGAATGGTAAAGTATTATTTTGTTCTATTTCCACTGTGAACTGGAGATGCGAATTGTAGTTATTGAAGATGGATAGTATATGTTCCACTTTATCACGAGGTACAGCTGTCACAATGTCGTCGACAAATTTCTTCAAGAATGGCAGTTCAATGTCTAGTTGTGGAATACAATGTTCTAATAGTGTGTCCATGACATATTGCGCTACTATTGGACTGCAAAATTATTATTTTATTTTTGTAAATTTTAACTAAAATAATGTCAAAATTCTTCTGTTTTATAAAATCAATGACTTATAAACAACTTCACCAAAACGTAAATTTTTTTAAAATCAAATTATTTTATACACTTGTAAAATTATTTGTATTTTTACTTCAGTGTCCTGATGATGTGTAAAAAACTAAATACACGAAAGCTGGACAGATTTTAAAAGAATCAACTTTAATTAAATCCCACAATCCACTGACACACCCACGATATTTTCCTCCTTAACTAATCGAAACAGTGACGATTACACTCCACACACACATATATATATATATATATATATATATATATATATATATATATATATATATATATATATTACATAAACCCTTCAGAAATACCGCCAATCTCAGCAATGTATTGGAAGAATATCGAACATTAGAAGAATAAATGTGAATAGAATGAATTAAAAAATATAAAAATATATGAAGAAGATATGTGTCTTTTTGTGTATCAGAAATGTCAAATATGTTCAATATTTATATAGCTTAATATAGAAATGGCGAGAGGCCTTGTGCTAGCCAGAACAGGTTTCTTTTACAATTAATGAGAATAACGTATTTTATATTCGTAATAAATTAAGTATAATAACACAAAAGTAAGTTTAGGATTAAGAATTGAATAAGTATGAACAATTCAACGTATTGATAATAACGCATGTTTACGTACAAATTATGCAAAATATGTACACAAAGAATTGACTTAGTATTTAAATTTGTAACATATAAACTAACAAACATACACGTGCGTTAAATTTAAAGTATCTTGGTTGGCTTTGCTTGCTTGTCAAATCTAATGTTCTTTTGTTCCATTGTTAAATGGTAGAAGCTACTTCGTTTTAACTGTGTTTTAGTTTGTTAATACTGTAACGATAGGCTTTTTCGTCCAGTAAGGGTTTTCCCTCCTTTTGAAAACCTGCAGTTGTACAGCTGCAGTTAGAGTTTTTAGAAACGTGTATTTTACAATATACGTTGTATATTTATTGTTTAATCTGCAAAGCAATATGCATTTATAATATTTGTATAACATGTATTGAAATATTTACCTGTAAAAGACAATATCCGACCATCATGATGTGAAAAGGACA
The DNA here is from genome assembly GCA_943142095.1 of Ophonus ardosiacus. Lineage (NCBI taxonomy): Eukaryota > Metazoa > Arthropoda > Insecta > Coleoptera > Carabidae > Ophonus > Ophonus ardosiacus. Next base: position 24,471,017 of record OW964834.1, on the reverse strand, counting down.
ATAATCACATGTTCATCATAACCATGTTATTGTTTGAGCTACAAGAAAATGTATTCTATGTAAAAATAGCATTGTGTATATTTGTAATTTAACTTACCATAGTGTTGCGAAACAATATAACTCTCGTTTACACATTTTATTGTGTTATAGCATTTGTTTACGTCTGGAAGTTTTGACATTTGTTTCCTTGCAAATTTTGACGTGTTATGATTCACGACATGCCCGCGCATGGCGCATCGGATGTGTGAATAAAATTGAGATTTATTTGTAACAATGTTTGTAAATTATTTAAGGTTGTAAAATGGAATTAGGGTAAACAAATGTGACCAGAAAATTTATGTAATTTTTATAAAAGTATTAATCAACACTTGACACAGTGGCAACCCCTGTACACTATGTTAAATTACTCCCACCGCTGTTTTAAAGAAAAGTTTAAAAGGCGAGGATGTGGCTGTGTGAACTCAGAGCGGGCCGCTCGGAAGCGTCGTGCAGTTGAAGATTCTCGATTAGGTCCTCCTGAACGCCTCCTGGTGCGAGAAGAGTTCTGCCTTCAGTAGGGTTCACCGCTGTCCGTCCGTTAGAGGAAGAGGAATCCGAAGTGTGTAAAGGTTGAGTTCGTAGTACGGTTCGCCGCTGTCCATCCGTTAGGGGAAATAGATAGTATTTCTAACTTAGAAATTTCAAGTATATTGTAATACGTGCATTTACCGTGTTGCTCTGGGCATAGTGTAAGAAGATGAGTTATGTCTTTATTTATTTATAAGTTGTGTCTTTGTTGTACATTACAATATATTTATTTAAACTTCGCCAGTCTTTTTTGTTGTTATCAGCCAACCCTGTGCCCGTCACCTCCACTAAGCTATCCGAGGCAAGCTCCTTTTGTACCGCCGTACTATGGCGCCCGAGTAACCGTTCATTACCGGACTAAGAAGAGCTGACGTCACCAACTCGCGAGCAGCAGACTGCGGGGGTGGCGTCACAATACTTATCTGTAAGTGGTTATCAAAAAATCTTGTTTTGAAATACTGATCGGTGCCATTTGGTCATTTGAAAAATAAAAAATAATTTTAAATGTAAAAATTTTAGAGAGCTGAAAGGTAATTTTGAAAATATTTTTTTCAATAGTCCTCAAAATAAGAGAGTTATTATGATTTTTCAAAAATAAGAACTCCAATAACTACGAACCGGGGCACAACATAAAAAATTGGAACCTAGAAAAGTTGTTTGTTTTAATGAGCTCCTAATTACCATTTTCTCGTGTAATAGCCTATTTAATTATGTATATACAGGTGAGTTTGTTCCTCTGACATTCCTGGGAAGGGCTGATTAGATTTTGGTAACAACTGGACAACCAGAAGTAATATTTTTTTTAAAAAATCTTCTAATTATTATTTTTTGAAAATTTCTGTAATTACTAATATTAAAGAAAATAAAAATCTCTATCCGATGCATTTAAATTTTTTATATCTTCTATGGAGTTAAAGACAGAGACATATAAATATATAAAATAGTAAGTTCTAAATGAATCTCGCAGCCCACGGAAATAAGTGGAAAAATTAAAATGTTTGTAATTGACAGATAAATGTGAGGTATCAAAAAGCCAGAGACATTACTGAAGACTTTTTCTGGAAAGTATATTTAATATTTCTTATTTTATTATTAATCAAATATTTATAATTATAGATACATATATTACATATACCCTTCAGAAATACCGTGAATCCCATCAATGAATTGGAAGAATCTCGAACATTTAAAAAAAAGTGAGTGAATAGTATGTATTAAAAAATATAAAAATATATAGAGAAGATATGTGGTTTTTGCGTGTATCAGAAATATCAAATATGTACAATACTTATATAGCCTAATATGGAAATGGCGAGAAGTCTTCTACTGGTTACAACAGTTTTTTTTTTAATTTTGTTTGTAGGTTGATTAAAGTAGCCGAAGAAAATTGTTATCAACAGTGCTCCTGCTTTTTCTAAAAATTATTTGAATTTATTTAGTGGAGGAGTTAGGAGCTAGGGCTGTTCAAAAGTATGATAGCATGACCTGAATTAACTAATGTGTGAAGAACTTCAAAATTTATTAACGTTTCTGAAAATTTTAAATTCGACTAGGCCAGATCTATAATACTTTTATTCCGATGATTTAAAAACGTGTAATTGCCCGGTATATCACCCTTCGTTCTGCCATTCAAAACGAAAAACCCAGCTGCTATTAATATATATATATATAGTTGAACACTAAGATTTGAAAAAACCGCGTAACGATTTTTTTCAAATCTTAGTGTTCAACTTGATTAGCGACATATTTTGTGTGTTTCCGTTGGGATTCGTGTTCTTGACGTGCCGCAGGCTGCTTGTGTGCTGACTGTTTTTCCAAATTTTTGCAGTGCTATTATCTTTATCTTGTATCATCGGTGTCATGATATACTTTTGTCATCTTTTATTCATTTATTGGCTAGTTTAACATCTAATTGGGTAAATATCAATTATATTTTTTTTGTTCAAATCAGTTGTTTGTCGAAATTTTGCATTCTCAGTCAGTCGCATGCAGTAGTGGCACGGCAAAAACCCGAACGGGGTATCGCCTCACATTCGGCTTATGGTTATACAAAATTAAGGTTTTTTTTTGTAATACGAGGCGATAATAGTTTTTTCGTTTAACTATTCCTTTTTATGCTGAACCAATAACTAGTACGGTTCACCGGTCCACAGCGTTTAACGCTTTCACTTTTGCTTTAAATTACCTTTTTGTTTCGTAATATTCTGCTTAACTTTTTGTGTTTTTGGCAACCCTCCAAAACACGGTTGTAGCGCTGAGGTTGGCGCATTCAATTTTTGTGAGTACGACATAGCTACAGTAATTATGTATCGCTTTATTTTTCGTTGGGTTTAATATTTTTATGGGACTAAAATTCGGCTATTTGTCATGTTTTTTCATTGTTCAAATTTATATAAATTATTATTTTTTGTCTAATAATTTTTGTCCAAAAATTTATCTCTAAATTTATCTATATTTATATAGTTTTGGCTAAAATTGCTTGGGAAAATTTATATAAATTCTTTAATAGGTTTTTTTGGGATCATATAAAAAATTTGTTATTCAATTTTACTGCATTTTTTATACAGCTCGTTAAAAATTATACGGCGAAGTTCCAGACGTGGCTACCACTGATTCGACGTCACAGTAACAAGGGTGTATTGTTGCTCGTTCCAGTTTTTACGAGATTATCTTAAACTATCTTAAAGTATCTTCGACTTCTGGGTAAGCCGTTTATTTATCTTAAATTTTATCTAGGAATTTTTAGGATACCTAGTTCAATAATTTTGTTACTATAAATTTCCGCCGACTAGAGAAACTTCTCTTAAAGCTAGAGCTCAATCATTTTACTAGCCATATCTTGTACTAATCTCTTCTCTCACTGTCTACTACAGCTTGGCCAGCTGTTTTCTTGTTTTGTTGTGCACAGTTTTAAAAAAAATATATTTTGACAAGTAGTTTGACATTTTTGTATCAGGAATATTTTTGCTATTGCGATTATTGTAAATACGGTTTTTTGTATTTTTGTACTAAATTCGTTTGTAGCAACGCCTAAGATTTATGGTCTTTTTATGATTTTCCAACGTCCCGGTCCTGAGTTGTTTGGATCGCTGGGGCGGGGAATCATCTCTGCAAAGTTCACATTGAGACGAGGGACCGCTTCCGCAAGCTATACCCACTCGCTGCCGGAAAGTGTCATTCATAAGACTTAGAGCGATCACCACTACGCCTAAGTCCTACGTGCCTCTGGATGCCGCCCTGCGTAGTTTTAACGTCACCATCAGCGTGAACCTGCTCTGACGAGAACTGGACAACGTGTCGGCATATTCAGCGAGGCGGATTTGGCAGATCGTAGCCGTCATCACCGAGGCAGTTGATCCAGACGTACCACGACGCCGTGCGACAGGTTTCCCCCCTCCAGCGGCCCACTCATCTCTAGGATCCATCGTTTTTTGTAACCCCGAATCAGGTCTTCAACCAGGTGTGTATGACCATATTTTTAGGGTTGTTTATTGGAATTAATAATTGTGATTAAAATTTATCTTAAAAATTTGTTTGCGACTTTTTTAATAAATCTTAAATTTTACTGTAATTTTTTTTGAGTTGTTGTGTCTTTTCTTGACCCGACATAACTGGCGCTATCATTTCATCCCTGCTCAATTACCCTTTAGGAACCCTCGACCTCGCGCAACCACGACCAAACCTCGAGCTTCTGCGGGTAAATGTGACGCGTGATTTTCCCTCTGAAAATCACGTCAAATTTTTTTGTCAATTTTTTTATTTTTTTATCAATTACGTCACAATATATAATTATATATATATATATATATATATATATATATATATATTCGCACACGAACATCATCGCTAAAATGTTATAGTGCGAGTCCGGGGATCTTGAAACGTGCTTATCCACTAAAATTTGTATAGGCGATTTTTAGCATGAATCCAATACCTCTCTTAGCGAGAGGTAAAAATAGACGATAAGTACATGTGTGAAGCGTAAGCATGCACTTAAGCCTTTGCGTAGTTGTCAAGATAAATGTACATTGACTTCGACTTCTTGCTTGTCCAACCGCGGGTATTTCCTTATCTGAGAAGGTCACAAGCGGATTATCAAATTTGCTGTACAAACTGAAAAATATGCAGTTAAAATCTTCTAAAGCATTTCGTTTATATAAATTTCGCAAAACTTTGTTATACGTTATTTTTGTTTCAAGTGTTCACTTAAAACACAACAAAATATGAAAATATTATTAAATAGCAATTTGTGGTAACTTTATTATAAATTTTAATACCAATTTTGTGCTTACTAATTTGAATTTGGTAATTGAAAAAAAAAATTAATACCTCTCTGTTCTACTACCCTTGCAAATCGCAAAGACATGCTGGAATGGGCGGAACAGTCAACGTGCATTTATCTTGAGACAAACTATAACTTTGTTTTAGTCGTTGAGGAAGAAGCTACGCAATTTTATTGCTGCTAGATTATAATAAAATATGTCCTTTACTTTTTGTTTCGGTAGATTGGTGAAAAGAGAGAATGAGATGGGACTATTTATATTCCAAATCTCTAATAATGGACACTAAAGTGTTTTGGGCACTCCGCAAAAAATGAAGTAGATTACTGGGTCTGTCGAAATTACATATCAAACAAAGATTTTCGGCCTCTAGTTGGTATGTTTGTATATAATTCTTGGATACCTCCCTGGTGTCAAACGTGGCTGCCTTATAAGCTGTTGTTTCAAGAAACTGAAACATATGTTCAAGTGTTGTTCAAGTCCATAAGTATGCTTTGTATTTTTATAATGATGATTATATTTAATATTTTTTTCTAAGTCTTTTTGACACATTATCTCAGATAACTTAGTTGTTATTTCTAATATTACTTTTCTACTAATGAATTGTTTAACCCATATATCTTTAGTGCCCATTTGTGTGGAAAAGTTTTTTTACTTGCGTGGCCCAGTTAAATTCTATTTTGTTAATTGGAGAGTAAGCTAATTCCAATATGGAGCGCATATTAAAATTATTTAGAAAACAAAGACACTATCGATAATAATTATAAAATCTTCGAGGTAGTAGGAAACCTATTTGATGCAACCCCTACAGAAAGCCGGTATAGCAAAATATTTCAAAGGAAAATTACAATATTTATATCTTTTGTGACAACAAAATCCTAAATTACTCAATTTGGTATATTTAAAAGATAAACAAAGATTTATAATTTATTTGGTAACAAAGGAAAATTATGTAGATAAGCCCACGCACGAACGTATATTTTATACACTAATTTACTATACATGTTTCACTAATGTAAATATCGTTATTATTACCTATGCTTCAAAAATGCTGTCACTTATATCATACTGTAAATAATATTAGTGCTATTCAGTTATTGGGATTATCGTCCTGTTGAATTGGCCTGTATTTACAAATAAAATAAAACATTAAGCTCATTGACATAGAAAAAGACGAAATATAAGACACAATAAAAACTCTCGTCAGTTAGTCATTGAGATATCGTAAAGTATAGACGTGCTTATAGTGACGATAGTTTAATCAAGTTCAAGGTAAAATGATTACTTATCTTCCTGAACTACAAAACAAATCAAATCCAATTAATATATTATTTAACACATCCCAAATTCATATTTCCTATCTCCCATACCCCTTACTCCTCATCAATAAAACCAAAATATCATACCAATACCGGGAACATTTATATGCTTCATGGCGACATCTACAAAAAAAAATCTGTTGTGGCCAGCACAAAACCTTCCGTCAATTCAATGTATTTTGTACAAATCCGATACCAAAAGTTCCTTGGAAAAGATTCTATATATCCTGTAAAATTGTAACACGAACACACTATTTTTTTACAAATTCCATATTGCAAGTTCCATTGAAAAGATTTTATAAATCCAGTATAATTACAACACGAATGTACATTCTGTAAATTGCACTTTAGACTTCCTCATTCCTATCTAACGCATTTTTTGACACAGTTCTTCTTCTCTCATATTCCTCAATATTCTGCTACACAGTCCTTCCATCTTCTCTTTGGCCTTTCTTGTACTCCCGGCATTGAAACTGCAAGACATTTCTGAGGGACTCTCTGTCACTTAAATTACTTTCTGATCCTATACTTTCCACTTTGATTTTGCACTTGACACTGACATCTGTCAATTAGAATTTTTTGAATATTATCTGCTGTTTCCATAATTTTTGCAAAGCTGACTGGTTTTTGACAGTTAACCTCTCTTAATCTCTCTATAACTCTATATCTATTGAATATGAAGAAAAACGTATAATCAAATCGTATAGAGAATAAGATTTTCTTTCATATTAATGATCATAAAATGTCGAAAAATGATATTTAACTGCGATTTTTCCAGAAAAACTGTTAAGAACTTCAAATAAGGGTACTTCCGGTTGACCAATTATAACCAAAATCTAATCAGCTCTTCATATGGTTGTAAAGAAGAGGAATACGAAAGAATCATAATTTTTAGAATTGTAGTTTTGAAGTTATCGTCGGAGAAAAATTTGTCACACACACACACACGGACACACACACACACACACACATACAGACATCAATGTAAAATTAGTAAAATCGTATTCTAGGTATCTTAAAACGTGCTTATTCGTTTAAAACTAACCATCGAATTTTTTTACCAAAGACAATACCTTCCTTTTGAGGGAAGGTAAAAATACACAAACAAATACGTCAATAAAATAATATAAATGGAATCTACACTAATTAAACAACTCTATGTCAACATCAGACTCTCTACAAACAGGTAAAAACTATGCCAACATGGAAAAATACAAAAGACACAAATAACTTTCATCCGTCAAAAGAGCAAGCTATAGTTATAACAGCTGTCAATGAAATCCCATTAAAAGCCTACATAATCGCAATTGGTAACATAGTTCAACCAAAAAATGTAATTTTTGCATCTAGGATTTCTAATAACAGAATATGCATATATTTGCATTCTAAACAAATAGTAGATAATTTAATCACAAAACACAAAACAATTGTAGTTGACAACAGAACTCTAGAAATAAGATGACTACTATCACCCACCAAACGGTTAATAATTTCCATTGTATGTGCGTCAATCCCGCATAACAAAATCCAAAAAATCTTTACAAGAAAAAAATTTAGTACCATAATACTAGAGTCCTTAATTATAGTACACGAAGATACTGACTATAGAATATTCATATCCGGAGATACATCCACATGCTACACATGCAGAAAACACGGACACACAACAGCCCAATTTCAAATTATTCAACAGATTTCCAATTCATCAACCTCAAGAATGACACAACAAAACAGTACAAATACCCCAATCTCTATCTCACAACTAAGTCCCATCCAAACTAAGGACAAGAACCTCAAAAAACCCAAAAATATCCCTGTCACAGCCACCGAGAACAAAAACAAAAATTTTAAACTCATCACTAACTTTTTATCCATTCCCTAAACCGGCTCAACCTACCATAGATAAAAATCAAACTCCACAAAAACCAAAAAATGAAGAACAGCTGAATTCATCAATAATAAAAGAAAACCCAGAAGTACCTGATAAAAACAAAACATTAGATCATAAGAGGCCAAACGATAGTGAAGAATCTGACAATATATGACATATATATGACAAGATGGCGAGCGGTGGTGTTCAGTTAGAAAGTGAAGTGAGTAAAACTGTAGAAAAATCTTGTAAAAGGTGTCACAAAATGGCCCAAACCGGTCCAAAGTGCATTAAATGCGGAATAATATCCCATACTAGCTGTTCAACTATACTGAAATTTCCCGTGGTTGGAGAAAATTCAATTAATTGCTGCAACGTGGAAGAGGCTGAAAGTGATGAATTCGATTCTTCCTTTACGAGTACAAGTGCAGGTGTAACAGACAACAATGTAATACAAATCTTAAAGTGTAAAATTTACTATTTAAAACGCTTACTAAAAGACAAAGACTTGGTTATCGAAAATCAGCAGTTAACCATAAATATCCTTAATAAACATGTGAGCTCAATTCGGACAAATCCTGAATACGAAGATATACCACCTCCGCCATCTAGCTTTATTTCCAAGAACGATCTGTCTAAAAATTTATCGACAGAGAAGATTGACAAGAAGAAAAAACGACATTTTGATGAACAAAAAAACGAAGTTACAGTATTTGACAAGCCGAAATCAAAACAATATATTGATAATTGTTCAAGTAGACACGTTTTTTCATACACGCATTTATATCGTGATTTTTGGCGGTTGTAGTGCATCATTTTAATTTAAAAGTTTACAATTATATGTGTAATATGTGCCTTCGTCAAGTACTATAAGTGCATATAAATATTATTGTGCCTAGTAGGTGAATTTTGATAAAAATTTGATAGTTTTTGTGAATTTATATCTTAAAATCTTTAAAATTTCATAAACAAGTTTCATCAGAACTTAATTAATAAATTAATAATCTTAAAGTCAGCTTCACACGTTCCACAATGGCAACCTGTAAAAAGTGCAATAGAAGTGTCAACAAAAAATATCCTGGTGTCAAGTGCACTAAATGTTTGTGCTCCTTCCATGCTGCTTGTGCAAACATCAAAGATGAACACCTCCAAGTTTTTGTATCTGAGGCGGTAGCTTGGTATTGCTTATCTTGCCGATCAGTTTCAAATAAATCAGCGATTGTGGATGACGATTACATTGATGTTACCCGTGGCGTGAACAACTTAGCTGTCTCTTCACTCGAAATTCAACAAATGTTTAACAACTTCAAAAAAGAAATTATGAATGAGATGAACAGTAAGTTTGAAGTATTGATTCAATCGGTCACTTTCTGCAGCAACAAGGTAAGTGACTTTGAATCAGAAATTAAAATTTTAAATGAGAAACTTAAACATATCGATGTTTTAAAAGAAGAAAATGAAACTTTAAAGAATGAAGTAAGGTCGTTGTGTCACAGGCTTAATAACTTGGAACAATACTCACGAATAAATAACGTGGTTATACAAAATATACCAGAATCGCGCAATGAAGATGTTTTTAAAACTATTCGTGATATTGGGGATTGTGTTGGAGTACCAATTAATGATAAAGACATTGATGCAGCCCATCGTATGCATTCGGCGATTGGGTCACATAAAAATAAACCTAATAATTTAATTGTTAAGTTCATTAACAGAAATATTAAAAATGCTCTCATTTCCGCATGTAAAAATAAAAATTTAACCACAACCAACTTAAAATTTGAAGGACCAGACGCAAAAATATATATAAATGAACAGTTAACTACTAATAATAGTTTGCTCTTTAAAAAGGCCCGTAATCTCTTAAAAGAAAAAGGATTTAAATATATATGGTCAAAAAATGGTAAAATCTATGCCAGGAAAAGTGAATCATCGCGTGTTTACCTGATACGTGATGATGTAGATCTAAACAAACAATTAAATCCGATTGAAATAAATTTTTTGGTTTCTTTTTTTCTTTATTATGGTATTGTCCGTCTATTATCAAAACGTTCGTGGTTTACGTACTAAATTAAATAATCTAAACCTAAACTCTCTAGTTTGTGAGTATGACTTAATATTTCTAACTGAAACTAACCTGAATGAATCGATAAATGATAGTGAAGTTCTATCCCAACATTATCACATAGTGCGACGAGACAGATCATCTACATCCTCTTCAAAATCTGATGGTGGTGGTGTGCTCATTGGTATACGCAAACATCTAAACTTCATTATTAAATCTGAATGGTTCAGTGACGCAGAGGATGTGTGGATTTCATTAAATATTAACAATATATATCTTCATGTGTGTTGTGTATATTTACCACCTGACAATCACAACATGACTCATACTTTCTTAAATAACTTAATACGTATACGTGATAACAGTTTTAATGGTTTTTTTTTTCATTTGCGGTGATTTTAATTTCCCACTTTTGCAGTGGTCATTTGTTAATAACTTTATGTCGCCGAGTAACAGCTATAATACTTTGTCCGCGGAATTTGTTGATTGCATGTGTTACTGTAATTTTTTTCAATATAATTCAATAAAAAATCATAATAATAGGATTTTAGATCTTGTAATCTCCAATGTTGAAGATGTGAAAGTAAACGAATGTGATTCGCCTCTTGTTAAAATTGATATTCATCATCCTCCTCTTGATATATATTTAAATATTTCCAATGAAAATAATATTATCCCAACAAAAAGAAAAACTTATTTATTCAATAAAGCAGATTTTACCTGCATTAATAATAAACTGAACGATACTAATTGGGATATATTATTTCACAACTTGGATACTGAAGGGATGGTTGTTTCATTTTACAGTCTACTGTATGACGTAATAGAGGAATTTGTACCTTCTCGTAAAAGTTGTAACGATGGTTATCCTGTGTGGTATTCAAGTGAATTAATTAAACGAATCAAAGTTAAATGCAAAGCACATAGACAATATAAACGATTTAAAACATTAGAATACTACAATGATTTTTCCATTGTTCGACGAAAAGTTAAACATTTAGCCCAGCAATGTTACAGAAATTATCTGGCAAGTATGGAGAATCAAATTTCATATAATAGTAAAAAATTCTGGTCTTTCGTATCTTCAACATCGAAACAATGTAATATTCCTAATACCATGTTGTACAATAATGTAGAAATATGTAATGGGAAAGATATCTGTAATTCATTTTCTAGTCATTTTGCGGCTTCCTTTAATGATGATAACGATTCACACAATAACTTACCTGATTTTCAAATAAACTGAAATTCACTTTCATCTGTAGCTTTTAGTAAGGATGAAGTTCTTGAAATCTTATTGTCACTAGACACTCGAAAAGGAGCAGGATCTGACGAAATTCCACCATTATTCATCAAAAATTGTGCTTCTTCCCTAAGTTATCCTTTAATGTTAATCTTTAACAAATCCTTAACAGAAGGACATTGTCCTAATAAATGGAAAGTAGCTTATGTCGTGCCTGTATATAAAAATGGATTAAAGAATAATATAGAGAATTATAGACCTATATCTAAACTATGCACATTTGAAAAAATATTTGAAAAATTAATGTACACAGTTCTGTATTCCACTGTCAAATCTTTAATTATCCCTGAGCAGCACGGCTTTATGCCCGGAAGATCGGTTGAAACCAACTTACTTACTTATTCCAATGATATTTTGCGTTCTATGGATAACAGATGTCAAGTTGACTCAATTTATACTGATCTTAGCAAGGCTTTCGATAGAATAGATCACAATATATTACTAACTAAATTAGCTAATGTCGGTGTAAATGGTAGTTTATTAAGTTGGTTTCGATCGTATTTGACTGGTAGAACTCAGTGTGTAGTTTCATGTGGATATAAATCTGACCCTGTTTTAGTATCTTCTGGAGTCCCTCAGGGTAGTCATTTAGGGCCTTTATTATTTAATATTTTTTTAAATGATATAAGCAGTTGTTTCAAATTTACTAGATTTCTGTTATATGCCGACGATTTAAAAATATATCATCCCATAACTTCATCAGCTCGTTGCATTGAACTTCAATCAGATTTGAATAGATTTGTAAACTATGCTACTAATAACAAATTACTTATTAACATTAACAAATGCTTTCATATAAGTTTTACAAGGAACAGATCTGTTATACAATATTCGTACAATATATCAGGTACGACATTAGCCAGAGTCAATGAAATTAAAGACTTAGGTGTAACTATAGATAGTAAATTTTTACTGGACAAACATATTGACAACACTGTCAAAATATCTTATAAAATGTTGGGATTTCTTATTAGAACTTGCCGAAACTTTAAAAACCCTCAAACATTTTTGACCCTTTATTTTAGTCTAGTCAGAAGTCAGCTAGAATTCGCAGTAGTTGTTTGGAATCCGCAATACTTCATGTATATAAACAGAATTGAAAGTATTCAAAATAATTTTTGCAGATATTTTTTCACAAAATTTCCTAATTATAACCTAAACCTACCATCGCTGTATAATAGGCGTAAATTATTGGACATTATTTTTATGTATAAATTACTTAATAACATAATTGATTGCCCACTACTTCTTACACAACTTCCTTTTCGCGTGCAGTCGCACACGTCAAGATCAAATAAACTATTTGTAATTAACTTTTACAAAACTAATTCTGCAATCAATTCGGTTATGAATCGCTTGCCTGTGTTATATAATAAGCTGTCAAATAATGTTCATCTTCCAGACATTTTTAACACTCCTTTGAATTCATTCAAAAAACAGATGCAGCTAATCTTTCGCAACATGTAATTTATAATTCATATTACTCTTGTTTCTCTAATTAATTTATGTACCTACTAATATTTTTCTAATTTATCCATGTTTTATATGTTCTTTATGTATATGTACCTACTACTTTTACTAAATTTATGTACCTTACATGTAATGTAATGCTTCTCTGTTATTGGGGCATTTAGCCCTGTTGAGAACGCTAAACGCTAAATAAATAAATAAATAAATGATGAATGTAGATCATACTCCAGCGTTACCAAACAAATTAATGAGACTTTTAGTGAAAATATTATAAACAATGAAATTTTAAACACCACCTAAATATCAGCATAAAAAACTAAATAAATTTAAAACTACGTATAGTTGGTAAATTAAGTGAACCAAACTCTGCAGTTAAAATAAAATCTGTGCCAAGGTTATTTTCTCTTCATATTTGCAGACTAGATCCAAAAACTGATGAAAAAGATGTTAAAAACTTTTTAGTCAAGTATTTTCCTGAAGTTCAAGTTGAGAAACTTAATGCTAAGTTTCCAGAATTATATTCATCGTTCAAAGTTACAATTTACCACACAAATAAAGAAGAAGCATTAAAACCTGAAATTTGGCCTGGGCCCTGATTCTGTAACTTGCGTAAGCATTTACGACACCAATACTAATACAAATTAGTCACATACATACAGTATGCCATCTATTAGAGATCTGAAGAAGTACAAGTTATGACGTCATACATTGTGAGACACGCATATATAGTTGCGTGACCTACAGAGGTCTTGTTTGTTACTTGCGTGACTATCTCACTTTAATTCTGTCGTTGTCTCGTATTGCTGTCATTTTGCGCTTATTGTTGTTGTTTAATTTTTATTGTTGTATTACTTTTTTTTTGTTATTTCAAGTTTGTTATTTTTAATTTGTATTTATTTTTATCGTTTCTTTTTAGTGATTAAATAATTCATACATGTAAATATATCATAATTTGAGGTTATCAATTTACGTAATTATTTGGGTTATATTGTTAAAATTGTTTCAGATTATACCTAGTTCTCCTCATAATGGCTTTAGATATGATGATTTCAAACCTAATACCAACATTAAATTTAGGGACGTAAAAACCAGGGAATACTGTAAAAACCTAACATTCAAAATTCTCTATAAAAGGAACTAGGAGTAAACAGTGACGTCATAAAATATGCTTACGCAAATCTAGTCACGCAAGTGCCAACGCAAGTCACAGAATCAGGGCCCTGTTGGAGTATGTGTCAAACAGTTTTTTCAGAAATCCACACAACGAAAAAAGATAAATTAACTTCCACAAGGAAAAAAGTTACTTCCCCTAATAATAAAATAAATATTTGTAATGAATCTGTAAGTATATTCCACCTTAATATTCAATGCTTGACAAACAAAATAAATGAATTAACAGTTGGGGCAAAACTGTTTAATTATTCTTTTCTTTGTATTTCTGTACATTGGGTCAATGAATCGAATATTAAATCAATTAAAATCACAGGGTATACCCCAATTAACTTTTACTGTCGCAAAAGAGCCATCCATGGTGGTGTTGCCATATATATGAAATGTGAATTAAATCTACAGTATGATACTTTATCTCTGGATAAATTTTGCGAAGAATTTCATGCTGAATTTTGTGGCGTGTATGTCCGGCAGCTAAAATTAGTCATAATAACAGTCTACAGATCGGGAGAGTTAAATATATTTTTAGAAAGATTTGAAAGTTTACTCACATTCAAATATGATAAAATTATCATCTTGGGTGATATTATTACAAACATGGATCAGCACTTGTATGAGGCTGAGGTTCAAGACCATGGATTGTCGGACCATGCAGGCCAAGTAATAAAGTTTTGGACTCCCCCTCAAAACACGGAAACCAAGTGGGTAAGAATTTATAACAATAAAAATATACTCAATTTTAGAAATGCTCTAGAGTCGGTTGATTAGGATGTGTTTGAGAACTCCAATAAAAATGGAGATGAATTATCTACCCTTCTGGTGAACGTACTCTCTAATAATATTGCTCTAAATTTCCCCTTAAAAAATGGAAAACTGAATTCTAAAATTACATGGTTTAATGACTTTCTTAAAAATCTAAGAAATTTAGAACAATGTATAAGAGATATTTATAATATTACAAAAGATGCTAATCACTTAAATGCTTTTTAAAAAAATACGTAAGTTATACCAGAAAGAAATCTTGAATGTGAAACGATCGGGATATCAAGAGTTTATTTACAATTCTCATAATGGTAATATATCGAAAAATTGTTGGAAAGTGGTAAATATGGAAAAAAATAAAAAGTGTAATATACAGCCTGATATTACACCAGATACTTTCAATAATTTTTTTATAACTGTAGCGGATAAAATTACATCCTCACTTAGGTCTTCTACTACAGATTCCCAAATTCTTCTGAATGATATTGTCTCTCCCTGTACATCTCTTTTCTTCTCTCCAGTAACAGAAACAGAGGTTAAAACCATTATTATGAATTTGAACAATTCCAAATCATTAGATATTCATAATTTAAACAGCCATTTAATTAAGGCGATTGTCGATATTATTACGAGTCCCTTGGCAGCAATAATAAATAAATGTTTCGAAGAAGGCATATACCCAGATGTTTTTAAATTAACTAAAGTAGTACCGATCTATAAAAAGGGTGATATTTCAGACCCCGAGAATTATCGACCATTCTCAATCATACCGATTTTGGGTAAAATTGTTGAATATTTGATTGTTACTAGACTAAATAAACATATTGAAAAACATGATTTGCTTAACACCCATCAGTATGGTTTTCGTAAAGCTAAATCGACTATACTTGCTCTTAAGCAAATTGTTAGTGATGCTTATCTCATCGGCTAGAGATATCAATATGCTAGAAGATATGAAAAATTATACCTTAAACCTAGTTCAAGAATGGTTTACTTGTAATAATTTAAGATTAAATCAGGATAAAACTCAGTCCCTTATTTTATCTACGAACTTGAACCTCAGCCATGGTGCGACCATAAAAATTCTAGGCATGACTGTCGACGATAGATTAAACTGGGACAAACATACAGACACATTATGCAATAGACTTGCTTCTATAATATTCCTCCTTCGTCAGTTGTCTCTATACTTAGATGAGAAATGCCTTATTATGATTTACTTTGCTTTATTTCACAGCTTGCTAACGTACGGAATAATTTTATGGGGTAATGCTCCTAACGCAATAAAGGTGTTCAGGATGCACAAGAAAGCGCTTCGAATTATTTTTAAATCTAATACTCGTGAACACTGTAAGCCTCTTTTTCAAGGTTTGTCTATCTGTCCACTGCCATGCTGCTATATTTATGAAGTTTTGTTGGACACATTAAAATCTAAATAAATTTGAAAAAGGTTGTAATATCCATAAGTATAATACCAGAAATAATGAGAAAATTAGAACTGTCCGACATAGACTTGCCACCTTAGCTAGAAATTCAATTAATGTTAATCTTTATAACCATTTACCCACGTCATTTAAACAATTAAATCTTAATACTTTTAAAAAAAGAGTCATTAGCATGCTGATAAAACACAGTTTCTACTCCGTGGAAGAATACCTAAACACACCAATTAGAGATTAACTACCAAACTACTCCGTTTAAGGTGGATTATACAAATGTAGATATTTTTCTATTATAATTATTGTATATTTATCAAATGCTTAATTTTTGTTTTTATAGACTTGTCATAAATGCTGTAGCACAAACATGACCAAATAAAATTATTATTATTATTATTATTATTATAATTATTATTATCCTGTAAATAAAGAATGTAAAAAAAGAAAACCCTAAACAAACCGAGACAAGAAAACCTAAAAAACCCACGAACTCCTGAAATTCTTAGAAAATGAAACAAACAATAACCTATACAAATATTCATTAAATATGATAAATTCAAATATTTCATAGAAAATGCAATGAACAGCTTAGATCCACTGTCAGTATCAATATATTTTATATCAAACACAACAAAAATGTTAAAAATTGATAAACGACCTGTATCCGTTACTAAACAAAAGACTAATGAAAAACAGATTCACAAGACTACAACCCCGAATAAAAATACAATTAAGTGAAGAAAGAGAAGGAGAAAAAAGTCAAAATTAAAACTATGAACTGCATTCAGTGGAACCTAAATGGATTCCACTTACACTTCCCGAACTACAAAAATTAATACTAAATGCCAAGAAACAATACGTAAGAATAAAAAAGCTCTATACGAATACAAAAAACACAAGACACTTGAAAATTTTATAAATCTAATAAAAATTAAAGCGTACTACAGAACACAATATTAGGTAAAATGAAACTCCTGGCAGGAATTCACGTCTTCCATCACAGCAGATATACCTATAATAGACACATGGAACAAAATAAGAAAAATAAATGGGAAAAAGATGTTCATCAACACAGATATTCTTTTATATATATATATATATATATATATATATATATATATATATAAAATAATAATAATAATAATAATAATATATATTGCGTTAGAAAAATTCATTCTGTACAATATGGGTTGACAACAAATCATAAATAAATTTATACAGTAAAATAGTAATTGATATATAATTATATATTAAATCTAATGAAAAGTATTCGTAATTAAACATGTTATCTATGTAACTATAGTTTAAGAAAAGTAATATAATAGTATAAAAAGTATAATAATAAGTACAAAATGAACAATTATACAATATATATTGGTAAATTCCATTTAAGTTATAATGGCATAATAAAAATAGATAATAATAAATAACATAATGAAATAACATAATGTTATAACATAATGGGATTATGGTTATATTATAAATTGGTAAATTCCAATTAAGTTATAATAACATAATAAAAATAAATAACATAATGTTATAACATAATGAGATTAGGTTATATTATAAATTGGTAAATTCCAATTAAGTTATAATAACATATTAAAAATAATTAACATAATGTTATGACATAATGAGATTAGTATTATATAATATATTGGTAAATTCCAGTTAAGTTTTAATAACATAATAAAAATAAATAACTATGTTATAATGAGATTAGGGTTCTTAATTTTTTGTGCAATAAACATAAGCGAATATGTGCTTTTACTATAAAGATTAATTGAAAATTGATAATTATAATGTATATTGCTTATCTAGTTTTTACATAAATGTTTATGGATCATGTTCAGTCGTTGAAGCAGAAACTTCTTAATTTGAATGCATTTATTGTGAAGTAAAATAAATTATTAGCTTTAGTTACATTAAGCTCATCAAACAATTTATAAATGTCTAGTTCAGAATTAATATGAGTGATATATGTCTTCAGATATGTTTTTCTCATCTCAATATAAATTGGACATGTTATGAAGAAGTGGTATAAGTTTTCAACTTCATTTTTGTTGCATATGGTACATGTATTTAAAGCATCTAACTCGTATTTAATGTTTTTGAATATAATCCTTAATCCTCTCCATCCAGCAACTCTAATCTGAGCAATGACACGTTGTTTGAAAATGGAAATATTAAATGATAAATAATTTGGAAAAGGCGAATGTAATTCTAAATTTTTATAATGGTTATTGTACAACGAATTATTTAAATTTTCTATATCTGCAGTTTTCAATTTATTTCGAAAAGTTTCTATAATTTCTTTTATTTGAATTTGAGTTATTTGTTGATTTTCCCAAATCTTTGGGAAATTTAAATCGTGCAAGAAAGATTTTAATTGTGATGTCCAAAAGCATTCTGCTGAGTTCGGGGAATTCATCAGTTGACGTGAGCGGTTATACAAAATTTTTGGAAGTCTGTTATTGTCCAAATTTAATATTTTTTTCCAAAGGTTTAAGGCTTTTTTTTCCATATTATTACCGCCACTGGTGATACTCCTGTTATCTATATATATATAATGTTTATTAGCAACAATGTACAGTGAAGATACGAGGCATGTCAAGAAATTATATTACATATCTATTGGATCATACATTACAATAAAATTTAACATGACGGTGAAGTTAGCAGACGATCCAAATTTCAGCTAGTGTGTGGCAGCCTTATGCTGTGTTAGACCATTGTCCACTGTATAGGTGCTAAATATTATTTCTTAATAAATATCAAATTTATGCGTTTTAAAGGTACAGAATTCTGACAAATGCATTAAATAAATGAATATTTAATTCTTAAGATCCATCAATAATACTTTTATAATTATAAAATTCGTTACTCTATTAAGAATAAAGACCAATAACTATTTTAATAGAAGATGTCTCTCAGATTTTATTTTACATTTATAAGCATTAAATAAGTAAAACCCTAGACATATAGCAATTTTTGTCAAAATCACTTCTGGATAATAAAAATAAAATAAAAAGACCTGAAATATTATTCCTCCAGTAAGAATAATGACCTATAAATCGTTACTCTATTAAGAACAATGGCTAATAACTTTTTTAATAGAAGATGTCTCTCAGATTTTATTTTACTTTTATAACCTTTAGCTACGTACTACCCAAGACATATAACAATTTTTCTCAAAATCAGTTCAGGATAATAAAATAAAAAAAAAAAATTGAAAAATCGTTACTCTATTAAGAACAATGGCTAATAACTTTTTTAATAGAATATGTCTCTCAGATTTTATTTTACATTTATAACCTTTAGTTATATACTACCCTAGACATATAACAATTTTTCTCAAAATCGCTTCAAGATAATGAAAAAAAAAAAAAATTAAAAAAACTTTACTCTTCTAAGAATAATGGCTAATAACTTTTTTAATAGAAGATGTCTCTCAAATTTTATTTTTCATTTATAACTTTAATTATGTACTACCCTAGATATATAACAATTTTTCTCTAAATCGCTTCAGGATAAAGAAATAAAAAAAAATAATTAAAAAAACGTTTACTAAGAATAATGGCTAATAACTTTTTTAATTTTCTTAATGATTCTGTTAATAATTCTGTGAATATTAAAATTAACAATATCTCAGAAAATGACCTGCTTTTAGCAGCTAAGAGTCTCAAAAACTCAATGACAGCTGGTCTTGATCAGATACCGAGCTTTTTAGTTAAGGACTGTCTCTGCATTAACCATTATTGTTCATTTATAGATTACGTATCTCAACCGGAACGTTTCCTTCCATATGGAAAAAAACGAAACTTTGTCCTATTCTAAAATCGGGTGATCCATCGTTGGTAAGCAATTACAGACCAATTAGTATAATACCAAACTTCGCCAAATTACTGGAAATTATTATCTATAATGATATATTTCCACAAAGCCATAGATACATCTCTATACACCAACACGGATTTATGCCAATGCGGTCCTCTATATCAAATTTATGTATGTTCATGCAGCAAGTCTCTGAGATTTTGTATAAAAACGGCCAACTTGATGTTATTTATATGCATTTCTCCAAGGCCTTTGATAGAGTCAATCATAATATATTGCTTTCAAAAATGGAACATTTCGGTTTAACGCAGTACTCATTAATTTTTTTCAATCGTATTTGACGAATCGGTTACTATACATAGTCTATAATGGACATAAGAGTAATTGTTACACCGCTAATACCGGTGTCCCACAGGGCTCGAATCTAGGACCTTTTTTGTTTCTTATATATATTAATGATATTTGTGACTATATTGAATGTGATATTCTCTTATAAGCAGATGATATTAAGATATATAAGGAAATTCGTAATATTTAAGATTGTAATAAATTACAAAATAATTTAAATCTTATACATTCATGGTGCGAAAAGTATAATTTACCTCTAAACATAGAAAAATGCTCATTTATGACTTTTTCTCTCTAAAAGGAATCCGATTCCATTTATGTATGAAATCGATACAGTACCTTTAAATAAATGTGTATATAAAAAAGATTTGGGCGTTATTTTTGAACGCAATCTAGCTTTACTATGCACATAACTGAAACGGTGTTAGTATGTAATAAAACTCTTGGTTTTATTGTACGTAATTCTAAGAATTTCTTTAACCCTGCAGTAGTCGCACCATTTTTGTAATCACCAGTAGTCGCACCGGTCTCAGAGACCGCATAGCATTTTTTTTTATGAAATATTAATTTTTCTGTATATATTTTTTAAATATATTGTTGTAGTGCATGCGAAGAAGCTTTAGTGACTAAATAATTAACGAATTTATTTCTGGTTTTCCTGCAATATTAAAAGTAATGAAATACCTTTCTTTAAATTTTTATTTATAAGAAAAAATCATATAATTGTTAATATAGAGTAAATTAAACAAATTAAAATGGTATTACATAAATGAACATGTACTTAGTACTAACAAAATAACAAAACCTAATTTATTTTGAAATAAAGGCTTTTTGATAGCATTTTTCGATACACTTCACAGTTACCACAAAAATATCGCGTTTTCCGGTTTTTTTTTTTTGTACTGCAAAAATAACATCTGCCCTTGATTGCTTCCTGTGGTGCAGTGGAATCTTCAGGTGCCAGTCCACAAATAGATCGCATCCTATCTTTCAGATGCCGTGGAATACTTTGTATTGTAACTCTAATTTGTAAATAAGGCATATTTAGATCATAAGCTAAAGCTCGTAGAAAATCACGCCTTCTTAAATTTGCAGTAGAATTATTAGAGGTGTGTACAACTAAAGAATTAATTGCAGCAATATTTAAAATTGAGTAGAAGATTACCATGGGCCACCGTCTTGTATTTCTAGCCACGTTGTAATTTGCTCATAGCTGGTCCACAGTATCTACACCACCTTTTGTACTGTTATAATCACAAATTATCTCTGGTTTTCCATTGTCGGGATTAATATTGTCATCATGGTGTAAAGTGGATAGTAGCACAACGTTTTTCCCTTGTTTAGGAATATATGACACAAGTGTAGATCTGTTTCTAAATCCAAACATGCTCGGCCCAGGTGGATGTGTTGGCCTAGAAAATTCCAGTGGTAGTTCTCTTTTATTTTTTCGTATCGTTCCAATAACCGTTAAGTTATAATCTATCAACAATTTATCAACAATTCCAATGCTGGTGAACCAATTATCCAATGTTACATTTCTTCCTGACCCGTAAATTGGTTCACAAAGTCTCTCTACAACGTCGTTAGGACTATTGCTCATTTTGTAAGGGCCGTCTGGTTGCTTCCTGACGTATACTGCTAAGTTGGCTGTATAATACATTTTTGCGTCAGAAAGGGCAAATATTTTGATCCCATATTTATTAGGTTTGGAGAGTATGTATTGACGAAATCCACATTTCCTTCTAAAACCCTCGAGTTTCTCATCTATAGTCACATATTCAGACAAATTATACCCATTTTTACAATTGATAACGAACAGATCAAAGAAATTCGTTATTGGTGCGAGTTTATCCAATTTTCTTCGCTCTTCTCGGGTTTCTCTGCCATCAAATTTCAAACATCTGAGTAGAAATCAGAATCTTTGGAGAGACATTGTTAATCTAAATATCTCAACTCCAGAACCATCAGTTCTCCATAGGTCTTCGGCATTCATACGATTCGCCTTAAAGACACCAGCAAAGTAAAGTAGACCTATAAAAGCTTAAATTTCTAGTAAATCCGTAATATTAGCATCTCTATCTCTGGAAAAATTTCCCTGTATAGACGTAATATACTTATTTGTATTTTCAACAATAATTTTCAACATTTCGTCATTTATAAAATATCGAAGGATCTCCAAAGAAGTTTTTAGAGATCGCGTAGCTAATTTCGATATTGGAAGACGAAGCACTTTGTTTTCATTTCTCGTTCTTACAGTTTTGGGAGGTACATGTTTGGCCCACTTTGTTTTGTCCTTTCTTATGAAAGAAACGCTGTTACTTATACTTAACTCTTTTGCTTCAATGTCAGATATATCTTGCTCGGATTCACTGTCGCCTTCTCTTTTTTCAATAAAGTCTTCTTCGGCCTCATCTTCTGCATCGTCATAAATCAATTCGTCTTCATTTTCTAACAGCCCCTCCATCAACAACCTCAGGTGCTCCTGTTCTTTTTCGTAACTGGCCATACTGAAAACGTTCATTTTTAGATATAAATAAGCACATAAAGTTGCACTTTTACATACCTTTTATAATTTTACGAATTAAATTGACAAACAAATAACGTACGTAAGTAGTCGCACCGGTGTACAGGACCGAAAAACTCTACAAAATTTAAACGTGTGAACTTAATGTCAACAGCTGTTAACAGCGTACGGAGAACATGAAGTTAGGAAGGTACAGAGAGAACTAAAGCGCATGTGCAAACAGGGGAGTAATAAGTTGATATTATTCTTGCGTCGGTCTCAGAGACAAGCATGCGACTACTGGAGGGTTAAGTTGCAGACCTTAAAAATTTTGTATTATGCTTTTGTCCGCTCAAAGTTAAAATACGCCGTTTTGATTTGGTATTCGCCATATAGTACTCATAAGGTTAACATTGAACAAGTTCAGCGTCGCTTTTTAAAATATCTTTGGTTAAAAATTTTTCGTCGTACCCTGAAAGGGGATGTGACCAACGTATGCTACTAGAAATGTTCTCTGTAGAGTCGATTGAAAACAGGCATACTTCTATCGCTTTAGCTACATTAGGTAATATTGTTGATAATAAGATAGATTGTCCGTACTTATTAAGTAAATTATCTTTTCACTTTCTCAGATCAACATCTCGTACACATAATACGTTTTATTTGCCATTGTGTCACTCTAATATTCTAGTTAAGTCTCCTGTTTATGTATTGTGTTTATTGTATAACAACATGTAATTTATAATATTTCTTTTTCTCTTGTATCTGTTCATCTACTTGTATTGGGTTCATCCTGTTAAGTATTAAAGCATTATTATTATTATTATTATTATTATTATTATTATTATTATTATTATTAATAGAAGATGTCTCTCCGATTTTATTTTACATTTATAACCATACGCTATGTCCTACCCCAGAAATATAACAATTTTTCTCAAAATCGCTTCAGGATAATGAAATAAAAAAATAATTTAAAAAACTTTACTAAGAATAATGGCTAATAACCTTTTTAATAGAAGATGTCTCTCAGATTTTATTTTACTTGTATAACCCTTATTTACGTACTACCCTAGACATATAACAATTTTTCTCAAAATCACTTCAGATAATGAAATAAAAAAAAATAATTTAAAAATCGTTACTATACTAAGAACAATGACTAATAACTTTTTTTAATAGATGTCTCTCAGATTTTATTTTACATTTATAACCCTAAGCTATGTACTACCCTAGACATATAACAATTTTTCTCAAAATCAGTTCAGGATAATAAAATAAAAAAAAAAATGAAAAATCGTTACTCTACTAAGAACCATGGCTAATAACTTTTTTAATAGAAGATGTTTTTCAGATTTTATTTTACATTTATAACCTTTAGTTATGTACTACCCTACACATATAATAATTTTTCTCAAATTCGCTTCAGGATAATGAAATTAAAAAAAAAAAATAATTGAAAAATCGTTACTCTACTAAGAACAATGTCTAATAACTTTTTTTTAATAGAAAATGTCTCTCAGATTTTATTGTACATTTATAACTTTTAGTTATGTACTACCCTAGATATATAACAATTTTTCTCAAAATCGCTACAGGATAATGAAATAAAAAAAAAAATTAAAAAAACGTTATTCTACTAAGAATAATGGCTAATAACTTTTTGAAAGGAAGATGTTTCTCAGATTTTATTTTACATTTATAACCATAAGCTATGTATTACACCAGAAATATAAGAGAATTGTGATTTTGAGAAAACTTGTTATATGTCTAGGGTAGTACATAGCTTAGGGTTATAAATGTAAAATAAAATCTAAAAGACTTCTTCTGTTTAAAAAGTTATTAGCCATTGTTCTTAGTAGAGGAACGATTTTTCGATTATTTTTTAAAAATTTTATTATCCTGAAGCGATTTTGAGAAAAATTGTTATATGTCCACGGTAGTACATAGCTAAGGGTTATAAATGTAAAATAAAATCTAACAGACATCTTTTAATAAAAAAGTTATTAGTCATTGTTCTCAGTAGAGTAACGATTTTTCGATTATTTTTTTTTATTTCATTATCCTGACGCGATTTTGAGAAAAATTGTTATATGTCTAGGGTAGTACATAACTAAAGATTATAAATGTACAATAAAATGTGAGAGACATCTGTTAAAAAAGTTATTACCCATTATTCTTTTTTTTTCATTATCCTGAAGCGATTTTGAGAAAAATTGTTATATGTCTAGGGTAGTACATAGCTTAGGGTTATAAATGTAAAATAAAATCTCAAAGACATCTAATAAAAAAGTTATTAGCCATATAGTATAACGATTATTCGATTATTATTTTTTATTTCATTATCCTGAAGCGATTTTGAAAAAAATTGTTATATGTCTAGGGTAGTACGTAGCTAAGGGTTTTAAATGTAAAATAAAATCTCAGAGACATCTTCTATTAAAAAAGTTATTAGCCATTATTCTTAGTAGAGTAACGATTTTTCAATTATTTTTTTTTATTTCATTATCCTAAAGCGAATTTGAGAAAAATTGTTGTATGTGTAGGGTAGTACATAGATTCGGGTTAATAACTATTAAAATAGTTATTGGCCATTATTCTTAAAAGAGTAACGAATTTTATAATTATAAAATTATTATTGATAGATCATAAGAATTAAATATTCATTTATTTAATGCTTTTGTCAGAATTCTGTACCTTTAAAACGCATAAATGTGATATTTATTAAGAAATAATATTTAGCACCTATACAGTAGGCCATGGTCTAACACAGTGTAAGGCTGCCATACACTAGCTGAAATTTTGGATCGTCTGCTGCGAGTCGTCTGCTAACTTCACCGTCATAAATTTAACAGCATTACGATTGACATTAATAGAAAATAATATTTGACATACAAGGTAAATATCATATCTAATAATACGTGACATACATTATTAATACATAGTATACACAACATTGCACAGAAAATAAAATACTTAAAAGTTAAAGGTTAAAATACGTCATTTTGTAAAAAATCAGACAATAATATCTCTGCATTACACATAAAGTCATTTACAGAATAAAAACAATGGGTTTTGAAGAATTTATGCAACTTTAATTTATATTTTGGGTAGGGTAGCTGTTTAAGCTCATTGGATAGCAGATTATATAATTTTGAGGCACACTGGTACGGCGATTTAAAATTGAGTCTGCTTTTTGTTGCCACTATGTTGTTTTTATTTCGCGTGCTGTACAGATGGTTCTTGGAGTTAAGAAGAAAGTTCTGAAGGTTTTTTTTTATGAAGCATAAATTACTATATAGTATAATTGAATAAAGGGACATAATTTTAAGATTTTCGAATATTGGTTTAGAGTGTTCATTTATATTACAGTTCTCTGTAATTACCGATGTCTACATGTGTTGTAGATACTGGCACACCCAGAAATGGGTAATATTCCGTGATGATATATTTATTTATTTATTTATTTCTCTGTTGCTTTTACCGCGCGCTTTTGAAGAACAAAATTTTGATTTAAGTTATCACTTGTATTGCACCATAATAAGACACAATAAGTTAACACAGAATGGCATACAGCTTAGTACATTATTGCAGCTTGTTGATCCATATTGTATCGAGTTCTTCTGATCACATAAATCGCTTTAGTAAGTTTAGTGCACAGTTGCTCAATATAGGGTGACCACATTAAACCGGGATCTAGGGAAAGTACCAATGCTTGCAGGTATCACTTCTTATTAGTTTATATTACTAGTAAACAAGACGTGTTTAGTTTTATAGTTATTAAGTAACATTTAATTAGCACTAAACCAGTTACTCGCTTGTTGAAGAGCTTGATTAGATTTTGTAGTTACGTCAGCAACATGTTTCCCAATAGTAGTATAGTCGGCAAATAAAATTGTATGAGGTGTGATGTCAGGTAGATCATCAATATATAGTAGAAAAAGGAGAGGCCCTAATACTGATCCTTGTGGTACTGCTTGTTGAACTAGTTGAGTTATTTATTTTGATTAACTGCTTTCGATTTGTTAAGTAGGATCGAATGAGTTCACAAGCATTGCCTTTAAATCCGAAATTGTGCAGTTTAGTTATTAGTATATCAGACGAGACACAGTCAAATGCTTTACTAAGATCAATGAAAGAAACATTTGTTAATATGCGATCTTAATTTCCTACTGTTACTAAATTAATGAATCTTAGTACCGCATCAACAGTACTCCGATTCTTCCTGAATCCATATTGGACGTCTGATAATAAAGAAAACCTTTCTAAGTAATCGTAGAGTTGCTTATGAATAACTTTTTCCAGAATTTTTGATATTGCTGGAAGTATTGCAATTGGTCTCAAATTATTGACATCGGAAGGAGCACCTGACTTGTACAGTGGAGTTATTTTATATATTTTCCATCTGTCTGGAAAAATGCCTTCAACTATACATGCATTTATGATGTCTATTAATTAATTATAAAAGTGGTGAGTCCATCTACATCTTCGAAGTGTTTTGATTTCATATTTTTTATATTTGTTATAGGAGTAATATTGCATTTGTCGGTTTGTTAATATATTGATGATAAATTTGTTTCAGGTATCATAGTTTTTATTTTTTCCGCGCAGGAAGTAAAGTGTTCATTAAATATTTGAGAGGCAATAGATGGCGCATTGGTTTTCTTATTGTTAGGCAAATTTACTTCATTGTTTATATCTTCCCGATAGCTTTAGATTTATTTAATGATTAAGTAGTTCAATTTTTTTAGATGTTTTTATTAAATTATTGTACTCGACTTTTTAGTTTTGTAAAACTTTTATACTATCATTGTTAGTTGATTTCCATACTGTATGCAATAACATTAAAATTTCTGCAGCTTGAAGTAATTGTGTATTTCTAAGATAATTTGTATTGTTTTTTTTTTTTTGTTGTTTGGATGGTACTTTTGGAAAAGCAGTTTCAAAATAGTAAATTAAATAATTCATAAATATTTCACATTTTTCATTGGGATCATTAGTAGAATACATGTCTACCCAATTTTCGTTTTGTAATAAGTGCAAGAAGTAGTTGATGTTTTCTTCACTGTATTTGCGAGAATATACTGTCCTAGGTTTAATTAAATTTGGTGTATTCAGTTTTACTTCAAAAAATATTGCCTTATGGTCCGAGAAGTGAACATTCTTAACTACAGTGGTATATTCAATTATATCACTAAATATGTTGTCTATGCAGCCATGTTTTCTTGTGTTCAAAAACTGTTTGTTTAAGACTATTTGTTAGGAAAACTGCAGTTAAGGCCTTCGATTTATTGTTTTTAATGAGCATTTCAATGTTGAAGTCTCCTGTTATAATAATTCTGGAGTTATTAAAAGTTCCTAATAAATTAAACTTCTCTTTAATTTGGCCAAGAATACCTCAAAATTATTTTTGTCGTAGGTGTATATTGTTATTACAATAAATTTTAATTCTTTTATTTTGATAGCTGATATTTCATAGATTTTTTTCTGTGGATAAATTATGTATATAATATAGAATTGAAAACTGTAGATTATTTTTTATGAAAATACATACTCCACCAATGTTGTATTTTAGTTCTGCAAAAATATGACGCTAATTTAAAAAAAAAATAGTTTAAATGTAAGTAGATCATCTTTAAGCCAATGTTCATTAAGGCATATGATGTTTAGATGAGGATATTTATCTGTTAATAATATGATGTGTTCAATGCTATTATTTAAAGATTGAATATTCATAACAATTACAACACCACAAGAAATCTCACATGCGTTAGCAAAACAATTTTACGAGAATTCAAGCGACATACAGTACAAACCAGAATTTCTAACATTCAAACAAAACGCAGAAAAAAAAATCTGGACTCAAACCAAAACGACAACCTAATAAACGACCCTAACGGAGAAAGAACTGTACACCACTGTACAAGAACTAGAAACGTCTACAAGCCCAGGACCAGACGGTATAACATACGAAATAATAAAACAACTACCAGAAAAAGATAATAAATTACTTACTACAGATATATAATAATATTATTTCACAAAATAAATTTCCACAGAAATGGAGAGAAGTAACCACTCAAACCAAATAAACAAAAAACAAATGCAAAAAATATAAAGCAATTTCCATAACCAACTATTTGAGTAAAGTACTGCAAAAAATTATAAATAATAGATTACTATGGCACTTAGAAACAAATAACATTCTAAACGAGACACAAAGTGGTTTCAGACACGCCGCTCAACTACAGACCAACTAATAGCTATTCAGGTAGAAATTCATAAAGCTAAAAACACTACATCTTGAAATCCTTAATAGAACATAAATTAGAAGAAAGTAAAACAAGCATGCTACAAAGGACTGAATCTCATCAAATGCTTATCGCATAACAAATTGGGTTCAGACGGAGAAATTCTACTAAGAATAAATCTTTCATATATCCAATCAAAATTAGACTACGGAGCCATCGTATATCAAACATCCAGCAAAAACATACTGAAAACACTGGAAGCGGTACAGTACACAGCGATCAGAAGAGCAATAGGAGCATACAGAACCAGCCCCGCCATTAGCATGTTAAATGAATCCGGTATCATCCCCTCACACCTTCGAAGAAACCAACTAATCTTAACCTACATGACCAAACTTGCAAAATATCCAAAAAATCTTTGAAAGAAACTTTGTTGATAAATAGAAGAATACAACAAAACTCGTAATGGAATTAGCGAAATTCAAGAAATCTGAAACACCAAATCACGTTTTTAAAGAACAAATATACACTAATATGCAATCAACAACCACGTGCCAACATAATACACACAGACGGAGCAAAAACACTGGAAGAAACTGGAGGCGCCGTAATAACAAATGACAAAAAGATCAAAATCCATCTGCCAAGTGAAACATCAATTTTTACAGCTGAAGCTTACAACATTCTCTATGCCAAACTACATAAAAGACTCACAAACAGATACGGGAGAATTAATAATATGTACGGATGCTTTAAGCTTAATAAATCAAATATGCCAAAACACCAATCATCCAGAAGATTCAGGAAAGTACCCATCAAATATGACAGAAAAACAAATTGACATGAATATGGGTGCCATATTTATAGTTTATCTACTGACAACTAAAATTTTGTTCAATCACTTTTTTAAATTTTTCTTCGATTCTTATACAAAATAGCTACTTCCTCGGAAGCAATTGAAGAACAGACCTATGTTGATGATTTTTTTACTCATTTTGGTCAGTACTATATGCTTTTAAAGTTTGATCCTTAAGTATAGAAACACCCTGAATATGTATCCTACAGGTTGTTTCATGGATACGGGACACTTCGATTATTTACCTTATTATAGTGAATCGAAGAAAAACATTCAAAAGAGAGTTCTAGTAGATCAAGGGGGACATTCACTTCTTGATATTTTTTTAACCAGTTGTTATTAACTAACAACGCAAAGTATTATTTTTTAAATGGGATATTATATATTTTTTGGCCCATTCGACAGCGATTTTTTTCTAAATTCACCATGTAATCATTTTATTATTATTTTATATTCTTTACTTGACAAAAACAGAGAAAAATTTATTTGAAATTTGAATAAATTTTATATTTATAGTTATTTTTCAGTAGGCTATGTATGGAAAACAAAAGTGCTAACTGTTAATTTGAATTATTTAAGCTCAATTCACTAAATATAAAATTTCTTAATTTTCTTTTTGTCAGTACTGTTTTGTTATGTAAAAATATAAAATGATTACATGATTGAATTCAGAAAAAAAATACTCTATTGACTGCGTCAAAAAAATGTAAATCATCCCATTTAAAAAATAACTTATGCCCGTATGCACCAACGAAGAATAAATCTTGGAATAGTTATTGAATCCATATGATTTATTCATTGAATAAAATAAAATGTAATTCATCACATGGTTTTATGGATTTCTTAAGTATTGATTTATCTATTCAATCAATAGTAATTTGTAATCATTTTTGTTATGGCTGGTAATAAAACAAAACGTAAATTGATATTGGAAACGTCAAAGATAATAAAATTTAACTCACTTATAACTTATTTGTCGCTAGTGGATGAAGTAAAAAGGTAATGAAATGAAAATAATATTGTTTTCGCTAAATAGTAGTTCAAATTATTTATAAAATTTAATAATTGTAGAGTAATATGGAATCTAAAAAAAGAAGCCGATCTAAAAATTTTACAGATAGGGAAAAAGAGGAGTTATGTGATATTGTGCAAAGTTATTCTTCCATTATAGAAAATAAAAACAATTCAGATTTATTTACTACAACTAAATAAATTAATGTAGTTCAATATTTTTGTATTCTTTAAAATGTTTAGGCAGAAGTAATGGCTTATAGTTCTTCAGTTTATAGAAAGAAATATTTAATTACAACAATAAAATTATTGATTACAATAATGAAAATGACTAATCACATAAATAATTATAAATTTTTGTTTTCATTTTTTGACGATATTCTTAATTTGCCTGCCTTAGCTGCCAAATGCCTTGTTGGTCATCGAATCTCAAAATTTTACGTAACATAAAGTAATACTGGCGAAAGACATTGTGTTCATCACAACAGATTTTTTTTATATGAGATATGAGAATCAAAAAGCTATCAATCCGGATCCTGTATATGAATTACATATAATTTACCTGAATAAAGGGTTTTTAAAAAAGCAGGTTTATATTTGATTGACCCCCGTATTTTGTAAGGCACCGTAAATCTTATGCATAGCCCGTAAAATATCAAACCGGCCCTATAATGATTTAATCATTTTTATGAGTTACTTAATTTAAATTTGTAGGTACAAATGTATAAAACTGGTGGTGGAACGTACGTTCCAAAAACAACGCCTTTGGATAAAAAATATGCAGAAAACATACCACAATAATTCTTTAGCATAAAGAACACGTACGATTCCAATAATATCGTAGATATTTCACAGTTCGATGAAAATGTGATGGTATGATAAGTGTTTTTTTTTTTTTTTTTTTTTTTTTTTTTTTTTGTTAATAATTATTTATTTCTATTTCATTACATGATAAAAACAGACTGCTGATAATATTGAAGTAGAACTTATTGATACTGATACTGCGGAAATTATTCAAGCTAATAATTTTGCCAGCTATGAACCAACTGCAGAAACTGTTTCAATTTTGGAGTCTGGAGTAATTTATTTAACAGTTTCTGAAGAAATTTTTAAAAAATACCTTTGATTTTGGCAGATTAAAACTAATGACAATATTGATAATATAAAAAAGATTACTCCAAAGGCATCGTGGAAATCAAAAAGGGAGGAAGAATGCAAGATTTTAGGAATAATAAGAAATAAAGAAGAATTATTATTGGAAGCGGCAAACTCGATGTTGAAATTAAAAAAAATATAAAAGAAAAAGAGATTTTAGCTTTAAAAATAAAAAAAGAAGAATACGAAAAAATATGCAATAAAATGTAATACCTGTTAAATTTTTATTTTGTAATTTAATTTAATTTATTTAATTAGATTAATTAAAAATTGTATTAATAATAGTAGTTCTGACAGCTGTATTTTCATTTCCACCTTGATTAGCAATTCTTTGTACCTCATATTGGTTCTCTGGTTCATTGTCTGGTGTATTCTGTACATCTTCAGGTAGTTGGTCACCTACTTGTCGACAAATATTATGTAATACTGCCGTAGCAATAATCACTTCTACAGTCTTCTCTACTTTAATTCTCATTCCTATTGACAAACAAGGAAATCTTCTTTTTAAGACGCCGAATGTTCTTTCTATAGTATTCCGTGTTTTTATTTGACTGTTGTTATATCTTATTTCAGCCGCGGACAATGGATTTAGTAAAGGTGTCAAAATATACCTCTTGCAAGCATAGCCGTTGTCGCCTAATAATACATAATTTTTGAACTCATTGTTTTCAAATCTTGCTCTTAGTAGGGAATCATTGAAAATTGTCATATCATGGACGGAACCTGGCCATCATGCAACTATGTCTCTTATTATTAAATCAGAATCACATACTGCCTGTACATTAATACTGAAGTAACCCTTCCTATTCCTGAAAAGTTCTGCTTGTTCACCTCCAGGAGACTGTATCTGAATATGAGTGCAATCTAGGGCACCGATAATTCCTAGAAAACCTGCAATTTTGTAAAAATTTCCAGCTATTCTTCGCTGAGATTTCTGTGTCTTAAGCAGTTTTATATATTGTTGACTTAGAGCACAATTCGCAGTAGTAATACGAGGAATTATCCGGCACACACTCGACTGTGATATGTTAAAGTAATCTCCAATCCCTAATTGGATATTTCCTGTGGCGTAAAAACGTAATGTTACCAAAAGTTGGTTCATTGGTGACACTGGCATATTTCTTTTATTTAACGGATCATTTATATGATGAATAATTTTTTGAAATAAATGAGAAACTGAATATTTTGACATACGAAACCTATTTTTAAAATCAATGTCATCAAATTCATAAAAAGGATTTTTTCGAGGACGAAACGACCTTATTCTAGGGTGTACATTGTCGTCGTCATTTTCTTCATCTGATGAATTATCAAGAAGCCTAGGTAATAAGTTCATCCTGCAAGAAATATATTAATATAACTTTGATTTTTATCTATTTACGATAGTTTAGATACATACTTGCCTCTTAGTATTAATTTTTTTACTAAAATTTAATTTAGTATATCTTTTGACATGTAGATATTGAATCCGTAACTTTGCTATGGATTTGAATTTGTTTCCATAAGTTATTTATTGATTTAATAAATCTATAGCCGTAAGTAACGTTGTTGAATTACAAATCATCCCATAACTTAAATTATTGAATCCATAAGTCTTATGGAGTATTGGTGCATAAGGGGGTTAGTGTTGTAACTAGAAAACAACTGTTTTAAATTTTTTCTTGAATAAGTGTATGTCCCTTTTGATCTACTACAACTTCTATTTGAATGATTTTCCTCTATTCCCAATAAAAAAGAAAATAATCTAGGTGTCCCATATCCATGAAATATTCAGTGCACGATAATAGTTGGTTATGACCAATATGTACTTTTGTAAATTGTCTTAGTGAAGTTTATGGTAAAATAGAATAATTATTTATACAACAAAAGTGTAAACACAAATTTTATGGTATGAAGTCAAGTATTTTGTGACGAGGCTGGCAGAGTAACGAAAATCATAAAGCTTGTTTACACCGAAACAAATTAGAAATTTTACGCACAACAATTTAAACACACCAAATACCGAGTTCACATTTGACAGATAACAGATCTAAAATCTAAAATTAAAATTGCAGTTTTGTCAGTATTACCAACATTAATGGATAGAAAAAAAAAAAACTAGATATATGTAAGACGACTTAAATCTCACAAGTGTATTTGATGGTGGCAGCTCTGTAATTTGTAAAGAAAATAAAATACGAAAATCGTTTAATTTACAGTATGTAAAGTATTAAATTTACACATCGGAGTATAAAAATATACATATAGCATTTCATTTATAATGAAGAAGTTAAGAAGATACAGGGTAAAATTTATGTTACATTGGTGTAACGGTCATAAGTCAAACAAAACAATATACAGGGAATTTATTTTAACATGCAACATATGGTCAATCACTTGCAAAAAAATTTATGTGGATAATATGTATTTGTTTTCATCGGTCACATTTTCTAAGGTTAAGAAATTTTTTGACGACTTTTAGCTTAGCGGATCCCGTGCTATACCGTAAAACCTCATTTACCGGACCTACAACGTAGTAGCAATTTACGTTATAAGTCCGATAAATAAGTTTTCACTGTACGAATAAGATGTTTCTGGACGAAGCAACGAAAGAGTCGAATCAGGAATTTCGAAATGAGTACCGTTAAAATAAGTTAACGGGCGCACAACATTTCATTTCATATCTGTCACATTTTTACTATAATTCCTCATTTCTTTTTTCTTAAAAAAAAAATCACGTCGTCTTGGTCAATAAAAATAAAAGCAGTAACGGCAGCAAACATTTTTATTGACATTTTTAATATTTGTAAAAAAGGAATACGAAAAACGAAATTCCCGTTCAAATCCTATTAAAATCGTTTTAAACAAACTGAAAATGGATCCCAGAAAAAATATTATTAGCTTTTTTGGTATGTGAAAAAAAAAAATCATTTTACAACACAACAGAAGTTGTGTAATTTTGGCATATATGTTAGATCTGTTGATTATTAATATTTATTATGTTGCAGTTTCGCTTTTATATAGAATTTTAATAATTTTGTAATCGAAGTTAATGAGAAATTCTTCCCTATGATCAAAATACTTCACGGATCTATGATCCTGGAGAACAATATAAACCTATATACAGTGTGTCTCTTAAATAGGGGGACATGGCTTAACCACAGATTCCTGATGCTAAAATAAGACGATTTAACTAAACTTGCTTCTACCGGAAAGTGTATCGTTTAGCCAGAAATCTGCTTCAAAGTTCTTCGATAAATTATTTTGCTTATAATAATCGGACGCTTTATTCGATTTGGATGAAATTTGATATGACAGTTTATATGGTTATTGGTCATCTTTTAAGGTGATACTTGTTATTATTAGTGAACCACTAGTGTATGAAACTTAGGTCTCCCAAAATTAATTAGACCGTAACTTTTTAATGGCAATGCCGAAAACGTGAAATTATTTTTCTTCAGAAAGATACATTCAATAGTAAACTTTTGTCTCTCTGTGTAATTTGTGATATCTGTTACGGTTCACACAGAAAAAAATAAAATCTTAGTGTCTGCACTGCTAAATTTTTAAAATAAAATTAATCTAGCAGTCTATCCAAATGTCAAACAAGTAATTTTTAATGACAGTAACAATTGTTTTACGGGTTGTCAAAAATTTTCTTCGCAATATTCTAAAATTAGTAACATCCGTGTGTTCGGCCTAATAGTATTTTACTACCATTATTATAAATAAGACGATTACATATCTTAGCTTACTCCTAAACAAGTTGTAAAGATTGACAACTCGTTACTGTCATTAAAAATTACTTGTTTGACATTTGGATAGACTGCTAGTTAACCAAGGCAAAAAAAAAAACACAATATGCGATAGAAAACTTTTATTAAGAAACAAAAACCTGCGAAGCGAATGGCTGTTCAACCTGCAAGCGCGATATGTACTGACTCGATAGTCGTCATATCCCGACTGCCAGCGGTTCGTAATAGACGGATGTAATACATAGAACAATAATTAGTAAAATTTAATTAAATAGAAAAATTATTGATACACAGTTACTTCGTTTCGTAATCCAAACTATCAATAACAAGGCTAATATTTAGGAAATTACATAACTAATTCTTGTATTCAACAAATTTATCATTGATTTCTAACAATTGGTTTCTAACAATTGCTTTCTAACAATTGATTTCTAACAATATTATATTATATTTGAAAATAAATTGTTTCATTGATTATTAGGACAAATAAAATGCATCAATAATTTCATTATAAAAATTGTGATATATTTGTTTAAATATTTTGCTACATCTTATCTTATCTTATCTTTTTTTTATGGGGTCCCGTGGCCGCGTGCCTGAGTGTCTGGTCGCGAACCTGGGGGAACCGGGTTCGATCCCGACTGGCGCCAAATATTTCCAATTTTAAATGGCACAAAAGTGACCTGTGGTACACTCTCCACGCCAGCTATGAGTGCCCGTGAGGTGACGCCTGGTAAGCGCCCACACGGTAAAATATATCATCATCATTACCGATGTCTACATGTGTTGTAGATACTGGCACACCCAGTAATGGGTAATATGCCGTGATGATACATTTATTTATTTATTTTTATCTTATATATTTATTAACGTAATATTGCATAAAAATATGCATAGGAAAGTTATAAACAAATCGAGTATTTAGAACGTTAATTACAATGAAGAGAGAAAATATATTTCATATTACAAAAGCATCAAAAATATTTTAATTTATAGGGATGTCAATTGTAACAAAGTAGGTTTGTTTAACTATATACTCAGATTCAGAAAAATGGGCTACTGACTTTTTTAATTTTAATTTTTGTTATTATCTTGAGAACAATAGCGGGTAGCTTTTCAGGATACAATTTAGCAACGTATTGTTTACTCAGAACTGCATAAGTGACTAGATAGTGACAAATACGGAAATTTTGCAGTTTACTTTTGTCTTTGAAATACTTCTAAATATGAAATGATTCCAGATTTTGATTTGTACTTCCCTATGACAATTTTTTAAACTCTTTTGAACTACAATACTCATTGTTTTAGCACTATTGGTTTTCAAGTTACAATAGCAAACAAAGCGACTTGGAAAAAATCGTTACAGTTGGCAGTTGATAGTTTATAGTAAACATGTAACCGTTTACCTTTACCGTTAACCCGTGGAGTACGTCCAAGTGGCCGTTTGATATTGTAGCGTGACATTTAATAGTGACAAAAAAATAAAAGAAGCAAGAGTACGAAAAGACCGTCAGTAAAGAACTAGAAGAAGAGAATGACACTGAAGAAATGAAACAAATTGCAAGAATGTCTGGAAATCTGACAGCTAATATAGAGAAGATATAACAAGATATGAATAACGGGAATCAGGAATTAAGAGAAGTAATAAAAGTAAACAATTTGTAATTAAGAAAAATTATAGACGAAACAAGAGGTGGCTGAACTCAAAGAAAAAGAACAAAAATGGGAAAAAGATAAAATGGAGCTATTGGGACAAAAGACAAAGATTAATAAGACTAGATGGAAGAAAATAAAACGCTAAATGATAGAGTGAAATGCCTGCAAAAAGAAAGAACTGAAAGAACAAGTGGAGAGGAAAAACAATATAGTTATAAAAGGAAAAGTATTTACAGGATTAGACCCTAAAGAGCAGGTTAAAACAATTTTAAACGCAGAATTAAAATTAGACGTAACAATTAAAGAAGCATTCATGATAGAGATAGGAAAGAAAGCAGATAGAGACCTTATGAGTAAGAAAACAGTCACGGTAGTAACAACGGAAAATTTTGAGAAAAAAATCATGGTTATGAAAAATAAAACGAAATTAATATCAAGTGGAATGAACAACAAAATTTACACAAAGTAACATGACGAAAAGAGAAAGGAAAATACGAGCGGAATTAAAAAAATGCAATACTCGGAAAAAAGGACGAAAGAAACAATACAAAAATTACATTTCAAAAAAGTAAAATAAAGAAGTGATTCGGATAGAATAACAGGACAAATGGGATCAAAGAGGACAATTTCTAAAAAAAAACTAACTAAAAAAAGAGTACGAGAAGAAGTAAATCAGATTGGGAGGTTAACATCAAAATAGAATTCTGAAACAAAAGTTATAGAAAAAGGATAAAAATTTCTTGGAAATTATAAAAAAACTTTCATGTAATAGGGCGGACAGAAAAAGACTAAAAAGATTGGGAAAACAGACTATGGAATTTATTTGGAAATGTTAATTCCCAAAGAGGCAAAGAGAACCAAGAAGAAAGGAAGAGCGAGGGGAAGGGAAATTACGAGAATAGGAATTGCTTTTAATAGTTTAGGCGAAGAATACGGAAGGAATACAAGAAAGGAGGATAGAAATAGGCGAAAAACTATTAGTTATGAGACGGCAAGCTCAGAATACGAGAACGTATAGCTACCAATTTATACTAGTAATATTTATTAACATTGTGCATATACTATAGTGGAATGAATTATAATATATTTTTTGTAGATTTGAAAGCCGAAAGGCAACAAATAAATAATATAAAGAATATACAAAAAATAAGAATTCGAAAGAGCTTAAAAAAAGTTCTAAAGAAGTGCAAATAAAATCTGCATTATTTCAAGAACAAAAATGCATTTTTTCTGAATAAACAATACATTGCTAAAATGGAATTCTAACATAGAGCAACTTTTGTCTAGTTAACCCACGATTAACGTAGTGGCCCGTTTTGCACCTGAGTGTACCTATATTGATTTATCAACATGACTTGTAATTTGTCAATTTATTATCTTTTTGGCTCTGTTAAGACTATATAATGAATCAACCAATTAATTTTTACGAAATATCAAAAATATTATCTGTTTGTTTATATCAATGGATGATATGTTTACATATTATTCATTTGTTTACTAGCGAAATTTGGTATTTCTTACATAGATCATTTAGAAAGACTTTTAATATGTCTATGCCTGAAAATAGAAGAACTCTCATTGATTTAGACTGTCGTTCAGTACTTTAATATTTACGTTTCAAAGAAAAATAACAGACGTCAAAGCCTATTTCAGTTTCCATTTTAAAACACTAATAATTGTTTCAATTCACCTACTAACAGATTAATGCACACTTATAATCTCACGTTGAGTAACATTAATATTATTCATCTCTCACTAATAAAATTTAAAAGAGCTGTATATAATATACCTACTAGCGACGTAGTTACAAAATATTTGACTTTTACTCTTTTTATAAATAGCGCATATTAAATAGTGAGAACCTATTATTGGTTATTATGTACTGTGCGTTCCCTGTATATTTGTAAATAAATAAATAGTTATCTACATATAGAGGGTCACACGGAAAAGTTTACGCCTGTACACGAAGTTGAGGCCTGATGTGAAGCGGAAAGTCTTTATTTATATAAGCGCGTAATTTTCATTCGGCCTGAGATACGTGCAACATTATACGCATAATTGAGACAAAATGAACCAACATAATCAATAAAATTATTGCTTTTTGAACACACGCAGAAATCTCTAGGTAATCGGTATTATAGAAATCTAGAAGAAACAGCATGCGCCGCCATTTATGTTACAGTTACGGTATATTATCCTTTTTTGTGTTTATATTATAAATAATTAAATAAACATTTCTAAAATTCGTACAATTAAATAAAGAGTGCTATTATTAGTGAGAATTTTGGCATTTTTACAGCTAGGCAAACGGTAATTTTCAACTTCTCGCCTTGGTAACTAAAATGGAAACGTACAATACTGATACAGTTGTGCGTAAGTTAAATAATAATAGTAATTTGTTTGACAAGGCAAAAAGTAGCAGATTCGCTGCCGGGACGGCATTTGATGAATGGGGTAAGTCAGGGGCGGATTAATAGTTTTGCCGCCCATAGGCACCCAGAAAATTGCCGCCTTTTTCAGAAATTTGACGCCTTTTCATAATATTAAAATACGTTTTTAACGGAACAGTAACGTAATTTTCAAATATTAACCAAAGATTATATAGATATTTGAATATCAGAAATTTTAAAATTTTTGTTAAAATATAACAGGGGCTTGAATAATTTTAAGGCTAAAGTCTACAACACCCAACCCTCAATAATTTTATTTTGATATGGTTCTATTTACTTGCAAACCATTTAAACACTACATTTCACATAAATTAGGGTGCGGAAAGCAATATTTGTAGTGATTTTGGCATTTTTTCTGAAAAAAGTTAAGTTCCCATAAAATGAATGTAACTATCCGAGTTATGTCAAATTAAGTTCTGTGCGTTAGGTTACCGTTACATTAAGTATTTTTTGAAAATTTGTAAGAGAAGAAATCATAATTTTCAAAAGTACAGCTCTTAGAATAGGTAAAATCTGATTTTATTTTTGCAAGATACCTACCTCCGCATTTTAATTTTGTGTTTATTTTAGCTATAAGAAGATATTACAACAAAAAAATGGAATTTCTAGAGGGGTTGGTATTGGCAATGGAAAACCATATGCTTGGCAAATAATAATTACATTATAATTATCGGTAGCATAATAATAATGAGGTTCACAAAATAAAATATAAGTTCAATTACTGGAACATTTGTTGAAAATAGAGCACATATTCCATTACTTAAGTACCAGAAAAACAGACGATAATTACAAATTGACTGGATACTGCGGATTAAGAATAATATGCCTATAAAAAAGTTTTACTGTATCTGAATTTGGTTCAGAGATCAGAGATCTCAGAGAATTGTTTTCGTCACGTCTTTGGTCGGCAATTTTTTATAGAATTATACATTTTTGATTAAAAAAATTTGCCGCCCCTGAAAATTTGCCGCCGTAGGCACGTGCCTACTGTGCCTATGCGTAAATCCGCCACTGGGGTAAGTCGGAGTCTTTGAACTCACCTAATGTTTACATTAGTTAAGTTAATGTACCAGTACAAGTTACATGAACCAGTTCTCGCCCAGCTACTCAACTTTTGTATTTTAGAAGACACGAGGCAAGTAGGGGTTTACACACAAAAATATATAAACCTATACTTGATTAGCCAATAAAAGTTCTGCTATTTTGATAACAGCATCATATTAACTAGCAACTCACCTAAAATGATTACTTTAGGTAAGTTCAAAGGTTACTAAAAGACACAGTGAAAAATACATGTAATGGAAGAAGGCTGGTAAGTAGGTAAATAGTTCGAGTCGCTTTTCACTCTCTCCACAAATTGTTTCTTGTAGCTGTATTATAAATTATAGACTGCTACAAGCAACGAACCCATTAGCTATACAAATGTAAAAGCCGTTTTATGGCCGTGGCAGCAAATCTTCATTTTGTTAAGTACATTACATTTTCGTTGATTTTTTAAAATTAATAATAATTTTATAGTTTTTTTCAATATTTTAAGGACCGGATTTATAAGCAACCCACTTATATTTACTTCCACAGTAAATTTAATGAATGAACAAATGCAGTGGGAATTTTTGACAAGTATGATTTAAATGTTATAAGAACATGTAAACTGATTAGAATTTGTTCATTCTATAAATTTATTGTGGAAGTAAATTTAACTGGACGTTTTTATACCGGCTCTTAATATTAATTTCATCATCGTTGTTACTTAGTAACTCAATAAAATAATATTTTTAATGCCAATTGGTAAAGGCATTAATTTGTTTATCATTATTACATTTTTGGGTGTAAATAAAATAATTATTTACGTAACACGAACTTTTTAAGGTCTAACGACTAGGGCTAGGACTTAGAACTGGGTATTTAGTTAAAAGGAAAAAACTCACCCACTTGGACCGAATGAAATACGGGTCGGCAACGATTCTTCACCCATAAGAACCGTATGACCAGTATGAACCGTATGACCAGTATGAACCGTATGACCTGTATGAACTGTATGACCAGTAAGAGCCGTATAACCCGTAAGACTTCACTTGAAGCTTACAACTGCCTGTATTAAGGGACATACTTCGCCGTACCGAGAACATAATATCTCATTAATGCATTTATATACATTGGTACCTTTAAAATATTCATCA
Source organism: Ophonus ardosiacus (assembly GCA_943142095.1). NCBI lineage: Eukaryota > Metazoa > Arthropoda > Insecta > Coleoptera > Carabidae > Ophonus > Ophonus ardosiacus. The sequence goes on along the minus strand of OW964834.1, from coordinate 24,428,791 downwards.
TGATGTCTGTCTTACAAATTGAGATTTTTTTACATCTCATATTATTGAACAAATTAATAACTTACGTATTAAAACTAATTGTGTGAAATGTTTAATCAAATAAATCTTCCGGTTATTATGGGTTGTACGGTTCTTATGGGTGAAGAATCGACTTCAACCCGTGTTCGCTAAAATACGGGTGAGCGGGTGGTCTTTTGGGTCCACCAATATTCCGAGCACTACTGTATAATACTGTTTACGTTTTCGGATCACAAAATATTTGCATACGTAAAAATGGCCCGCTTGTTTAGAGATTTTGAACAGTACTTTTATTATTCTGTATTGCTGTCAAAAAAATATTTGCAATTGAAGGGCTCAGTTTCCCGAAAGGTGACTGTCTTATGAATACTTATAATGGTTCTAATTACATCTTTTAGCGGCACAATCGTTATCATTTGCAATTTCAGCATTTCAGTTACTTCATTTCTCCATGACTTTCCTTAAATCTTCACCTATACACAAATTTAATAGTTTCTTCACCTTAACTTTAGCTAATAGTTCTAAAAAAAATTGTAAAGCATTTTCTTGATATTAAAACGCCATTGAAACTTCATAACACTTGAACTATGAATTGTGAATAGTACAAACTGAATGTTGTGCGCAAATGTCCAACAGAAATCAGTAGAATAACTATATATAATGAGAACGGCTTGCCTTTGATGTACATGCCCGCTTCGTTTGGAGCGAAGCATATTTCCACGCTTTGGCTTAACAGTTGAATATGCGATTGTCCCCACGGTATTTCACTCGTATTCGTCTATCAGATATCATAGAAGTAGGGATGTCAAATAAGAAACGTAGGTAATTTAAATAAAACATTTAACTTATTAAAATATCTTTCAGAACTCATATTAATAATTGGAATAATACTACCTTTTTAGTTTAAGTTGGGATTTAATAATAAATAAATAAATACAGAACTTAAAATAAAAAGGTAGTATTATTCCAATTAAAACATTTAAATTTTACTGATAATATCCCTTTACAATACTATTCATCACAGTTTGATATGAAGTAAGTAAGGAATGGTAAACGTTTATCACGTTAGCATTTAACAACTCTGTTTAAGTATTTCAAGAATAGAATTCAGTATCTTAATGGAGATTGTCATTATCGTTATCATAATCATTGTTATCATCGTTGGATATTATCTCTTGAACTGTTAGCGCCGGGTCAAGGCCTCAAGAAACGCAGCTTGGTCCCGTGCGGCCGATTAATCTTTGCAGTCCACGGCGCACACTTTGTGCGATAGCCTGCAGACTCGAAACAGCTCTTCTGACCGGGCAATCGAGTGGTCAGCTTCAAGAGAAGCGCTCGACTGTGATTAAATAAACACTAGATATATTTGGTGTTAACACAGTCGAAAAACATCTGATGTGGCCAGCCCATAACCTCCCGCTGGGTATTTAACCACGCACTATGAATAAAACAATCATTATGTTCAAATATTTTTACATTCACTCATAATACTCTATATTTTACATTTAACAAATACTCGTATATCATACACATAATAAATTTCACTAATAGGAAAACTTAACAAAAATCTAAGTAGTACTCGCATCTTTACACAAAATCTTTTTCGAGAAGACAATGAAACAGATCAATAGTACATCTAATATTTATGTATGATGGAACCTTAATTTCATTAAAATAAAATATATTACCACTATTCCTTAAGACGGCTTAATTATTAATTTTTGCTTACTGACAGTGACCTATGTCAAAAATGTTATTATAGTATTATGTGGGGTCCCGTGGCCGCGTGCCTGAGTGTCTGGTCGCGAACATGGGGGAACCGGGTTCGATCTCGACCGGCGCCAAATATTTCCAATTTTAAATTGCACAAAAGTGACCCCTGTGGTGCACTCTCCACACCAGCTATGAGTGCCCGTGAGGTGACGCCTGGTAAGCGCTCGCACGGTAAAATATATCGTCATCATTACCGATGTCTACATATGTGTAGATAATGGCACACCCAGAAATGGGTAATATGCCGTGATGATATATTTATTTATTTATTTATAGTATTATGTTATTGTTTGACGCATAGGCAAGACGATATACAAAAATAAATTATTTTAAAAATTATAAATTTATATTTAAAGTTTTTTACTATAGCGCTTTAGCACTTTCAAATTTAAGAATTAAAATTGAAAACAATTATGGACATAACTTTAAATATTTACGCTTTAACTCTTTAGAATATAAGATTTAAAGTTTGAAAACAATTATGGTCATGGCTTTAAATATTTAGTTAGTAAATATTTTTATAAATTTTACTCTGACAAAAACCTCGCTATAAAATTTAATTTAATTTTTTGTAATCAAAAATCTAAGCGAAATATGGACAATATTCCAATTTTTGTGGTTTATTGTCAATTAAAGATGATGAAGAGTAAAAAATACATATTCTTATAATCGTCAAGTTACATTAATTTTTTTTTTCTTATGTAGGAATGAAATGAGAATTGAAAGAAGAATATTAAGGGATACTACGAATCCTTTCGAATATCCCAAAAATAAATTTACTAGACTTTCGTTTAAACAAAGTTATAATTTAATTTCATAGCTAATTCTTTCCATTTCTTTTCAATGTAATCGGGAGGTAATGTTAGGTTTATTATTCCTGTTCTAAATACAGTGGGTGGTAGCATGAATGGTGATTAGGAGATGACTAAGGAGGAGATGACTAGCAGTGTTTTAGCGCTGTCAATCGTTTATGAATTATTTTAAAGAAAAATACTTCAAATAAAAGTTACGGAAAATTAATTTTTCTATAACTGCTATTTGAAGTATTTTTTTTTTTCTAAAATAATCCATAAACGATTTATAGCGTTAAAACACTGCTAGTCATTTCCTAGCTGATCACCCTTAATCACTTGTTCATACGACTACCCAGTATCACTTTCCATAGCTCTTATAACTCTTTATATTGTTCAGTAGTTGTATTGGCATGCCTTACACGTTTTTTTTATTATTTATTAACTAGTTTATTAACATGAATACGTGATATATTTTATTTACCATGAACTACGGTGAAAATTTTTCATATTTTGATGTGATAAATAGGTTTATTTTCTAACCTATATGTCACTATAACCAGGTCAGTATCTCTCTGACTATAACAGCAACATAACATAAATAAAGTTAGCTGCTCTATAAAATGACATTTCGACTTTAAGAAATTAAATTTAAATGACCGTAATCAGAATTCGTTAAATTATTTAAGAATCTCTTTAGGACAAATTTTTAAGCTTAAATTCTATCATTTTTAAATAAAAGACCATAATCGGAGTATAAATGCTATTATCGTAGAATTGAAGACAGTACCATTAAATTTAATTTTTATTAGTAAAGCCTGCTTTAGAGTTTACGTAACATAACATAGCATAACATAACATAACACAACGTAACGTAAGCAATCTGTGAAGATTTCATAGTTCCAAGTATTTATACGTATCTGCTAACTTTATGTTAAATATTTTGTTCATATATTCAGTTAGATGTTGACATTATTTGTTGGTTAAAAATCAATAAATCTATTATGGATACGGACGATGTTATTGCTATTATTATTATTATTATTACATTAGTAATATGCTCCCTATTGGTCATGAAGATAAAGAAAAAGAAAAAAAGGTTATACAAAACGCGCTTTATAAATCGGCAACGGAAATGTAATGGGTTTTATAAAGATTCCGCACAGTTTTTAAATATACAAGAATGAATATTTGATAAATTATTATCATTAATAAGACCATACATTATAAAACGGAAATTTCCTGATGGCATTGGACCAGAAGAACGTTTAGCAGTGTCATTAGAGTAAATGTGTTACAATTTTTTTTTTTTTTTTTTTTTCATAGAATTAATGCAATATTTATCATCTTTAGCTACTTGTCTCAAGGGTGTTCAATGCAGACTATTGCATGGACATATCATATGGGGTTATCCACTGTTCATACAATTATAATAGAAACATGCGAAGCTATATGGACAACACTTTATGAAACATATTTAAAACCTCCATCCACCGAAGGAGAATGGCTGCACATCGCAGAGGAGTTTAATACACAGTGGAATTTTCCCAATTGTATCGGGCCGTTGGACTGGAAACATATAAATATACAAGCACCTGGCCACAGTGGTCAGTGGATGCTTATACTTTAATTACAAAAAAAAAAAAATAGTATTGTGTTATTAGCATCTTATGATGCAAAATATAATTTTAAATTAATAGACATTGGAGCTTATGGCTCACATAGTGACGGGGGTGTTTTTAGAAATTTCATTTTTGGTGAAATGTTAGAAAACGTGTTATTGAATGTACCAGCACCTAGTTACACAGAAGCCACAAACATTCTTCAACCTTATGTACTGGTGGCTGACGAGGCGTTTCCTTCCCTTAAAAAATTATATAATGCGACCTTATCCGGGAATAAAACTTACTACAAATCAGAGAAATTTTAATTAGACTTTCCAGAGTTCGCCGTGTAATAGAAAATACATTTGGCATTTTAGTTAGCAGATGGAGACTTCTAAAAACAACTATAATAGCAGATGTAAATAATGTAAAAATTATGACAGCAGATTTCCTAACGAAGGCTGTAACAAGAGCAGTTTTGGAGACATGCAAAGGATCATCGGGACTGCAGAATTATGACACTGATATTCATGACATTTTAAAATTATCAAAATGGTGAGAGTGTTACTTGATTTTGATAATTTAATGATATAAAAATATAGTTAGTTTTGATAAACAATATAATTATTGTCAATCAAAAAAATTTATAAGATGTATTTTGTGATGTCAATAAACTAAACTATTTTGTACATTTTAATAAATAAAATACTTCACTATGCTTGCATAATTACGAATATGTCAAATATGAAAGCACGAAAGAAAACAATTCTTCTTACTGTTCTGCTGGTTTTGTGGACTCCGATAATACTCTAGGAACATGGAGAGATGAGGTTACTCCTTTGACATCCGTAAGACGTTTGTCATCAAATCGTAGTGCTAGAGAGAATTATACTAAAGAGATAATTTAAAGAAATATTTCATGTCCGCTATAGGTTCTGTCCCTTGGCAATTTAAAAAGTTGCAGGATGGTTTTCTATGTGACTAATTTGTATAAGTTAATTACCTATTTAATGTTTCTTTTACTAAAAGCTTAAGCTTAGGGTTTTTCAGTTAAATTAACAGCGGCAGAATAGTTTATTTTTTAAAATCATTTAGATTGAGTTAACATAATTAATACTCCTATAATTTAACATATCGCATGTAGAACAGGCTGTAATAAATAGATTATTGATAAATATTTTAAGATTATGCGAAGAACAAAACTTTATTTCTGTATCAAAATAAAACTATAAAAATATATCTATATTTAAGAAAACAATTATTATTTCCGTTATTCCCCTAAAACTTGCATAATAGCAATTTTTTAAAAAAAATTAATCTTTGGACTAATGTTAGGCCGACATAAAACCCGAACGCCATGTCCGAATCTTCTTGATTTTTACATCTTAAATAATCCGACACACTTCCTAGTAGTGGAAGAGCCAGACCTCCGTATTGTGCACTATACCCCGTACTTTTTGCCCTGAAGTTAAAACGTACATAATCTTAAAGGAAATTTTCCGACAAATTTGATTGTGTTATCCGCAATGTTCTATCTCATTGCGAACATTCGAAAATTCACATTTTTCCAAAAAATCACCTTTTTTAAATTTCTTCATAATTTTTAACTTTAACTGCTCATATCTTTCTAGTTATTGAAGATATCGTTTTGATTTTTTTAGATTATGATTTATTTTTGTTTCGAGAATGTGTTTATGTAATAAAAAAAACATATTTGTTTCTAAAGTGATAAAAAAAATAATAAAAACTAACATTCGAACACGTTTATTTTGACGCGTAGAGTACGTACCGTATATACGTGCATTGTATGTAGAAAATTCTTCAGTTTCCGCCCGATATTCAGAGTAAAATAATTATTCGTTTTACAAAACAATTTTTGTTTTATAATTAGTTTGACAAAATTTTAAAAATTTATTTTGTAATAAGTATTATCGTACACTTCTTACCGCATAGGTATCATATTTTTACAGCCAGCGAATAAAAATTTCCTATAAGATTATGTAAGTTTTAACTTCAGGGCAAAAAGTACGGGGTACCCTTTAAAATAAGCTAGCTAGGAAGGTTTGGATCTCCGACTATAGGGTGTCAATAACCACAATTTCGAAAGTTTTGGCACGTAACTTTACAATTTTTGGGGCACATTCTTCCCCAGATTTACTGCATGCTGGTGACGGTTCTAAAGACATCAGAGAACTAATTGATCGTGGCTGAGAACAATTTTCATTTATTTCATTTTCAGTGCATTCGTCAGTATTCTCCTCAAATCTTTCAATTCCCGTTTCTACCAATTCGTCCATGGAGATGTCGGTCCCGGAGAGCTACTGAAAATTTCAGATGCCTCTCTGTCTTCTGGCGAAATTCGGATGTTTGTTTATGTTCTAAAAATAATTCACAACAATATAGTACAAGTAAATTGTACTTTTTAAAAGAAATAATTTATGAAGTTTTAATATTAACTTAAAATATATTCCCAATAGGGGTAAGAACAAAAGCCAAAAGCCCGAAAAGTTCCCACCCAACGCGTGTCCGCAACAACCTCCTTTTTCATACAAATTCACCCCTATCGTGTGTAGGTTAGTTTTTTTTTTTTATATAGGAACCCGTTGAACGTGATAGATTGATAGTACTTGTGACAATTAACAAATCAATTTTCTTTGTTGTAATTAGCATTTCTTTGTTCTAATCAAACATTTCTTTGTTGTAATCAAGCATTTCTTTATTGTAATCAAGCATTTTTTGTTGTAATCAAGCATTTCTTTGTTGTAATCAAGCATTTCTTTTTAGTAATCAAGCATTTCTTTGTTGTAATCAAGCATTTTTTTGTTGTAATCAAGCATTTCTTTGTTGTAATCAAGCATTTCTTTGTTGTAATCAAGCATTTCTTTTTGTAATCAAGCATTTCTTTGTTGTAATCAGAATCTTTTTAAATAAATCTCTAAGGATATAATCATAGCATATTTTCATTAAATTACCGCACTCTTGATACACTTACATATAGGTACAGAATGCCCGGGTTGGAATAAAAACATACATATAATATAAATAATTCAATTAAAGATTCCAGTAAACTTTGATCTAATCTAAAACAAATAGGTATTAATAACATTTCTCAAAATAATATGTGCCAGAAAGATTTCAAACCACATGAATACGGACTTTATCTTTTAGATCAGGTAGGCACAATTAATATAAATCCTAATACTAATTTTTTTGACAATGATAAGTTTTCAAATACACACACAAATTCCTTTAATTTCACTTTTGTGGATAATAAAAAAAAATAGAATTTATTTTGAATAATTTAAGGTCCAATGCAATTTGAACTGGTGGAATATCCTGTAAAATGATTATGTTCATTCTTCCTGTAATAATAAATTATATTACGCACATTATTAATACTAGTTTGTTAACAGGAAGAGTTCCCGATGTATGGAAATTAGCACTTGCGAAACCCATTCCTAAAAATAACAATTCCTCCACTTTTAATGACATGCGTCCTATAAGTATATTGCCAATCTTATCAAAACTTCTAGAAAAAATATGCTGCGAAAAAATAATGGTCTATCTAAATGAAAATAATATACTTCCAGCGAAACAATCTGGCTTTAGAAGTGGATATAGTACAAACACATGTCTACTTAATATAATTATACACTAATTACTAATTGTGATGAATCAAAAATCTCTTTTCTCATCCAAATAGACTTCTCGAAAGCCTTTGATATGGTTGACCATTCCTTACTGCTAGTTAATTGAAATATTACAACTTTTCAGCTGACGCATTAAGGTGGTGTGAAAATTATTTTAGCAATCAGGAATTTCGAGTATCCGTCACACACAAATCTACGGAATTAAATTATCCTTCATTTCCTTTAGCACGGCGTGTACCTTAAGGATCAGTCCTGGGACCATTATTTTTTTACTCTATACTGCGGATTTACCTTCTGAATTAAAACACTGTTATGTTCATACATACGCCGACGACACGCAAATATTAGCCTCAGGGTATCCCTCAGAGATGTCGCAACTGACAAACATTATTAATTCGAATTTGAATATACTTACTCAGTGGATGGAGGGTAATGGTCTCAAAATTAATCCAGATAAATCAACTATGTTAATGATTGGAAATTGTGACTCTCCTGACATATTGCTGGATGTTTAGGGATGTTATTGGATAAAGAACTAAATTTTCATTTCCATCTTCAGTCTAAATTGAGGGCAGCAATAATTAAATTAAAACTTTTATACCAATTGCGTAATATTTTATCTTCTGATGTAAAGCTACGTTTAATTAATTCTCTAATCCTACCATTGTTTGACTATTGCGCATGTATGTATGTACCAAATTTGTCTCAAGCCGATAAACATAGAATAAAAATGATTCAGAACTCTTGCTTACATTATGTACATAATGGCTGGTAGTGCGAGCTCGGTTTTAACTACAACGCTGTTTTAAGAAATGTCAAATTTCATTATTTAATAACAAAAATAAATAATATCAAATTTATCAAAATATGATTTTTAAGCAAAACATAGTTTGTATTCAAACAAATATTTTTTAAAAAATCATTCTTTAAACATAAGGATGAAATTAAATATTGAAATATGAATTTGACATTTCTTAAAACAGCGTTTTAGTTAAAACCGAGCTCGTACTACCAGCCAATGTGATCATATTTCAAGTTACAGAGAAATAGCGAAATTAGAAGATATAGAATCTCGTACCAAAAATTATACCTGTCTTTGGTACATAAAACCTTAGTAACTCGTACACCTTCATATTTGGTTGACAAACTTATTCCCAAACAATATAACTATAGTTTACGTATCAAGGATTTATATATTGTGCCTTCTTTCAAAATATCTAAGTTTAAGAGTATATTTTCATACTTAGCATCTACTCTTTACAACACTATACAATCCGACATGAAATCTCTGTGCGTCAATTCTTTTAAGCATCATTTAAAAAATCTTTAATTATTAACTAGACATATACTTGTACGATCTGCTGGAAACTTGGTCTTTGCTGACTGTAAATTTTGTATTTAATAATTTAGATTTTGTTTTCTAATGTTCTCTTTGTTTTTCAACATATACACATTTGCATTATTTTTCAAGAGTAACGCAATGTATTTTCCTGTTTATGTACTTACTATGCATGTACTGGGTTGGATTGAAAAGCAGCCTCTGGCTGAACCCCCGCCTTTGATTAATATCAATAAAGTTATTATTATTATTACATTAATAATTATTATAATCAATTTTTTGGCTGATTTGTTGGTTATTTTCTTCACTGAAATTAAAATCAAACTATTTTTACTATAATCAAGCATTTCTTCATTGCAATCAAAACATTTTTTAAAAAGAACTAAGTTAGAATAATGCGTAACGAATGATTGTAATAAAATTAATTATACTTACTATATGTCTAAATCTAAAATAAATTTGAACCAGTTTCTAATTTCTCTTTTTAAATATAAAGTTTAAATATGTAAATCTAGTTCAGCAAAACATTGAAGGGCATGCGGGCATATGCTGCACAGACCTATTTACGCCACTCCGTTTCTCCACTCTTATCACTCAAACTTGCCCCTACTCTTTTCACTCAGATATTTCAATTTGTCGAAGTCGAATCTATTAAGCGAATACTATTTACTACTGTATGTTATAATGTGTAGAATACGTACGAGTATAGTACGTAAAATCGCTGCACTAATTGATTTCTAACAGCGCGCTAATTGCCACTCTTAACTGTAAACGTTATTTTCGTGAATTGGATGGGAAGTAGCCAAAACATCAATAGAATATTTTTTGTGTAAAATTTTTGGTTATTAAGGGATGTTGCGGGCGCAGATTAGTTGGGAACTTTTCGGGTTTTTTTTTCTACCCCTGCTGAGAGTTTATACGTACATACATACATACATACATACATACATACATACATACATACATACATACATACATACATACATACATACATACATACATACATACATACATACATACATACATACATACATACATACATGCATACAAACATACATACATACATACATACATACATACATACATACATACATACATACATACATACATACACACGTACATTCGTACATACGTACATGCGAACATACGTACAAACGTACATGCGAACATGCGTACATACGTACATACCTACATACCTTTTTTTTTCGGTACGAGGGGAAAATCTTCATAGAGACTCTCTGGCCAGTGCCAAAGAGTACTGCCAGATTCCTACTGGCTAAAAACCCCCCGTTTAAACCTCTTGGTACCCCGGAACTGTTCACACATTACTTCAAGGCACCATTGGTTTCCTGTCCTTAGGACTCTGTACAATCTTTTCCATTCTTTCTTTGGCTGTAATAACTTGTACCGCAAATTCCTGTACTGCGTCCCACCTCTCTTGGCTTAACAATGCCTGGGAGACGATGGTGTGCGGTGTTACATCACCTACCGTCTTCTTCATCTCTCCTCTTTCTATGTTCCATGCAGGACACCGGAAGACCGTGTGTGCTGCACTGTCCTCTTCTATGGCGCACATATTACAGATTACGGTATTTGCTTTGCTGATTTGATGTAGGTTACGTCGGAAGCAGCCATGCCCTGTAAGAATTTGCGTTAGATGGTAACTTACCTCACCATGCTTCCTAGTGTACCATGGGTGGATGGCTGGTATCAGCTCCTTCGTCCATGCGCCTTTCACCTCAGCATCCCACGCCCTTTACCAGGTAGCTACCATCTTATGCTGCCTTTCGTCTTTCGTGGTCTCCGTACCACATCTCCCTTCAGCCAGAGCGTCTACAGGAGGAGTACTCGCAATGACAAGTATGGCCGGCCCCGAGACCGTTCTTTAAGCGCTGGCTATCCGTATAGCGACCTTGCGGAGTACGCTATTTAGTTTGTTCCGATTTCTCTTCTTGGTTAATGCTTCCTTCCATACCGTGATACCGTACAGCATCACTGACGTTACTACATGGCCATACATTCTCCTCTTACTAGAGCGAGGTCCTCCTATGTTGGGCATTATTCTACTCAGTGCAGCGATGATGGTAGCTGCCCTCTTTGTAACATGCTCTATATGTTGTACGAAGTTAGACCCTTCCCCAAGAGTGACCCCTAGGTACCGGACAGCTCGGGATGGTGTTATTTCCTTTCCTTCGGCAGTGAAGGTAACACCCCTACTTCTTCTTGCCCTGGTAGTATCAAAGCCTCTGTTTTTTCTGCGGTTAGATGCAGATCTGTTTTAGCTATCCATTCAGCCACCAATCGGATAGCTTCATTTGCCTTGACCTGTAGGCCGTCCACCGTTTTGTCGCGCACAACGATTGCCAGGTCATCGGCGTATGCAACTAACGTGACACCCTCAGGGGCCTTAATCTTAAGTATCCCGTCATAGAGTATATTCCAAAGCGTGAGCCCCAGGACTGAGCCTTGCGGCACACCGCAAGTTACTTCCGTCCGCAGTGGCTTTCCGTCTGTTTCGCCCACAATTACCCTGTGGCTTAGGTACACCTTAATCGCTTCAATTAGATAAGCAGGGATCTGGCGGTCCCTGATCTCCTTGATTATGACTCTCCAGGATGCCGAGTTGAAGGCATTTTTGATGTCGATTGTAATTAGGGCACATATCTGTTTTTTTCGCCAGTTGCTTTGTCTTGCCTGATTGACAATGGCCATTACCTCCTGTACTGCTTGTACCGTACTACGGTTTTCTCTAAAGCCGTACTGGTTTTCAGCTAGATCGCCAAAATCCTCTATGGCTCTCCTCAGGCTATTTTTTTATTACATGTTCATACATCTTTCCCACTGTGCTGAGGAGGCATAGAGGTCTATATGACGCAGGGTCTCCCAGCGGTTTCCCCGGCTTTGCGATTAAGACTACCTTCGCCACTTTCCATTCCGTTGGGAATTCCATATTTCGCAGGAGGTGGCTATATATCGCTATAAGGGTTTGCGGATGGTCCTCAGCCATCATCTTCATCGCCTCTGAAGGGATTCCGTCCAGACCAGGAGCTTTTCTAGCCTTTGTTTTATTTGCGGTTCTTTTAACTTCCTCTCCTGTTACTTCTGGTATTTCCTCCAGAGGTATGTTTTGCCGTATCCAATTTGAGGTTGGTTTGACCGGAAACAAGAGGTTTATTACCTCTTTTGTTTTCTCCAAAGTTAATATTTGGGGTGCTTCCCTGGTATTAAACTGCTTTGCCACGATTTTGTAGGCATCCCCCCAAATATCTTTATCCACATCTTCACAGAGTGCAAGCCAGCAGCTTCTTTGGGACTTGGCAATAGCAGACCTAAGACTTTTCCGGTCCTCTTTAGCTTGTAACCTTTCGTTCTCGCATTCCCCTTCAATCTTTTTTTTCCTAACTCTCGGATATTTTCTTCTGGCTGTCAGTGCTGTTTGCCTGAGGGTCGCAATTTCTGGGGTCCACTAGTATACGGGTGGGTGGTTCCACCTGCCCTTTTTAGGCATTGCCTTCTCACACGCCTTTATAAGTTTGCAGGGGAGCTGGTTAGAGTCCGCTGGGGCCTCTGCCATTTTGTCCTGCAGCGAGGATCTCAGCCTATTATGGCCTATATTTCGGGTCGACCAGCCAACCGCTTCTTTCCTCCTTCTCTTCTTCTCTCTTAGCTTTGTAATTATGTAGCTGTGGAGGCTTAAGGATTCATTCTCAAGGACCTCCCATGTCTCCATATCCCTAGCGGCCGCTGCCGATGCCCACGTTAGGTCTAGGACACTTTCTGACGCCCCCCTTTTGAAAGTGGGGGTCGATCCTGTGTTTAGAATCGTAAGATCAAGAGAGGCCGCCCGTTCTGATAGTCTTCTGCCTCTTGGGTCTCGTTGCGTGTTACCCAATTCTGGTGACTTTGCATTGAAGTCTCCCGTAACGATAACCTTGCCATCAGGTTGTGCTTTGATGCTCCTCAATAGGTCAATGAGAAAGTTTTCATATTCATCTACTGTTCTGTTGGGGGAGAAGTAGCAGCTGTATACTGTTAGTTCGCCTATTTGAACCCAAACATAGCCTGCTCCATGTCCGTGTCTGCTGACGACTCTGTCTCTGTTCCAAACCTTAAGCGCCGCATCTGTTCTTTCATCCTTATAGGTCCTTTCGCTAGAGAGGAGTCCGAGTTCGCTTATGGCTAGTATGTCAGCTTGATGGCTGATTGCTGTTGCGAATAGTAGGTCCTGAGCGGCCCTGCTCCATCTTACATTTATCTGTATAATCTTGAAGACGAGGCCTTTCCAGCCTCCTCCAAGGCTGCTCTATATTTTGGGCACTTTATCGTACTACTGCGATGGCTCTCTGTCCCACAGGTGAGGCATTTTGGATCTTCCTTGCATTCAGATATTTTATGCCCTTCAGTTTCACAGTTGCTGCAATGACTTGTGTAGTCCTGACCTTTGCATATTTTGGCTGTATGTCCAAAGTCATAGCATCTATAACACTTTTGGACATCAACCCACTCCGTAACTCGACATGTTACCCAGTCTATTCTAACCTTGCCCTTAAGTTCTTGAAGAATCGTATTTGTCGCGCACTCAGTGGTTCTTACCACTGTTCTTTGCGTGTCAGCATACGCTTGTTTCATGGATAATATTTCTATTTTTTCTCTTCCAGTTGCTTTCTCTAGCCACTTTGTGACTTCTTGTGTGCTCAAGCCATGGAGTATATCCTTTACAATTAATCTTCTTGAAGCGTTGTTTTTGTTTCTTAGTGTAGTGCTGTTTTCTCCAGCAACTACTCTAATTGCCTCATATAATTCATTTGCTTTCTCGTTGTCTTTTTCGAGCTCTATCAATACATCTCCCACACGAGTTTTTTTAATTGATAGAACTTTAACCCTTATAGTCTCTGGGTTTACGTCCTTTCTAATCTTTCTGAGTACCTTGACATACTCCTGCCCTTTGGTACTTATTATTATTGTGTCTGTTTTCTATTTATTTTCTGAGGCTTTCCTTGGTTGGGAACTTCCCTCTTTCACCGTTTTAGGCTTTTTCTCCTTGCCTTTCCTTCTAACTTCCTTCCATTCCTCTTCTTTTTCTTCCTGTGTGTGGTTTTCCTTAGGGGTTTCCGTCTCTTTTTTCTTTGGTTTTTTGTCTTTTTTGGGTGGGCTATATGTCCAGAAGATGATACCTGTTTGGTAAAAGATTACCTACACCATTTTCCTGACCAGAGCCTACTTGTGCTTCCCTACGCCTATCCTTGGCATTGCAATTTTATTTTGCCCATGCTTTGGATAGTATGCCCCTAAGCTTAAGGAGACTGGCGTAGAGAGATTGAGGGGTTATCTTCGCCTCCTGAACCTTTGGAACAACGCAGTTTCCCCGTCTCTCTGTATTCTCTTCGTTTGCCTCTTCTCCAAGGGTTTCTGTTTGGGTGGAGATGCATATTACTCTTTGTCATCATTTTCTTTCTGAGCAAAGTACCACAGGGTTGTTTTTTTTTTATCCCAGAGGCTTTGTTTGGATGCCTTGTGCGCCATGCACGAGAGCAAAGTCCGCTGGGGCCTCCAGGAAGTTTCCCTCCTTTTGATGAGTACATGTATACGCCTCTTCAGGCCAGAACATGTCAGAGGTCATGACGAAATACTCAAAGGTTCTGCCTGTTTCCATTTTTTGGGTGACCTCCTCCAGTGTCGGTTTTCTGTACTTTGTACTGTTATCTTCAGAGATAGAAGTTTGTGTCTCCTTTTCTTCCTTTTTTTCCTCTGTTTGCGTGCTCATTTCTGTGCATGTTGCCTTACGTACTCGCTTCTCCAATGTTGCTTTTTTTGAAGCTTGATGTGCGTATTCAACTCTTTGCACTTGAGTAGCTAGCGATCTTGCGAGATTCTTGATTTGCTTTTGAGTGTTTGTATGCACCGTCAAACGTAGGTGTTTCAGCTGGTCTATTTGCTTGTGAAGTATAGCCATTTCATTTGCACCCCACTCTTCGTAGGTTGGTAGGTCCGGCAACGTTTTACCTGCCTTCCTGACCATTCTGGCGTCTAGATTGGGTTGTTTTTGCGGTCAGACAGCCGTATCCGCTTTCCTTTTCCGCGTTGGGTCTTCTGCTTTTTCTTCCTTAGCAGGGGTGTCAGAAGTTAGATCCACAATCTGTGGATTAAGTTCTGACATGGCTCTTAGCCTTCCTGGTGGTGTACGAGATAAAGACATCCTTCCTCTAAACGGGTCTGTGTTTCCCTCTTCCCGCTTTGGGGAGGTGAGCCACAGTCTAGCCTCATTTAGGTCCGTTTTCTCGCATAAGTCGTCGTTATTTTTGGGCTGCAGTCCCGAGACAGGCAGAGCCCTGCTGTCTGTCTCATCCGAGGCTTGGCTTTTATTTGCACAATCCATGCTGTTTGTTGCGGTCCTCGCCGTCCGCCGAAGCGTGTTTCCGTCACCCCCTGGGAGAGCGCTCGTGGCAGGGGGAAGCCTGTATACAAGGAGAGGGCGGCCGGTACTCCTTGGTTCCGCTAGCGACCATGTACCCCATAGCCATTCGTCCCTTCGGCGTATACCTTGGGATTGGGGATTTTTTAACGCAGTTTACTCTGCTCGTTCCATGTCCATCGTCAAGTCGTCGTTTCCTGTTTCCAAAAATTAGTCCATACACTTACCTATTCGTGTCCTTTTCATAGCCGGGTCGATGAAGATGGCAGGCACCGTCCTACCGGTCTCCCAGGGGCGTCCCACAGCTGAGACTCCAGGGGCGCCACTCCCCGTGCAAGCTCTGGAGAGACTGCACTCTGCCTATAACAAAGACAGAATATTTACTTGCGGTCTTTGGTGTGGTTTTCATTCGGAGTTTTCCTTCTCCTAGAGGGTTTGCCCCGCTGGCTCTCGGGCACCCTCTGCCTGTTGGTTTGATTTCGGAGTGTCCTTCTCTTAGACAGGTTGTCTCCCAAGACTAACGAGCCCATGTCTGCCCGTGGTTTAATTTCGGAGTATCCTTCTCCTAGGCAGGTTGTCTCCCAAGACTCTCGAATCCTGCCTATCCGGGCTAAATTACAACCGGTTTTGCCAGTCCCGGAGGTTGACCTCGCTCATGCCGATCTTCTATCCGGCCACGCGTCCCTTCAGCCGGGTCACCCCACTTTGGGATTTAAGATTTTTATTGAGATTTTCTTCTCTTGGACCGATTTAGGCCTTGGCTCCCCGCATCACTACCGAGAGTGATGCATGAAATAACAGGGGACATTACAGCTGGGATTAAGGGGTGTGTTACCTTCAGTCAGGGCTGTCACCTCGCCGTCATCTGTCACCTCGCCGTCATCTGTCACGGGCCTATGCAAGGGAGCTTTTACCTCCCGTTTAATCTAGCAGTCTGTCAAATGTCAAATATCTAATTTTTTATTACAGTAACGAGTTGTTAATCTGTTTAGGAGTAAGCTAACATATTTGTTCGTCTTATTTATAATAATGGTAGTAAAATACTATTAGGCCGAACAACGGAAGTTACTAGTTTCTGAATATTGCGAAGGAATTTTTTAACAACCCATAAACAATTGTTACCTTCATTAGAAATTACTTGTTTGACATCTGGATAGACTGCTAGTTGGTTTACTAACAATAACAAGTATCATCTTAAAAGATGACTTATAACCATATAAACTGTCGTACCAAATATCATCCAAGTCGAATAAAGCGTTTTATTATTTTAAGCAAAATTAATTTCTTTTCGAAGAACTTTGAAGCAGAATACTGGCTAAATGGTACACTTTCCGGTAGAAGCAAGTTAAATCGTGTTATTTTATTCTCAGGAATCTTTGGTTAAGCCATGTCCCCCTATTTAAGAGACAGCCTGTATATATATATACAGTGTGAACACTGAAAACCGTGACATAGGCGTATAACATGGGAAAACAGTTTTTTTTCAAATATTATCTGTCCCGTAAGACTATAGTGGGAGTTTTTTGATATGGTTAGAAAGATTATTTAGTTTGGTATCGAAGAGTATCTAAATACTCCTAATTTAATGCGTTATTATTGAAATATTTACGAAAGTATAATGCTACTTGACAGATATTACTTATAACTTACTAAAAACAGTAATCATGGAAACGTATTCACTAGTTCAAATCCCTCCCGGTTGAAGTTAATATTTGTATTATTTTTATATTTATTTTGTTCAATGTATTATTAAATAAATTACAAAATTAAAACGAATAATTTTTTGGTACATCAAGTATTTTATTGAATAAATGTACAAGAAGTGAAATAAATATGTAAATTTAAGCCAAATAATTAAGTTTAGTTTTATGTTCGTCATTAACGCAACCGGTTTTTTCAAATTTTAAAATGATTCGTCTAGTTCGTTCTTGGGATGCAATTTGTCTATCAGGATATATCCTAGCAAAAAATTCTCGTAAACTCATCCCTTGATGTAAAATTTAATTATACTAATTTTTTCTTCTATATCGAAGAATGACAATAAAAGTCTAACACGTTTGACAAACCTGTGTGAAGGTTTAATTATTAATGATTACTTTTGTTTTTTGTTTATTACTATTTGCAGTGATATAACAAAGAAATAGTATAGTAAATTCAAGAAAATACTTGATGTACCATACTATTTAAGTTTTAATTTTGTAATTTATTTAATAATACATTGTACAAAATAAATATAAAAATAATAAAAATTAAACTTCAACCGGGAGGGATTTGAACCAGTGAAAAATTATTATAGAGCCTTGTTGAACAATTATTTATTCAAACTTTTGTTTTATTTACAACAGTGTATCTTAATCTATGTTATATTTAGGTTCCTATATTAGTATTATAATATTTTACCTAAAAGTTTAGTTTTATATACATTTTGTTTCAAAAAATTTTTATATATCTATTATTGTTAACTATATCCTAATCTATTCATAAACTTGTTTATATATACATTTATTAGTTTCTGATTAGAAACTAATTTTAGGTAATTAATTTATTTACAATAAAACTTATAAACTAATGTAGAAGTAAAAGTTAAAAGAAAAAAGCCTATCCTAATATATACATATTTACAATATTTACAATAGATTAAATTGGGGTTGGAAATTTTTTTTAATTTTGATTTTAATTTATTTTGTTAATGTGTTTCATGGAACTGTCCTACTCATCTTCGTATTCGAAAGGTTCGTTAAAGATGTCTAGTAATTGATATGTGAATTTGTGTTTAATTTTGAAATTTGTGTTGTCTTGTCTGTATTTAGAGATGTTTTTCACAATGTCGCTGTCGGTATAGTAGTTTTGTTTTGTATAAAATTTGTTAGCTATTTGTTTTATATAGTCTATGATGTATGGTATGTTTGTGAGTTCGTGAAGTGTAGTGATTCGTGTGTATCTGTCATGGCCAGTCACCAAGCGTAGAAGTTTATTTTGGAACACTTGCAGTGGGTTTATTGTAGTGGGTGACAAGTGTGCAATGATTGGTGCGCTATACGTTATAATTGGTCGTATGAGTGCTGTATAAATGTGCTTTTTGGTTTGTGATGTCAGTGTGCTTCGTTTTGAAAGTAGTGAGTAGTTTTGTTTTAGTGAGAAGTGTAATTTTTGAATTAGAGTGTTGATGTGTTTGTGTAAATTTAGTCGTATGTCTAGATTGATGCCTACATATTTTGCTGTGTCTTTCACGTGTATTTTTTCGCCGTGTATTTTGATTGGTGTGTAAATTTTAGTGTTTGTGAATTTTCGTGTGGGTGTAATGATTTCTGTTTTGTCACAATTAATTTTGATTTGCCACTTTTTCCAGTATTTTTCCAAGATGTTTATGTGTATTTGGATCTGCCTACCTGCAACCTCTGCACTGTGACTGTGCGCGTAGATGGCGGTGTCGTCTGCGAATAGTGCAGTTTCTGTTTTTGCAAATGTAGGCAGATCGTGTAGGTATATTATGAATAGTAGTGGGGCAAGTATACTCCCCTGAGGTACGCCTGCGTGTATATTTGTAAGTGTAGAGTAGGTGTTGTTTATTTTGACTTTGAATGTTCTGTTCTTTAAGTATGAATTTAAAAGCATAATTAAGTCTTTCGGGTAGTTCAGTTTTATTAATTTATATAAGAGCCCATCGGTCCAGACCTTATCGAATGCTTTTTCTATATCTAAAAGGCACATGACTGTCACTTTGCTTTTGTTAAAATTATGAATGGTGTCGTTTAAGATTCTTGTTAGTTGTTGAGTTGTTGATCGTTGTTGGCGAAATCCGAATTGAAAGTCAGGTAAAATATTTTTGTTTACTGTGAATTCTAATATGTTATCGAAGATTACTCGTTCTGTTAATTTTGAAATTGAATTTAGAAGTGAAATGGGCCGAAAACTTGTGGGATGATTTATGTTTTTCTTGGGTTTTAGAATAGGGATTACTGTGGCGGTTTTCCAGTTTTCAGAGAAATAATTTATACGTATTATGCTATTGATTATGTATGTGAGTTGGACTATAGCTTTTCGGGGCAGATTTTTAATGATTTTATTTTCGATAAGATCTGGACCGGGGGCTTTATTGCTTGAAAGTTTCTTAATTATGCTTTTTAATTTTGATGGTGTTGTGTAGTATGAATGTATTGTCTTTTTGTCTGTGGTGTGTCTATGTAGTTTTGTACTGTTTGTGTTACGTGTTCAAAGTGTTGTGTGTCTGTGTGAGCATCTAGGATGTGTACTTGTTCGAATGTTTTTGCAATGGCATTGGCTTTTTCTTCGTCTGTAAAGTATGTGTTGTTGTTTAGTGTTAATGTTGGTATGTATATGTTCTTTCTTTTGAGTGATTTTGTGAATTTCCAAAGTGAGTAGTCTTTTGTGTTTAAGGAGTTTAGTTTGTTCTGCCATTTTTCGTTTGACCAGTTGGCAATCTCTTTCCTTATTTCTTTGTTTTGTTCTTTCATTTCGTCCCTGTACTGTGTGTTTTGTGTCCTTTGCCAATGCTTGCGTGTGTTGTTATGTCGTGTTATTAGTTGGGTGATGTGTTGTGGAAATGTGTCTTTGTTTGTGTTTATAGTTTTTTGTTTTGTGTGTTTATGTTTTAAAATGTTTATAGTGTCAGTGAGTTTCTGTATTTCTGTGTCTATGTTTTCTGTAGTGTTTATTTGACTGTTGATTGTGATGTGTGCGTTCAGTTCTTCTCGAAAAGCGCGCCAATCCGTATGTTTATAAGATGTGATGGTTCTTGTGTATTCTTCTGTGTATTGATCGTTTAGTGTAAGTGTAACTGGTGCGTGATCAGAGCTTAGTAAGTCCATGCTTTCCAAGTCGGAGATGTGTATTATGTTTTTGTAAATGCATATGTCTATTGTAGAAGGTGTTGTGCCATTTTGTGGATAGTGTGTGTGTGTTGGAGTGTATAGCAATTGTGCGTTTTGTGCTTGAATGTACGTGTAGAGTGTCCTTCCATTTGCGTTGTTCCTATTGTTGTTCCACGCTTGGTGAACGGCGTTTAGGTCTCCCATCAAGATGACTTTGTGTGAAATGTTGAGTACTGTGTCGAGTTCTTGTTGTGAGAAAGTATTTAATGGTTGGTTGTAAGCTGCAATTATGTGGGTGTTGTCTAGTAATCTTATACAGAGTGTTTCGAGTGAAGTGTCTGGTGTGTCTATGTATTGGTGTGGAATGTGTTTTGATGATGGCTGCTATACCGCCAGCGGCATAGTGAACTATTGGTCTGTCTTTTCTGTAAATTTCATAACCTTTTATTCTAAATTTAATTTCTGTTTTTAGTTTTGTTTCGTTGAGAAGTAGTATGTCAGTGTCGTGTGTGTTTAAGAAGTGTATTAACTCGCCTTGTCTACTTTGAAGAGTAGAACAGTTCCATGTAACAATTTTTAGGGGCCTAAAAATCATAACTGTCTAAATTTTGTGTGAATGAAAGTAGGATTAAGCCTTTTTCAGTTTTTGTTGTGGCTTGTGCCAGTTCTAAGTTTAAATTTTTTATTATTGCTAAGAATTTGTTTATATTTACGTATGAATTTAGTTGTTTGAGTTCGTTACAAAGTTGGTTGAAATTATTAGTGTTTAGTGTGGTGTTGGGTGTGGATGGTGTTGGGAGGGGGGATGATTACTGTTTTTAGTAAATTATAAGTAATAACTGTCACGTAGGATTATACTTTCGTAAATATTTCAATAATAAAGCATTAAATTAGGAGTATTTAGATGCCAAATTAAATAATCTTTCTAACCATATCAAAAACTCCCACTATAGTCTTACGGGACAGATAATATTTGAAAAAAACTGTTTTCACATGTTAAGCGCCTATGTCACGGTTTTCAGTGTTCACACTGTATATATAATTTTAAATATTTAATTAATGATGAAATAAGAAATATATAATGTACATCCCAGAAAAAGTTTTCAGTAATGTCTGGTTTATTGACACTGACAATTACGTCAATTACAACCATTTTAATTTTTCATCTGGTTCCATAGGCTGATTGATTCATTATACAGTGATTTATTTTATATATTTATAATTCACTCTATATCTAACTCTATAGATGATATCATAAAAATGTTCAATGTATTCGGTAGAGAGTTTTATATTCTTTAATATTTGCGAAAACATAAATTTCCAAAAAATAATATTTAAAAGATTTTTTTTAAGAAATGTAACGCCTTTGGTGCGAGTGAATGGTGGCGTACATAACGTTCTTTTTGTAGTCGGTAATTTCTTGGTAGCTCGGGCGCCATTTTGATAGCGGCGGGATATCCTGTAAACTAGGCGTTGAGGACGACCCTTAAGTAGCTTCTGTGGATGTGGGTAGAGTTTTAGGGCGTACAGAGACGACAGTGTTAAATTAATTAACATATTTATTGTATAAAAATATTAAATGAAAACAAAAAAGAAAACACCCTTGTGTATTCCCCTGAAATATGACAACTTGCGTATGAAAACTGACGGTAAGTATTACGGTGAACTACTACACCCAAAAAAGGTAAGTAAACATAACAATATGATGGCAATCTTTAACTTGATTTAATACAACATATTTACAACGCGGCGGCTCGAACTTATTAGCGGTAAACAGGGGTGTTTCTCTCGCGGATAATTACAACGGCTGTCTATAATAATTTTCTAAACACGTGGAACTCGTACAACGGCGAGTTGGCGGTTTAAGTCCTCTGCGGAAGCGGTCTCTTCACGTAGCGGTCCTCAACAACGGTATCTGTTACGCCGGAAAACACACCACACGCGACTTAGACGGAAATCATCTCGGTTTACGGCGGCGGCGTTCGGGTCCTGCCTCTAGATCCCCAGTGTTGGGTTTGCCTCAAGTAGAACAAAATATCCACTAAATCTGGTAAAAACCAGTATTTGTAGTAGAGGGAAAATTATCTTTAATTCTGTAGCACTTGGTGGCGCTTCAAAGCGTAAAAACGAAGACATGAATTTAATAAAAATAGTTATACTACTCGCGGTTTGTCATATTTCAGCTAGAAAATTAACAATACATAAAATTTACAATAATAAAATAATATTACAAATAAATATTATTTATTTCGGCGTGAAGATAGCTCGGAATAAACAGTCGAAACGCACAGCACAATTCACGTTGAACCTTGAACAGCTGTCAGTTATTGGGACTCAGCAAGGTTGTTGTTGATTTCTGAAAAACATAATTTAAACAACAAAAATAATATGTGTAACAGTGACTAAACAACGTTGAATGTTCCCTGGAATGTCTCTTACACTGTGATGGCTCCAAACCCGTTTTCTTCGTCCTCCACAAGGTAAGTCGTTGACATGTGCTAGTCCACATTGAGTTTTAGGTTACAACTGTTCTAGATATCGGAAAACTAGCTGACTTGCGGTTCTAGACCTTGCTTCAAATATGATTCGTGGATCATTCTCAAACAGGTAAGTCATATTCGAGTATTTTACAATGTTATAAACAACGTATATTGCAGGATATATGTTTTTCAATTTTCTAACTGCGGGTGAACATCTTGAGATTTTCAAGAGGCGAGAAAACCCTTTCTGGGCGAAAATGCACTTCGTCACAGAAACTACTACTTTCGGTTATCCAATTTTTACCAAAGTCTAATCAGCTCTTCCCAGGGAAGTCAGATTGAGGAAACTGCAGTTAAATATTTTTTAAGTCTTATAGTATTTGAGAAACCGTCATTTCAATATTCGCACATACATTCACACATACACACACACGCACGCACACACACATACACACACACACACACACACACACACACACACACACACACACACACACACAGATATCATCGTAAAAATGTTATAATCGGATTATAGACCTAGAAACGTGCTTATCCACTAAAATCTGGATGTGATTTTTAGCATGATTCCAATACCAATAATATGTAAAAAGTGAAACAATTATTTAGTAATGTTTGTTCTTCTTCTTATTTCCATATTGCTGATTTTATCTTTTAAGCTGACACCCAGTATACTTCTCTCCATTCTTCCTTGTGTAGTGGCTAATTTCTTTATATCTGCTTCAGTTGCGCTCCAAGTCTGACAACCATATGTTAAAGTTGGTAGAACACATGTGTCGTATTCTTTTTTAGGGTTACGAGAAAGGCTCCTATAAATACATCTTTTAGGGACCAATATTTTCTCCAGGCTAATGATATTCTTCGGCTAATTTCCTTTGATTATCTGTTTGAGAACGTATTCTAAACAGGTTGTTTGTACATACATTTATATTTATTTTGGTTGCTTTCGTCATCAGTTTTGTTTTTTCTAGATTTATACTAAATCCAAGTTTTTCACTTTCTGAGTTAACATCATTTACCATTTTCTCTAAACACTCTGCAGTATCTGTTATAAGGATTATGTCGTCTTCAAATTTTAAATTTGATAAGTATTTCCCATTTATTTTAAATCCTATATTTTCCCAATTTAATTTCTGGAATACAGTTTCCAGAACACAGGAAAACAATGTTGGGGATAACGGATCTCCTTGTCTTACCCCTCCAGCAATATTGAAGAGCTCACCTGGTTTTTCTAACATGATTTTCTCTGTGCTAATATCGTATATATTTTTTTATTATTCTTATATATTTATGATAAATTCCTGCTTGGTATAATGTTTCAAAGATATATTTATGTTCGATGCTGTCGAAAGCTTTCCGAAAATTATAAAAGCCAGGTATAGTGTTAAATTGTACTCTTTTACTTTTTGAATTATTTGATTTATGGTGTGCAAATGGTCTGTCGTAGCAAAGCCGCTTCTGAATCCTGCCTGCTCTATCGTAATAAATTAATCTATTTCTTTATATATTCTTGCGTGTATAATCTTTGCAAAGATCTTATATATGCACGAGGATAGACTGATTGGTCTGTAGTTGTCTATATTTTCCTTAGTTCCTTTTTTATAAAGTAAAATGATATCCGAGTGTAGCCACTGTTCTGGAATGATTTCTGTTTTTATTATGGTATTAAAGAGAAATTTGAGTTGTCCTATCAATTCTTCTTTACCTAGTTTAATTAATTCGTTGGTAATCTTGTCGCTACCAGGGCTTTTGTCTGTTTTTAATTCATCTATTGCTTTTAGTACCTTGTCCCTTAGAATTTCTAGTACTTCCGATTTTTTTTTCTAGTTCGTGACTATCATCTTGCTCTGCAGAAATTTTGCTTGTATATAAATTTTTATAATAATCTGTAGCTGCTGTCAGAATGTCATCCCTATGTGTTGTTTCTACTGATGCATTCTTTATTTTTGTTATCCAGGTTTTTCCTTGGCTTAGTTCTTTTCTCATTCTTTTAATTGCACCAGTTGAACGTACTATTTCTTCTATTTTTCGGTTGTTATAATTTCTTATTTCTTCTTTTATTTTCTTATTTGTAAGTTTGCGAATTTCACTAAATTCTTTTCTTTGTATACTTGTTTTGCGTTTTATCCTTTTTAGTTCTTCTCTTTTATTTATTAGTTCTAGTGTTTCTTGTAAGATTTTAATTGAGTGTTTTTTTATTGATGTGCTTAGGTATTGCATTAATTATATTTTCTAGCGCGTTATAGTATTCTTGTCCATTTATGTCTTTGTTTGAGTCGTATTGTTGTTTTAACATGAGGATGGAATCTTTAAGATTTTCTTTGTACGCATTTTCTTGTTCAGGTGGTACTGTGTAGACTCTTGATTTTTCGAAGAACGTCTTTCTATTTTTCTTGCCTACTAGTACCGTAGCTCTTACTAATCTATGATATGTGTTAAACTCTAATTTTGGATTACTTCAATATTATGGATGATTTCTTTGTTTTTAAATAAAATATAGTCGCATTTAAATTTTTCATCCTTTGGTGATATCCATGTCCACTTGGATTTGGCTGTTCCTTTTTGGAAAAAGGTGTTGCCTATTTTTAGTTGTAAACTTGCAGCAAAATCAATTAACATCTGTCCACGGTCATTTCTTTTTCCGTGGCAGAATTTTTCCATCGTTTTTCCGTCTTCTGGTTTCTTTTGCCCTGCGCGAGCATTGAAGTCGCCTATGACGAATATTTCTTCATTCTTTGTACTTTGTTATTGTGTAATTTCATATAATTGTTCATAAAAAAAATCTATTTCTTCGGGTGTACACTTTTTTGTGGGGGCGTAGATTTGGATTAAATTTAGGATGGTTTTTGAATTGAGCCCAATTTTGAGTACAGCTATTCTCGTATGATACGCTTTAAATTCCAATATGTTGTATTCTTTAGATTTTTTGATAAGAAATCCAACTCCGAAATATTCGTTTTTTCCTGTACCGTGGCATAGTATATTACCAGATTTTCTTTCTATAATCTTTTCTCCGTTTCTTCTCACCTCGCATAATCCTACTATATTCTATTTTACCTTTTCTAGAGCATTTTCTAGCTCCCATATTTTGTCCTCTCCGATTAATGTGTTAACATTATAAGTTCCAATATATAATTTATTTTGAGAGTCTTGTTATTATCTACTTGTTATTATCTTTTTTATAATTATATTTTAGGTTGGTTTGGTTCTATATGTACGTGTTTAGTTGCTATTTGTTATCTTTTAAATGGAAAAGTTTTCTTGTGTCTGCGTTGTTTATAGATTTATTCTTCCCGCCTACTGAATTATTTCTTTTCAATATTATCTACTGCTAATTTTACTGTTTCTAGTGATCCCAACTTCGTTTTCTTATCCGGCTGATTACTATTTGCTTCTCCTGAGAAGATTCTTCTTCTTTTCATTTTATTGTTTTTATCTTCCTTGATAATTATTTCGTCATAATCTATGTAACAAATTTTTCCTTCCTCTCTTATTTTTTGCATGTCAGGAATTAGTTTTTTCCTTGCATCTATTACTTGTTTTGAAAATTCTTCAGAAATTATAATATTCTTTCTTTTTACTTTACTCCTATATTTCATTATCATATTGCGTACTTTTTCTGTGGTAAATTTTACAAGTAATGGTCTACATTTTTTACTATTTTTAAGTCGTAGTCTTTTAATGTCTTCTATATCCTTTATGTTTAAGTCAACCATCAAGTATTTTTTTAGCAAATTCTATCATGTAAATTTCTAGTTGGTCTTCGCTATTATCTTTTTCCTCGAGTCCATGGGCGAGTAGGTTTTTCTTTTTCATATCTCTCTCTAGTATCTTGATTCTTTGTTCCTGTTGGTTAACATTATCTTTTAGGATTATATTTCCCTTCTCGAATTCGTTGAAATGTTGTTCGTTGTATTTTATAATCTCCTGTATTTCATTTTTTACATCATTTCGTATATCTGTCCGGAGATGTTCGAATAATTTATTCATTTCAGTGGCATCCATTTAAAAACCCTGATTGAAAATGTTACTTACGTTTTAGGTTAAGGGCACCTTAAGCCCCACAAATCCACAATTTATGGTAAGTGTACATTAGGTATTATGCGTAAATACATTTTTAAAATTTAGGTTCACTTAAAGTTAAGTTATACTTATGGAGAAGAGGTGCAAAAGGTTATTAGATGCCGTAATTGTGAATTTATTTACATTACAACGTTTATATATTGGGATGAAGTGTAACAATTAAAGAAATAATTATTAAAATAAAAGTTAATTAGACATTAATTAATTAAGAAAAAGGTAATTAAAATAACGAACACTATTAATAAAGTACTATTAAACACTAATTAAAGACGAAGAATATGATTAAACACTAAACATTAAGATTATTTATTTAAACAATACCATAAAACTATTTACACGATATTTATTTCACAGCTGTTTATTTGAATTGCTGACTCGATTCCGTGGAGTGACTGACTTCTCGCGGAGTCGTTTACAAATATATACAGGGTGTATTAAGATAATGGAACAGTGCATTTTATTCGTGTATATGACAAGTTACACAAAAAAGTGATTAAGTTATTTTGTCATATATAAATCATACAGACCAATATCTCTAATAGCTTGCATAACAAAAACACTAAATACCATGATTACTAACAGACTGGAACACTTCATAGAAAAAAGCCAGCTATTACCTGAAACGATGTATGGTTTTAGAAAAAATGGAAGCACCATTGACAGCCTATACTCACTAACCACCGATATTAAAATATTTTTTAGCGAAAAGAAAACGTTAACTGGGAGTTGAGTGTGTGATCGCAGTGAGTACGGATGTGATTTGTGAGCGGCGATAAAAAAGTTTCTCTACGGAGTATTTATCACGTGAAACTTTTCACAGAAGTGTCAGTTTGTGAGTGGTACACTCAAAATCATAAGTGAAATAAACTAACAGTGAAATAAGCGAGGAAACTATAATTTAAAAGCAATATAAAAAACTGATAGTGAGTGAAGGTCAAGAGCAGTGGACGGACGATAGTGACAAGTGAGAACGAAACAACCAGCTGAGCCAGGTAATTGAAGAATTCCAGTGGCGTGCTAAAAACAATGAGTAGAAGAACAAACAGGGAGAGAGATCTAAACTCGAGCACTGAAGAAGAAAGACAAATCTTTTGTAAAAAACCAAAAGTCTTAAGATCTCCAGAAAATATCTCAAATCAGGACGATTTCAAAGATAACTATCCTGAAGACAAAATGGGTGATGTGCAGGAAATAAAGGTATTGCTAACGCAAGTGTTAGTTGAAATACGACAAAACACCGCAGAAATAAAAAGCTTAAGGGAAGAAATAAAAACAAAAGAAGAAACATGGAGAAAAGAAAAAGAAGCGCTAAACACAAGAATCAGTGATCTGGAAAACTAATTCGAAAAACAAGAGAAGAATAATAAAAAACTTAACATAATTTTAAATGGGAAATATCTACGGAACAGGATAAAAACAATTTCCCACAAACTCTGATTAAAGATAAATTCGAAGTAGAAAGAAAACATAATGAAAATAAATGAAATGGAAAACTGGAGGTCATACCGGCTGCAACTAAACTCATGGGAACAAAAAATGAAGATAATGAAAAACAAATATAAACTACGAAACGAAGCTGGAAAACTTTACGCAAAAATACTAGAATGGAGAATAAGGCCTACAATTGAAAATACATTAGAAGACACTCAAAGCGGATTCAGACCAGGAAGAGGGGTCCAAGACCATTTATTTGCCATTCGACAAATATGCGAAAAGGCAAAACATGCAGGAAGAGAACTTTATATTTGCTTCATAGATATGGAAAAAGCCTTTGACAAAGTGAATAGAAAAGATGTATGGTCTAGCCTGAGAAAGAGGGGCGTACGTGAAAAAACGGTTCAACAGATAAAAAGCCTATACGAAACAAATTGGAACTATGTCAGAGTAAGGAACGAAAACTCTAAGGAATTCGAAACAAAAATAGGACTCAGCCAAGGCTGCGCTCTTAGCCCGATATTATTTTCTATTGTTCTCGACGACGTACTGAAAAACTGCCAAAAAGAACTCAAAAGCTATCCCTTAGGCTTTTGGAAAATGAATAAAATTAATATCTCACAGCTATGCTACGTAGACGATATGTAAGTATTCGCAGAAACAGAAAGAGATATGCAACACAATGTGGACATACTATACAAAGAATTAAAAAAGAAAAACATGACGATCAACGTAGAAAAAACTAAAATAATGACTATAAACAGTGTTGAGAAAGAAACGAATATAAACATAAAAGGAATTAGGCTAGAAAAAGTGACGTCATTTAAATACCTCGGCATACTTATAAACGAAAAAGGAACTATTGAAGATACAATAAGAGAAAGAACCAGCACGTCAGCAAAAGTATTTAACTCAATAAAACACAAATTTAGCAGTAAAAAAGATATACCAAAAGAAATCAAAACACAAGTGTTTAAAAAAGTAGCGACCCCTACCCTAACATATGGCAGTGAATCTTGGACAACAACGGAAAAACATAGAAACCACATACAGAGTGCGGAAATGTTATTTCTGCGAAAAATAGAAGGGAAAACGAGACTGGACAAAATAAGAAACACGAAAATTAGAGAACAGCTAAATACAAAGCCCATATCACAAACAATCGAAGAAGGACAACTGAGATGGCTGGGACATGTTCAAAGAATGGGAGAAAACAGAATTACAAAACAAATATATGAAGCAAGACCGATAGGAAAAAGAAAGAGAGGAAGACCCCCCTAAAACATGGAATCAAGAAGTTAGACAAGCGGTAGAAAACAGAGGAGGAAACTGGAACAGCATTAAGAATCTCACAGCTGACAGGAATACCTGGAAAGAATTCTGGAAAAGAAACCCACACCACCACTCAACTCAACACGCCTGACACCGAAAGGTATAAAGGCTTTGGATTAAGTAAGTAAGTAATTAAGAAAAAGGTAATTAAAATAACGAACACTATTAATAAAGTACTATTAAACACTAATTAAAGACGAAGAATATGATTAAACACTAAACATTAAGATTATTTATTTAAACAATACCATAAAACTATTTACACGATATTTATTTCACAGCTGTTTATTTAAATTGCTGACTCGATTCCGTGGAGTGACTGACTTCTCGCGGAGTCATATTAAGATAATGGAACAGTGCATTTTATTCGTGTATATGACAAGTTACACAAAAAAGTGATTAAGTTATTTTGTCATATATAAATCATACAGACCAATATCTCTAATAGCTTGCATAACAAAAACACTAGATACCATGATTACTAACAGACTGGAACACTTCATAGAAAAAAGCCAGCTATTACCTGAAACGATGTATGGTTTTAGAAAAAATAGAAGCACCATTGACAGCCTACACTCACTAACCACCGATATTAAAATATTTTTTAGCGAAAAGAAAACGTTTACTGCGTTATACCTAGATATAACCAAAACATATGACAATGTGCTTATTCCAACACTCATAAAAACTTTGAAAGAAATAAACCTACCAAAACTTTTTATAGAATGGGTACATAACTTTCTAGTTGAACGAACCTTCACAATAACAGCTAATAACATAACAATCAACAGAAAATGCAGCAAAGGACTACCACAAGGATCAATCCTTTCACCTATACTATTTTCAATATATGTATGTAAGTTAAACGAATACATTCCAGAATCAGTCTCTATATTACAATACGCCGACGACATCGTCGTGTACAGCACAAACAAAAACCACTTTGAATAATTTGAATTTATGAAATTTGAATTTAAAATTTTTTATATCATTCGCAATACCCGCAATACATAATTTTTAATAGCATTCACAATCACTTTCATAACCAAAAAATTAAAGAATAATAGTAACAATTTTGTTTACATGTCAGCCATAGAATGTCAAATACCCAGGTAATATAGATAATGGACGAGCAGGTAATTCACATATTTAATATTATATATAACAATCAGCTAATCACTAACTACTTAAATAAAATAATGACAAGTACCATGGCTCGCAAGATAAACTAATAACATAGAACCATGACCAACTAGCTTAAACAAGGACAAAAGATAGTAATTTCAATTTCAAGTTTGGAGCTTGCAAACTTCAAATTTTTCAAATTGAAATTGACTGTGAATGCTTATACATATATCCTATATGCAAACTTCAAATTTTTTAAAGTGAAATTGGTTGTGAATGATACTTAATATAACTAAGTTAGATAGTACAATCGCAAATATTAATAAACACCTCAATGAACTAAATCTTGAAATAAACCCGGACAAATGCATAACAGTGCACTATTCAAGAAAAAGAATACTAAACATTAATCAAAATATAAAAATCAATGACAAGGAAATCGCCACAAAAACAAGCCACAAATTTTTAGGATTATGGATATACTCAAAACTAACATTTAAAATACACTTAGAAGAGATTAAGAAAAAATGTAACGCCAACCTCAACATCATAAAAGCACTAGCAGCACGAAACTTTGGTACTAAACAGGATATATTACTCAAAGTATACAGAGCATTAATTAGAACAAAAATGGAATATGGTTTAGTGATATACGGTTCTCAACTGACAAAAACTAATTTACAGGTATTAAGAGTTATACAAAACACAGCTATACGAACTTGTATAGGAGCGTTCAGAACATCACCAATACACACTATTCTAAATGAAGCTGCAGAAACGCCAATAGAAATTAGAATTAATCAACTAACAGTGAAACACTTAATAAAAATACAAGCTCAACAAAAAGAAGAATTGAAAACAAAACTTATCAATCTACAATACATGGTAGAAAACAAATCATATTGGAATAAAATAGCAACTATAAACTCGATACTATCACTTTTAGAGAAAACCATAACAACAAAACATATTCCGTACACAACAGATTTCCCGCCCTTTAGAAGAAAATTGCAAATATGCCTAGGGATACCAAATCATACATCAAAGCGACGCTCACCCAGAAATATTAAAACAAGTTACACTAAAGTACATTGCCACAGAATACAAGAATTATACTCACTTATACACAGATGGATCAAAATATCACGATTATGTACGTGCAGCATGTTACAATAAAACAGAAAATGGAACAGCAGAAATAAGATTACCGAAGCAACAATAACAACAGCAGAACTAAAAAGAATAGAAATGGCATTCTATTATATTCAAGAGAAAAAGGATCAAAACTATGTGATTCTAACAGATTCGAAAACTGCCTTACAAATACTACTATCAACTAATAACATTGATAAAAAATAAAATAGCTAATGACATATACCTCCAAATAGAAGAACAAACGAAGAAAGGAATGAACATCAAATTACAATGGATACCAGGATGTGGCGACTTGGATGATATTTTTCGCCACAACTGAAAGTCATGACGATAAAATAAAAGTTGAGTAGTTGTTGCTTATAAATAAAAACATATACACGTTTCAAAATTCTTTCTCCATAATTAGTTTTTATATTTATCATTTATACAATTTAAAGTTAATTTATGTTTACACTGTGATTGCTGTTAGCATTTTATACTGAAATCAGCTGCAATCAATGGTTTTGTCAAAAAATTCACCTGGTAATCGTAAAGGTTTTCCATAAACCATTTCGGCTGATGAGCAGTTAATTGGTGATTTAATAGCTGATCTAATTCCTAAAAGGATAATAGGTAATTTGTCTGACCAGTCTTCCAAACTATTATGTGTTCTGAGAGCTGTTTTTAGTTGTCGATGGAATCTTTCTACTAGACCGTTAGACTGTGGATGGTAAGAGGTTGTTCTTATTCGGTGTGAACCAAGTGTTTTCATGAGTTGTACAAAAAGAGTAGATTCGAACTGTGCTCCGCGATCCGTGGTAATGAACGATGGAACTCCAAAGCGAGCAATCCAGCTTGAAATTAAAGCTTTTGCTACCGTTTTGGCCGTTATATCTTTGATAGGAATTGCTTCTGGCCATCTAGTAAAGCGGTAAATGCAAGTAAGTATGTAATGATATTCTTCTGAGTAAGGTAAGGGACCAATTAAGTCTATGTGGATGTTGTCATATCTGGCTTCCAGTGTTGGGAAATTTTCAAATTGAGAACTCGAATGTCTAGTTATTTTTGACTTTTGACAGTTAATACAAGATTTTACCCATTCTTTTATATTGCGTTTCATATTTCTCCAAACGAATCTAGAAGCTATTAGGTTTTGAGTTGTTTTAACACCGGGATGAGAGAAGGAGTGGAATTGTTCAAAAATAAACTTTTTAGATGTTTTAGGAATAAATGGTCTGAGTTTACCCCATTTGAAAAATCACATTTTATAGTTGTATTTGAGTTGGGTAAACGTATGTCTTTAAATTTCAGATTTGTATCATTATTTTTTAAAATGGATTGTAATTCTTGGTCAATTACTTGTTCTTTTGCTATTTTTTTGTAGTCAATTTTGTCTATTAGTTCAATGTTATTTACGTTTAGACGTGATAAAACGTCAGCTACTATATTTTTGTTCCCAGAAACGTGTTTTATATTATTTGTGAACTGTAGAATGAAATCTAACTGTCTCAATTCGCGGGGTGAACTCGTATTCGAATTTTTGGTAAGACAGTATGTTAGCAGTTTATGATCAGTGAAAACAGTGAACTCTCTGCCTTGAAGAAAATATCTAAATTTTTTAATGGTTGAATAAATTGCTAGTAATTCACGATTGAAAGTACTATATTTTTGTTCAGTCGTAGTTAGTGTACGTGAGAAGAATGCGAAAGGTTTCCATTCATTTCAATTGATTGTTGTAATACACCTCCTATGCCTGTATTTGATGCATCGACCATAATGCTAATCGGTACATCTTTTACCGGAAAAGCTAAAGTAACTAAATTTATTAGTTTTCTTTTGATATGTTTAAAAGCTGTTAAAGCAAGTTGGTCAAAATGTATAGGTTTATTTCCTTTTTTTGTATTATCTATGTATTTGTTTATGGGTTGTAGTATTGTAGCGCAGTTAGGTATAAATCTGTGATAGAAATTAATTAGTCCCAAAAATTTTTGTAATTCTTGTTGTGATTTTGGTAAAGGAAATTTTTGAATAATATCAATTTTGTCTTGTAAGGGTCTAATACAGTTCGTGGAAATGTGATGTCCTAAAAAAATTATTTCTGAATGTCCGAATTCGCATTTTTGTTCGTTGATTAAAATTCTGTATTTATGCAGTCGTATAAAAATGAGGT
Source organism: Ophonus ardosiacus (assembly GCA_943142095.1). Classification (NCBI taxonomy): domain Eukaryota; kingdom Metazoa; phylum Arthropoda; class Insecta; order Coleoptera; family Carabidae; genus Ophonus; species Ophonus ardosiacus. The sequence continues at coordinate 24,394,596 of OW964834.1, read as the reverse complement.
GTAAGTGTTGTTTGTGTTCTTCTGTAGATTTGCTTGCAATGAGTAAATCGTCTATGTAAGCAAAGCAAAAATCTAAACCACGTACGACTTCATCAATAAACCTTTGAAAGGTCTGTGCGCTATCACGTAAACCGAAAGGCATAAAAATGTATTCGAATAAACCAAAAGGAGTGCTAATGGCATTTTTTGGGATAGAAGACTCTTCCATAGGGATTTGATTATAAGCTTTGACTAAGTTAATTTTCGAATATAATTTTGTGTCTTAAAGATTATGCGAAAAATCTTGAATATGAGGTATAGGGTAGCGATCAGGAATAGTAATGTTATTTAAATCGCGGTAGTCGCCACATGGTCGCCATTGATTATTAGGTTTTCGTACCATATGGAGCGCAGAAGACCAGCAGCTGGAAGATGGCCTTATTACACCATTTTTTAACAGAATGTCAAATTAGTTTTTTGCAATTTCTAAACGATCAGGTGTTAATCTCCGTGGCCGTGAAAATACGGGTGAGCCATTTGTTATAATAGTATGTGACACATTGTGTTTAATTTGACGTTTAGGATCGAGAGGACTAGTTAATGAAGGATAATTGTTTAATATCTGACGAAAGAGGCAAGAATTGTTCGCTTTGTTGTTCTCTGTTGTATTAAGTGATGTTGATGTATTTGATGTGTGACATATTTTGTTGTAATTTATTGACAAACATTTTTGACGTATATTGTCAAGTAAATTGAAATAGTTTAATAAGTCAGCACCTAAAATGGATTGTTTAACATCAGCTATTATAAATTCCCAGGTAAATTTTCTATTTAAATTGATATCTAATGTAATGTTTGTTACCTTCCGTCAAAAGGAAGGTATTGTTTGTGGTCAAAAAATTCGGTGATGAGTTTTTAATGAATAAGCACGTTTTAGGGTCCCTACAATACGAATGTACTATTTTTAAGATGATGTCTGTATGTGTGTGTGTGTGTGTGTGTGTGTGTGTCCGTGTGTGTGTCTGTGTGTGTGTCCGTGTGTGTGTGTGTGTGTGTGTGTGTGTGTGTGTGTGTGTGTGTGACAAATTTTTCGCCAACGATGACTCCAAAACTACAATTCTAAAAATTATGATTCTTTCATATTCCTCTTCTTTACAACCATATGAAGAGCTGATTAGATTTTGGTTATAATTGGTCAACCGGAAGTACCCTTATTTGAAGTTCTTAACAGTTTTTCTTGAAAAATCGCAGCTAAATATCATTTTCGACATTTTATGTGATTGTCAATAGAAAGAATATCTTATTCTCTATACGGTTCGATTATACATTTTCCTTCATATTCAATAGATATAGAGTTATAGAGAGATTAAGAGAGATTAACTTTCGAAAATCAGTCAGCATTGCAAAAATTATAAAAACAAATATATTCAAAAAAATCTAATTGACAGATGTCAGTGGCAAGTGAAAAACCAAAGTGGAAAGTATATGATCTGAAAGTGATATAAGTGACAGAGTGTCCATCGCCAGTGACTTGTATTTGCGGCCTCGCCGCAAGATAGGAACTTATAATGCCAGAAGTACGAGAAAGGCAAAAGAGAAGATGGAAGGACTGTATAGCAGAAGATTTGAGAGAGGAAGAACTGTGTCACGAAGGTGCTTTGGACAGGAATGAGTAGAAGAGAAGATTAAGAAACTGCGACTTCTAATAAAATAGAGCAAAGTTGAAGCAGGAGGAAGTGTTAAGTGCAATACATAATGTACGTTCGTATTCGTATTAAAATTTTATTATATTTTAGAATCTTTTCAAAGGAACTTTCAGTATGGATATGTAAAAAATAGTGTGTTCTTGTTACAATTATACAGGATATATAGAATCTTTTTCAAGGAACTTTCGGTATAGGATATGTACAAAATACATCGAATTGACGGAAGGTTTTGTGCTGGCCACAACAGATTTTTTTCCATAGGTGGAAATTGATGTATTGTTTACAGCTTGAAGTGTTAAAGTGTGTTTGTTTAATTTTTGATGTGAAGAAGGACTGACAATACTTACTTCAGCACCAGTGTCAACAAGAAAATAACGACCAGATAACTTGTCTTTAATAAAGAAGAGGTTGCTTCGAATTTTTGAATTGGCATTTATATAAGAGCTAAAAAGTAAATATGAATTAGAAATACTGTTTTTATTTTTAAGATAAGACGCACAAGTGTTAACCACAGATGTCTTGGAGGCGTGTTTACAGGGACTAACACATTTTTTTGCAGCAGAACCAAAGTTGAAATGATACCAGCACAAGCCCGATGACAGATGATTGTCAGCTGTCACTTTCACTTTATTCTTTGATTCCAGAAGTTTTCGTAAATCTGCTATTTCTTTCCTGACATCTTCAAGTTCTGAGTTCTTCTTAGTGGTCGTAGAAGCAATCGTTGGTTCGGCGATTTCAACGATTCTGTCTGCAATATTACTTTTTTGTTCAATAGAAGTTTCTGTTAAAGATGTTAATATTATTGAATATGGGTAGGTAATTTTTGCAATAAATGTTCTAAAATAGTTTCATCGATAATTTTATCTCCTAATAGTTGTTTCATTTGCCGAAGAATTTGCGATGGTTTTAGCCCACCGAATTCAGAAAATGTAAGTAGTTTGTGAAGTTTAGATTTATCTGAGTCGGTAGTATGCTGAATCAAAGTTTATTTAAGAATGTCGTACTGATTTTCTTCAGGAGGTTCAAGAATGATATCACGGACTAAGACGCATGTCCTGGCGAAAGCGAGGAAACAACGTGAATAAACTTTTGGGATTGACTTCTAATATGATGCTTCATAAAAACCATTTCTACTTGCGCAAACCATAAAACAGTGTCGTTTGGCCAGAACGTTGGTAGTTTAAAGTTACTACTGGCCACCAGGGGAACATCAACTGCTTCAGCCGGGTCGACTGGTTCCATTGGTTCAACAAGCTCAACTGGGTCGACAACAGGTAGAGACATCTTTTGACTGACGGGGTCACCAATGTACTTTTTTAGTAAGTACTTGTCTGATTGCAGCTGATTTCAGTATAAAATGCTAACAGCAATCACACAGTGTAAACATAAATTACCTTTAAATTGTATAAATGATATATATAAAAACTAATTGTGGAGAAAGAATTTTGAAACGTGTATATATTTTTATTTATAAACAACAACTACTCAACTTTTATTTTATCGTCATGACTTTCAGTTGTGGCGAAAAATATCATCCAAGTCGCCACAAGGACACATAGGACTAATAGGAAATGAGATGGCAGATGCAGCAGCAAAAGACGTACAACAACCAATAATAGAAATAAAAATACCAAGCACAGACATACTCACCATAATCAAAATAACTGCGCTCAACAAATGGCAAGAAAAATATAATAGCGAGTCACAAATAAAAGGAAAATGGTATCATGACCTCCAACCCACAATACAAAGAAAACCATGGTACAACAACCTTCAAAGTAGTAGGCAAAACATAAAGAACGTAATAAGAATGAGAATCGGACACGGACAAACCAACTATTAAAGTATAAAATAAAAATCAGTGCTTCACCGGATTGCCAGACATGTAATACACCCGAAACTATGGAACATATATACAACCATTGCTCAAATTACGATCAGCACAGAACAACACTAGAGCAACGAACGAGGAAGACCCTGATAAACACCCCCAAGAATCCACAAAAATATTACCACGAAATAATCGAATTCCTAACAAATTGTAATATAAATCTTTAAATGTACATACTTGTAAAGTAGGTCCCATGGCGCACGTCAGGAACATAATTAGAAAAAAAAAAGTTATTTTGTACGGCATAGAGGACACATTTTGGCATAACCATTATTATTTTAAAACCAGTGGTACTCAACTTATGTACCAATGTTATATTTTTTTTCTGGTGGCTCAATGGTTAGAGCAACGTCTCTTAGTTGTCACTGCGCTTCTGGGTTTGAATCCCACTAACTAAGGCATGGATGTTTGTGTATGTGAACCTACTCAGTCATTGGGTTTTAATCCTGTTGAGAGGCTATAAAAGAAAAAAAAAAGGTAACGAAAATTACTTTCATGGGTGACAATGACATACGAAAGTGACAATATTCTTTTGTTTTAATGATTGAATGTTTGCCCAACCTACTTAAAAAAATTAAATAGATATAAAATTCTAATTTTGAATTATTTTTATCAAATTTTTAGCAATGTAATAGTATGATATTATTACATCATTGAACTCAGAAGAAAATCATCTAACTAATGAGTGAATAAAAAATATATAATGCCATTTCAAAAAATTTAACATTGATCCATAAGTTACTCCTACATAACCCCAGAAAATTTATTCTAGAATATTCGCATACTTTTCGGCCAACATGTGACGCTCACTGAGTAAATTTTACAAGTTTTTTTTTTAATATTCTTTTAATGTAACATATTTTATACTTATATAGTCAAAATACTTTCAATAATATGTAAATCAGTGCAGAGCATAAATAAATAACAATAACAATATTGAATGCTTCTGAATTTATCAATTTTTCAAGTGATTACACCAGTTAAAAATATTTGTAAGTAAAACAAAATTTATCTGTATAACTTACCTTTTTACAAAATTATATACATTTTAGTATTCCCTGATGAAGTTACAAAATGTGTAACGAAATATTGGAAATTTAAATAAAATTAACTATGGAACAAAGTATGGGGTTGATAAACGACTCTAGATCAGAGTTCATTTTCATGATATGTTAGGGATGAAAAAACTCTGAATTTTAAAAAATATTTTATGTATTTATACTTTGTTTGGCTTATCGATTTTGCTAGTGATTTAGCATCTTCAGAGTCTTACAGCTGGAAAGATATAGAGATATACATCGTAAATATATAATATATAATATATGTGATTTGAAGGGGAAAATGCTGGGGAGTAATATTTGTTTTATTATAGTGTAACATGACAAACATTTATATAGGTAGATAAATTATTATTTATAGAAATATTACAAAAATAATGTAAAATACTAACCGTCATGAGAAATTAGGTCGTCATTGACATATTTATTGAGTGATGTAGAAAATTATTGTTTGATTAAATTGATTTTTCCATATTATTTAGATGTACGTCTTCACAGAGCCAGAGAAATGGAACTTATGCGGAAATGTTGTTTAGCGGAAGTATGCTTTGAAAATATAGTAAAATTTAGTTTTTTAGTTTTAATGTTTATTGTGTAAAAGGTGTTGTTCTGAAAAAGGTACGTTTTCGTTTATTAATGTATAATTGTTATGTATATGTTTAAGAATTTCGTATTGTTCTAAAAGATATAAATTTTGAATGGGGTATTCCACCATAACAAGAAAATTAAAAAAATTTCAATTTAACATAAAGTATGGCTCAATAAATAATAGTTAAAACAATGAAAACATTTTTTAAATAATTACTTTACGAGATATTTCACATTTGCTAAAAGGGAAAATTGACGTCATACAATTGTTATCTTTCTCTGGCAGCGTACTCAGAGCAGTGTGTGTGAGAAAGACAAGTATAGGGGAAATGTGACGTTACACTGATTTCTCGAAAATAAAATACTGTTAAACTAGGAACAATTAAGATTTTTTAATACTATGAATTTCTTCAAAACTGAATGAAGTTTTATTTAAAATAATAAAAAAAATTGAGTGGAATACCCCATTTTTGTTTCTGAATGTAGTAGCTGTAAGCTATCTAAAGTAATTTTATGATTTGTATTTTGGAGATGTGCTGAAGGTGGATTATATTTGTGAAATCGAGTTTTGTATATTTCTTTTTGTGAGGTCGATGTAACAATTTTCACAGTTATTGCAATCTATTTTGTATATTCCGCTATTGGATAGTTGGTTGGTTTTGGGGGTATTATTTTTGAGGATGTTGTATAGATTGGGGTGTGAAGGGTGTATTATATTGAAATTTAATTTGTTTTTTTGTTTTATGTTCATATATTTTGTTATTTATTAATTTTGTATATTTTATTTTATTGAAATGGATTTTCATGAAAAGTAGTGAGTAGTTGTTGTTAAGGCCTATTGTAAAAATGGTGTTTAGTTCTCTATTGAAATTTTCTTTTGTTAGGGGTATACCTTATAAATAATTTATGTACCTATATAAATGTTTGTCATGTTACACTGTAATAAAATAAATATCACTCCCCAGTATTTTTCCCTTCAAATCACATTTATTATACAGGGTGTCTCAATAAGCTTGCTCACTATTGGTAACTTTTTTATTTGAAGAGGTACGAGGTTGGTTAAATGAGCAAAATTGTGCCATTTTATATTAGAAAATTGGTCATGTAGACAAAATAAAATTTGTGTCAGCGGTTCTCAAAATTTGGGACAATATATATATTTTTTAAATGGAACCATATATTTTTTATTATCTTATTGGAAAGAGTATTTTTTTCTCTTTCCAATAAGATAATGTTGTTTATGTACAATTTTTTTAAATAAACGAGTTATTTACGGTTAAAAATTTAAATTTTGTAACGTATTTTATTAGTTTTTTAGTCAAGTAAGCCATGGAAACAATTGATTCTTTGTTTGTTTGACGTTTAATAATATATCCCGTAAAGTTCTCTGTGTTTAATAAGGTTTAATAACTTTACAAGTAAAGTTAGAAATGATCTTGCTATATGGAAAGTTATATCTAGACACCAGTTACGTAGAACGGTCGGCTCTCTTTCCAAAGGAGTTTAAATGTGCGAAAGAAATAATGGCTTTCAATTAGAATATTTTCTTTGTTGTGTTATTACTGTAAAATAAATTAATAAAATAATAATTTTATAAAAGACAATTGTTTCCATAGTTTACTTGACCTAAACTAATAAAAGATAATTTTTATCTTTAAACGTAAATAACTCGTTTATTTGAAAAAATTGTACATAAACAACATTACCTTATTGGAAAGAGAAAAAAATAATAAGATAATAAAAAATATATAGTTCCATTTAAAAAATATATATTCTGTCCCAAATTTTGGGAACCGCTGACACAATTTTTATTTTGTCTACATGACCAATTTTCTAATATAAAATGGCACAATTTTGCTAATTTAACCAACCTCGTATCTCTTCAAATAAAAAAGTTACCAATAGTGAGCAAGCTTATTGAGACACCCTGTATATTATATATTTACGATGTATATCTCTATATCATTCCAGCTGTAAGGCTCTGTAGATGCTAAATCACTAGCGAAATCGATAAGCCAAAGTATAAATATAAAAAATATTTTTTTAAAATTCAGAGTTTTTTCACCCCTAACATTTCAAAAAGTATGTGGTCCCGTGGCCGCGTGCCTGAGTGTCTGGTCGCAAACCTGGGGGAACCGGGTTCGATCCCGACAGGCGCCAAATATTTCAAATTTTAAAATGGCACAAAAGTAACCCCTGTGGTGCACTCTCCACACTAGCTATGAGTGTCCGTGCGGTGACGCCTGGTAAGCGCCCACACGGTAAAATATATCATCATTACCGATGTCTACATGTGTTGTAGATACTGTAGTAATGGGTAATATGCCGTGATGATATATTTTTTTAAATTTTATATTGAATAACAACAATATAATTCCTTACAATTACCGCCGAGATATCCGTTGATATATTTTATCTATAAACTTGTTTGTTGTTTAATTTCTTCTTTCAAATTGGGAAACCAGTACGACCGTGAAATTAATTCCATGCCTTTGTCTACCCCTACATGTCCGATATCATCATGGTAGGTTTCAATAACACGATTTCGCATACAATCTGGCACATAAAAATGTAAACGATTTTTGTTTTTTCCGAAAAATTAAACCGTTTTTCATTTCAGAATCACATGTTCGGAATTAAAGAGTGTGTCTATTAATTTGGAAATATATTTGTTTGTTTTGCAAGATACTTAAATTATGTTCCAAACTAGTTTCAGTTACTATCATAACATTGTGACATCTGCTTAAAGCGTCTACGTGTTGCATTTTTCACTTTTCCGATGTTCAAGTTTATAATTATCATCATGGAATATCAAGGACCATTTTAATATTCGGGAGTTAATATCTTTTTTCTTCAACGATAAATGTAATGAATGACAAGTCATTATAATTTTAATTGGGATACCTTTTAAATAAATTTTAAAGCTCTCCAAAGCATAAACAATTGTTAACATTTCGAGTACAAAACTATGTAGTTTCGATTCCGCGTCTGTCGTATGCTTGTTAAAATAAAATACAGGATGAAAATAATTATCACTTTGACGTTGCATCACGATTGCTCCAAATCCTAAGGCTCGAGCATCGCAATGTAATTCGGTTTCCAAATTTGGAGAATATATTTCATGAACTGGTATATCACATAATTTCTTTAAAAAAATTCGAGTTGTTCTGAGCCAAATATAAAATCTGACTGCACATTACACTTTTTTAATAGACTATATAATGGTTTAGGCAATAAGGCAAAATTAGGAATGAAACGCCTGAAATATGACGCCAAATTAAGAAAGCTTTGAACCATTATAATGTTTCATTCAGAAACAGAAAATTGGCGTATAACTTCGACATTTTCTAAATTTGGAGCTACTATATTATTAGAAATTATGTATCTCAAATATAAAATGTGTTTCTTTAGGAAACAACATTTGTCTAATCTTAAAGTTAAACAATTATTTACTAAAACAGAATAGACTCGATTTATTATTTCTAAATATTCGTCAATAGTCTTGGAAGCAATCATGATGTCTATATAAATGGCAATCTTATTCTCATCTAAGAGTTTCCGAAAAGCGTGGTGCCGGAAGGCATTTTAAGGTACTCATACTGTCCAAATGCTGTGACAAAACCCGTATATTTGATTGAATATTCATCTATATTAACATCATGAAAATAATCTTTCAGATCAAGGCGACAACAATATGCCGCAAAAATTCTATTTGGTCATCTACCAGCGATAAAGTGTAAGGTTCACTTTGCGTAATTTTCTCCAAGTCCCTAAAATCCACACACATTTGAACTTTACCTTTTCATTTGACTAATACGATGGTTGAACTATATGGAGATTCATATTTTCTAATAATTTTCCTGCTTTCAAGGTCTTGTTTAATATTCTGGACCACTTTCTTGATCTAATACGATAAACGAAGAGGTTTAAAACAAAAGGGATTATGATTTGGTTCTACAACAATTTTTATTTTTGAACTAGTTACTGTTAAGGATTGTGGAATCCGAATGGTTTTGCCAAATAAGAAATAAACACTAGCCGAAGATATGACTGAAGTGTGTTTTATTACAATAAATGTCAATATTGAAGATAAAATTAAGTCAATAGAGGTACAACTAGAAAATATTTATATTTGTTAGTTTGTTGATAAATATATTTACAAATTAGAAACTATAAAATTGCACGGTGTTACAATTTGAGACACATACCTTATAATTTCCAAAAATATGAATCACAATTGATTTATTGTTTTACAAAAACCTTATTTACACTCGTCATATAAAAATTATTTTATTAAACAATTTAACATTTATATAAAAAAAAAAATTGAAGAACGGAAATTAGTAGTGAGATTCTGTGCACATCTGTAACATCTGTAGCATAAATTTATAGGATATGTAAGTACTACAGAAAATTTGGAATTACAAGTAGCTACATATTTACAAATATCTGTAATTACTTACAGATTTCACGTAAAAGTTACGGACGTCAGTGTGTTGTCGGGAACAGAGGTTATTTGTACTGTTTACAGTGAAATAATGAATAACAACAATAGATTGGTTTTGCTAATTGAGATGTTATTAGAAGAGGATCATAATCGGTAAGTGTAAAAATACTTAAAATGGGTATAATTTATGTTACATTTATAATTTATCTTTTTGTAGAAATTATATGAGAATCCAGAGAAGGAGTTTGAGAGATGTATTGAATCCGTTCGAAATGCCCAACAAGCATTTCATACAAATATTTCGGCTTGATAAGCAAAGTGTGCTAATTCTAACTACAGATATTCAAGACTATTTGCCAACTTCCACCATTCCTGTGTATATACAAGTAGGTGACATAATTTTGATTAAATGCATTCAAAAATTATACAAGGATATATTTCAGGTGTTAGCTACACTCAACTTTCTTGCAACTGGTTCCTACCAAAATTCTGTGGGATGCAATTGTTGGGTATCGTTAGGTCAATCGACCATTAGTAAAATTATTTATAAAGTATGTCGGGTAATAACCAATAATTTATTGAGAGAAAAAGTTAGATTCCCAACAAATATATTGGACAAAAATTAAATCAAACAAGGGTGCATATATTTCGAATTATTCTATAAGATACGTACTATATTATATTTAAAAATTTGCAGATTTTTTGAGAAATGGGGGGCAAGAGGTGTATTAGGAGTCATATATGGTACACATGTGGATATTTTGGCTCCTCCAATGACTGACGATATTCATCCACCGTTTGCATATATAAACAGGAAGGGGAACACTCCATTAATGTAATGCTAGTAAGTTTTCGGCGCAATAATTAAGTTTTGAATTATTTTGTTTAAAATATTGTTAAGATTTCAGATAGTAATAGGTACAAAAATTATTGGGTGTTGCGCTAGATATCCGGGCTCTGTTCATGACGCCGCAATTTGGCAACTTTCTAGTATTAGAAACTATTTGCGCCAAGAATATCAAAATGGCGATAAAATAACACACTTGATAGGTACACAACGAATAAAAACTTTTGAAAAAGAGGTTTAACTACATTATCTTACAGGAGATAGCGGATACCCTCTAGAGCCTTGGCTCTTTACTCCTTTTGCGAATATTCAAGAAGGAACACCACAATCAGCTTTTAATAATGAATTAACTTCAGTGAGAAATGTTATCGAAAGAACCAACGGTATACTGAAAGGTAGATTTAAAGCTTTATCTAAGCAAAGAATGTTGATGTATCACCCCGAAAGAGCAGCAAAACATAATTTATACTTGTGTGCTTCATAATATTGCAAAAGAAGCAAATCTACCCTTAGAAGAAAATGAGATTGAGTACAGAGATGATGATTTAAGTAATAAATATATTGAACTTCTTGAATAGCTATATTTTAAAATGAAAATATATTATTATTTCAGATCAGGTTGCGTACAAAAATGATTTAGGAGGAAATGATATTTTGAATGAAGGCAAAGCTGCTAGAAATTTATATATACAACAAACCATTGTAAATTAAACATTTATTTAAATAATGTATTATAAAAAACTATAGCAAAATATAGATGAAAAAAATACGAAGAAACATTAAAAAATTACATTTATTTACTAAGACTAGAAAACAAAATTATAATTCTAAATAAAATTTATATAAATCATTAATCAGATTTGTTAGTATCCTTGAAGTCTTTATTCTCATACTTATATTTTTCTATATAAAAATTTAACTTTTTTTGTTTTAATTGTAACTTCTCTTTTTCTAATATTAATTTTTCTGAATATATATTTAAATAAATAGGAAATTTAGTCATATAATGTAAATGTTTTATTTTCTTGTCTACGTTTCGGAAACTATTTTTCCTTCATCAGGACAAAAAAATTATAACAGGAAACGGAAAAATGTCATATAGGAAAAGGAAATGTTTTTTTTCCCTTTCCTATATGACATTTTTTTGTTTCCTGTTATAATTTTTTTGTCCTGATGAAGGAAAAATAGTTTCCGAAACGTAGACAAGAAAATAAAACATTTACATTATATGACTGAATTTCCTATTTATTTAAATATATATTCATAAAGTATATACAGTCGTTTATAAAATATATATATATATATATATATATATATATATATATTAATTTTTCTTTTTCGATATTTATATAATTATCACAAAATGTTTGTAGTATATTATTAAAATCTGTATTTATGAAATTGTTTTCTTTTAAATTATTTGATAGTTTTTCAGCCAATTCTGATAATGGTGTTGGTCGAATTTTTGACTTATTACGATCATGTATGTTTCGTCCTTTTTTTTGTGGTTCACCATCTTTTTTATTTACTTGTAATTCGTTCATTGAGATAGCAGGAATGCTATCATAAATAACAGCACAATCATTAATATCGACAAATACAGAGCTACAAGGTTCTTCATCCATTTGACAATTATTTGCAATATTTTCTGTGATTACATTATTTTCAATGTTTACATTATTTTCAGTGCTTGTATTATTTTCAATGCTTGGATTATTATCGGTTTTTTCATTCATATTTGAGTTTTCCACAGGAATTTCTAAACCCTCATATAGTGTAACAAATGGTGCGCCAGCTACGGTAGCCTTATCCCATACAGACAGTCCACGTTCTTCAATATCAGATATTTTTACATCACTAGGTGGTTCAGCACCTGTTTGCATTCTGTGTACATGTAATTTTCCGTATTTTGCTTTTGTAGAAAACTTCCAGTCTCTGAAACGCTAGAATAAACATAATCATATAAAAAATTATTATATACTCTTATGATAAATACGTACTCTTTGCCATTCTTCTACCGTAAGTACCGGTCCATCACCACAAGCATTTAATTTATTAGTTAAGTCCTTCTACTTGTCATTTATATAGTTATCATCCAATGTTGGATTGATTGTCCCACTTCGAAGACAATAATCTGCCTCCATAAATTGTAAATATATTTCATACTGAGTTATTGACGTATTTCTCGTCCGTTTTTTCTTGGATTCTTTTCCGCAGCTTGAAAAACAAAAAATATATATGTATATACACCATTTTTTTATTGCAATTATATTTGTATTTACCTCATTTCGCTTATATCTTCGTTGATAACGTTAACCTATAGAAAAGTCGTGATGACAAAAGTCATGAAGGTTACGTAAAACTGACAAGCAGGTTTGCAAACTGAATAAAGATTTGTGGTTCTCACAAATATTATATATTTATCAAACAAATCTAAAAAAAACTATAACGAACAAATAATATTATTCTATTTTTCAAAATAAATCCGAAATTTGCAAAGTAAATAGTTTTCAATTATTTTTCAGAATAAAAAAATTTAGAAATCTACTGTATTGGTAACACTGTACATTTCGTCTGTAACGTGAGCATAAAATCATATCTGTAAACAATTATATTACAGATGTCAGCACAGAATCTCATTTTCTACCTATCTGTAAATGTTACTCTTACAGAAATTCTGTTAGTTACAGATCTACAGATCTGTAATATTTGGGTGAAAAACACAGAATCCCACTATAAATTTACTTGTCGATGTCGGCCATAACAAAAAGTAAACTCGTTTCATGAATGTATATAAAGTGTCAAAATTAAATACTTCATTGAAAAAAATAAATAAGAATCAAATCAAGGTTTGGCGGGCGGGAAACTTTAAATTTATAAAAAGTGATTAAAACTCAACAGTCCTCCTTAATCACTTTCGACCGTAACTCTTCAAAAATTTTGCGAGACAAGGGTTTTGTCAGTAAGTCAGCGAGTTGGTCGGAACTCCTGAAGTGTCTTGGTTCTACAGTCTTCCCAAAGTTCCTGGATGAACTTCCTGAATATATCGACGTGATTCTTGCCCTTGGTGATCTTCCCTTCGTTTGTGTTCTTTAGCATGTGAATAGCCGACTAGTTGTCGACATACAGAGCAGTTGGTATATTCAGCATTCCAAGTTCATGTCCTAAATGTTTTATCCAACAGATCTCGCCAATTGCCGATACGGCAGCACGATACTCCGCCTCAGCAGTGTTTTTGAGCTGACCAGACAATAGGTTCTCCTCTCATAACTAAAATACCACTGATTGAGTGTCAGGTGTTTATGTCTCCTTCGTAATCCAACAAGATTGTTGTTTCCATCAAAACTAATTCCAAAATTCTTTGTCCCCTGCAGATATTGAAATACTCGCTTCACCATTTTCCAGTGCCTGGTCATCGGCCTACTGTTAAATCTGCTAAGATAATTGACAGCGAATCTTATATTCGGTCGGGAAATCATGGCAAAATAAAACAAGCTTCCAATTGCCTCACGGTAAGGTATGTGACGCTGCAACTGTTGATCATTGACATAATTTGTGTGTACTTTAGCTGACTTACGATGAAGGCCATCGTCCACGAACAATACGATCATTATGCTTATATCCTTGTTATAATAGATACACGAATCATCGTTAGTACTACCAAATTCGAGTGCCTGTAAAAAGTTTGAAAATTTCTCGTTCCAATTTTTCGGTGATTGTTTCAGTCCGTATAAACTCTTATACAGTCTAGAGACTCTGTTTGTGCCGTTCTCAAAACCCTGTGGTTGTTGCATATAAATTTCTTCCTTGAGTGTTCCGTACAGAAGGCCGTCTTCACATCAGCTTCATCTTGTTCGAGGCTCCCAGGCTAAGAATAAAACGGATGGATACAAGGCGAGCGACCGGGCTGAAAGTCTTAGTATAGTTCATCCATTTCTCTTGATCGAAGCCTCTCGCCACTAAACTGGCTTTAAGTCGTTCGTCTTTTTTTTTCGCGTAAGACCCTGCGACATGATATGGGTTTCACATATCCTGGTAACTTCACTAATTTCCAAATGTTCATTTTTATCAGAGGCTCGAACTCCTCGTGCATTGCTTTTCGCCATTTCTCATCCTTCAAGGCTTGCGACACGGCAATGCCCTGGACTTCTCCAATCATCGCAAAATCGACCTCATCATTTGTGTCTAACTGATTGTTGTGCATCAGAAAATCCTTCAATTTTGCTGGCACCTTTAGTTTTCGACGATTGCGAAGAGTGTATTCTGGCTGTTCCTGATTTTCTATTGCTAGCTGCTCTTCCAACAAAATATTCTGCATACCGTCTTCATCATGTTCAGAAGCTTCGGCCGACTTGTCCTCATTGGCGTTTTCGTACACTGACTCCTCTGCCTGTGAAAGTTCAGACTCCTCGTCCACATTGCTTTCTCTGTCCTGATTCTCATCTTAGTCCTCGTAATGCTCTACCCTAATCAAATATAACGTTGTCGACACTGACTACATCTTGATCTTCACAGACAAATATGCGATAATATAATGAATCCAGATCATAACCAACAAAAATGCTCTTTTTCGATTTCTTCCTCCCAGGCTAAGAATAAAACGGATGGATACAAGGCGAGCGACCGGGCTGAAAGTCTTAGCATAGTTCATCCATTTCTCTTGATCGAAGCCTCTCGCCACTATACTGGCTTTAAGTCGTTCGTCTTTTTTTTTTCGCGTAAGACCCAGCGACATGATATGGGTTTCACATATCCTGGTAACTTCACTAATTTCCAAGTGTTCATTTTTATCAGAGGCTCGAACTCCTCGTGCATTGCTTTTCGCCATTTCTCATCCTTCAAGGCTTGCGATACGGCAATGCCCTGGACTTCTCCAATCATCGCAAAATCGACCTCATTATTTGTGTCTAACTGATTGTTGTGCATCAGAAAATCCTACAATTTTGCTGGCACCTTTAGTTTTCGACGATTGCGAAGAGTGTATCCTGGCTGTTCCTGATTTTCTATTGTTAGCTGCTCTTCCAACAAAATTTTCTGCATACCGTCTTCATCATGTTCAGAAGCTTCTGCCGACTTGTCCTCATTGGCGTTTTCGTACACTGACTCCTCTGCCTGTGAAATTTTAGACTCCTCGTCCACATTGCTTTCTCTGTCCTGATTCTCATCTTAGTCCTCGTAATGCTCTACCCTAATCAAATATAACGTTGTCGAAACTGACTACATCTTGATCTTCACAGACAAATATGCGATAATATAATGAATCCAGATCATAACCAACAAAAATGCTCTTTTTCGATTTCTTCCCCGTTTTTGTTCTTTTGTGATCTGGAATAAGCACGTAGCAGTTACACCCAAATGGTCTCAGTCTCGCCATGTCCACCCGTCGTCCAAACCATAGGTCAGCTGGACTATGATCTCTTACAGAACTAGCCCTGTTTGTTTTAGGGTAAACACTGCATAGTTAACTGCTTCTGCCCAAAGATTTTAATTTAGTCCTCGTGCATGGATGACAGATCTGGCTGACTCGACGACTATCTGCATTTCCCTCTCGATCCTGCTATTTTTCTCTGGAGTGTATGCGTTTTTCTTGACATGGAAGATTCCAAGTTCGTCCAACAACTTCCTTGCATTTGCGTTCTTTAACTCCGTCCCATTGTCTGACTTTAGACACTTGATTGTTTTATTGAATTGATTCTCGACCATCTTGGTTAACCCGTCCAGTTGGATACAGCTTCGTCTTTTGACTTCAAAAAATAAACAGTTCGAAAATGGGAAAAATCGTCTTTAAATAATAAGATATAACTGGCTCCTCCCAAGGACTTCATATTTATTTCACAAATATCAACATGTACGAGGTCCAAGACTCCTTCTGCAACCTTGACGTTTCTCTGGTAAGAGATCCGGTGTTACTTTCCATAGGCACATCCACCACATTCATAGTCACCCCAATCGTCAATATAATTTATATTCCTCTCATTCAAAATTTTCTTCACATGTCTCACATTTTGATGAGCCACTTTTGCTTGCCAAACTTTTATAGATTTTTTCAACAAACAGGTTTCCGTTTCACTTCGGCGAAATTTTATTTTATACAATTTAACATTTCTTTCGGCTACGGCTTTCTTCGCATCTGGATCATAGAATGTATATTGAACTGCATTGGCAATTTGAGAATATCCCTTATCAAGTACTTGCGTTACTGAAAAAAGGTTGAATGTTAATTTCGACACTAGTACGTTCTGAAGGACAATCAGGTACCATTTTTGCCATCAAATGCTTCCATCTCCACATCACCTACTCCAATTCCCTCGAGATTCGTAGCATCACCAATAATCGTCGAACATTCGTCAAATTTACTGAAGTTGGTCATCCATTTCAAGTGTGACGTCATATGTTGTGTAGCACTGCAATCCTGATACCAGGAGTCAGTACAATCCTCTCTCGAGTTGATATGGTTCATGTTAGCGGTGGATAAGCTTACTGTGATGAGTGCTCGCTCTCCTTTATGTACGTTGCTCTTATCTGATTTGTCTCCTCTCTCCATCTTTACTTCCGAGAATTCACGAGCAAAGCGACCTTTCTGTTGAAATTGTTGCATCCGTAAATGCTTTTGCAATATTCCAAGTATTTGGCACAGGGCTTGTTTCTACACTTCTTCTTTATGTGCCCCTTTATGTCGCACTTGAAACACTCTTGTGGTGAATTCTTTTGCGATTCCAACTTGTTTAAAAACTTGGCTAAAAACTACTACTTAATGTTGACTGATTGACATTGACTAGCTTGACTCGATGCTGACTGACTTGTTGACTAGACGCTGACCAGCTTGACTCGATGCTCACTGACTCGTTGACTGGCTTGACTCTATGCTGACACTCCGTGACTAACCTGGCGGTTGAATGACTGGAATCGGTGACTGACTGGTCTGTATTGGCTTATTCAATTTGGCATTTAATCGGTGTACAGTCCTGGGCCCATAACCTGTTAAGGATTGTAGAATCCGGATGGATTTGCGAAATAAGAAATTGTATTTTATTAAAATAAATGTTAATATTGAAGATAAACTTAAGCCAATACAGACACACCTACAAAAGATTTATTTTTGTTAGTTGGTTGATAATTAAATTTACAAATTATAACCTATAAAATTGCACGTTGTTACAATTTGAGACACATACCTATTATTTATATGAATTACAGTTGATTTGTTGTTTTACGAAAACTCTATTTACACTCGTTACTTACATAAAAATGATTTGATTTAACAATTTAAAAAAAGTAAACTCATTTCATGAATGTATATGAAGTGTCAAAATTCAAGATTTGGCGCGCGGGAAACTTATAAAAAGTATTTAAAACTCAACAGTTATTGGTTCACGCAGTTTTTCACGAGCCAAATAATTTTCAACGAGATTATTTTCTAACTTTTGCTTAACATGATTATCTAGATCATAGTCTAAATCTAAGTCAAGTGGACTGGTATTAGTATTATTGTTATAAAATTGATCGGTATTTCCTGTTTCTTCAAAATTTGGTCGAATAGTTACACGACCTTTTGAAATTTCTATTTCGTTACACAAAACATCGCGACGTACTTGCTACAATTCATACCAATAAAATCATGATAATTAACAATTTGTTCAAACAAATTACCAGGCACAATATCAGCTCTAATAAAGGATACAGAACTACCAAGAATCATGACAGCTGGGACTGTGGTCTCGACTAAATCCGCAGGCTCCATCTTAAATGATACATTCGTCATGCAGGCAGGTAAACGCGCATCTACCAAGTTTGCCGTTGTAGCCAGCTAGGAGTGGACTTTGTGACGTTGCGGACAATCCTTGATCATTTGGCTTTTAGAACTACATCTAAAGCACGAACCGGGCTCTCTCTTAGGTTTCCTACACTCGTTCGCTCGGTGCCCAGGGAAGTTAGAATTGAAGCATATTGCAGCCCTCTCAATGCTTTTAGTAGTTGTAGTTATACTGTCATCAGGTTTAGCAGAATATATTTGGGTCTTTGGAGTAAATTTGTTGGGCCAAGTTCTGTTATTTGTGTCTCTGTCTTCACAGGTCTTCATTCTGTAAGAGATGAGAAACTTCTAATCCTCACCTGGCTTTGTAAGTTACTGTTGTCAAAGCCATCAAATACGTATTCTATTGTATCTATTTCATCGAGACTACCTTTATTGCATAAAGTTACCTTCTCAGTAAAATAAGTGAAGAATATCTCAGTCTTTTTCCACCTTCGAGCTTTCATTTTCTTCATTACAGTAACTCTGTTAGGCCTACTGCTTTCCCATGGCGATGAGCTGAATAACTACCTCAGGAACATCATTTGTTATTTTTTCGGCATCTACTCGTTGCAGCCACTGACTGACGTCATCATCTTGCTAAATTCAGGCAATAAGTGCAGCTATTTCGCTTATTTTTATATTTCTGAGAACGAGATACAGGAATAGTTCTAGCTTTGGTTTGTTGGTCACGTAAAGTCCTGTGCGAACAGTCATTTGGATTATATTTTCAATACTCATGTCTACAGATCCAATATTAACTGGCTTATTGTTCAATGAGTTCCTATTTAAGCCACTTTTATTAGCGTTTCTTGAAGCTTATGCACCGCCATTTTGTTGGTTATTTACGTTTAGTTCAGTATCTTTGTTTCCGAGCATAATTAAGCTTATTCTCCAAAATCACTGTCACTTTTAATTCTCGATCCCACTTCTGAGATTATCGAGATGACCGGGGTTTAATAATGTAAAGAATGACATAGATATTAATATATATATATATATATATATATATATATATATATATTATATATATATATATATTATATATATATATATATTTACATCCCACTACCATTGTGGCGTCCCCTGTGTAATTTTCTACATTCAAAGTGACGTCCTTGTGCATAAGACGTCCGTATACCGGACGTCATATGCACATGGCCTTATAAATTTTTTTCTGACATCAGGGGGGCCTCTAGTATCGTATAGCAAAATTTGTTATGGACGTCAGAATGATAGCGGAATGGAAAATGTATATTTTTTGTAGTTCAAAAAAATTCCACTTGCGGCGCTAGTGTCGTCCGGCGTATATACGCTGTATATACTGAAGTTTCATTCCAGCGACATTCTGAACTCCGTACGCTTGGCAACAGTGGAACATTGGGTTACTACATTAGCGCGCAACTCTTCTATTTAAAGCTACATTGTGCACATATGATAGTATTTAAATTAATATTTATGTAATCAAATTTTTGTTTTGCAAAATCCTCTTAGTAAATACAAAGTCAATGTAATAAATTTAAAAAAGGTAATTATTTAAATACTCGTATCATAAAGCTGAATTATTAATTACAAAATATTGTGTAAATCGTAAATAAAAGCCAAATGTAAGGGTAAGAAGATTAATGATTAAATGTATGGAATAAATATGAGCACGGTATGCTACAGTGAAATAGATAAATAAAATATTTATAAACTTTTGATCCAAAATACGAAGACCGAAATTTTAAGTGTGTCGAAAAAGAAAGTGTAGAAAAAATGTTTTAAACATATTAATATGTACTACAAACGATTTATTACATATACATATTTTTTACTCTAGGTACTTCTTCCTATTTCTCCTCTACTTAAATACGTTAAAATATATTTGCTTTTTATTACCTCCCGCTACCCTTGGTAAGGGAGGTATAGGGATCGTGTTAAAAATCACATATCGAGAATTTAGTAAATGGCCACGTTTTAAGGTCCCTAGAATCCAATTTTAACATTTTCACGATGATGTATGTATGTATGTATGTATGTATGTATGTGTGTGTGTGTGTGTGTGTGTGTGTGTGTGTGTGTGTGTGTGTGTGTGTGTGTGGATTTTGTTAACGCTCTAACTCAAATACTATTATTCAGAAAATTCTGAAACCTTGTATTTCTACCCTATTCTAATATGGAAAGACACCATTCGATTTTGGTGTAAATCAGATAACCGGAACTTTACTTGAAGCTCATAATGGTTTTTCTTCAAAAAATATTTTTTTTTTTTTAAATCCCGGAGCCTAAGATAAACACAATTCCTTTGTTACATAGTTTATATTTCAAATAAATGTAACTACAGGTAAATGTCATTGTCAAAAAACTAATTACTTCAAATTAATAATAGTGACATTTTAAAAAGAAAATATTATATAAAGAAATAGTTATATGCAATGGAACAGTTTGCAGCATTAGTAAATACGGAGGTATGTATTTAAATTAATAAAAATTAAATAGCGGGAGGTTTTGTGTTGGCCACATTAATTTTTTTACCTTCCGTCACCTTTAGCTAAGGAAGGTATTGTCTTTGGTCAAAAAATTCGGTGGTGAGTTTTTAATGAATAAGCACGTTTTAGGGTCCCTACAATACGAATTTACTATTTTTAAGATGATGTCTGTATGTATGTGTGCGTGTGTGTCCGTGTGTGTGTGTGTGTGTGTGTGTGTGTGTGTGTGTGTGTGTGTGTGTGTGCGTGTGTGTGTATGTGTGTCCATGTGTGACAAATTTTTCTCCGACGATAACTCCAATACTATAATTCTAAAAATTATAATTCTTTCGTATTCCTCTTCTGTACATCCATATGAAGAGTTGATTAGATTTTGGTTATAATTGATCCACCGGAAGTACCCTTATTTGAAGTTATTAACAGTTTTCTTTTTCTTAAAAAAACGCAGTTAAATATTATTTTTTGACATTTTGTTATTATATTTATTAAAGAAAATACTCTTCTCTATATGGTTTGATTATTCATTTTCCTTCATATTCAATAGATGTAGAGTTAAAGCATTATAAAGAAATTAATTTTCAAAAATTAGTCAGCTTTGCTATTTATCATGGAAACAGCTGACATAATTCAAAAAAATTTAATTGACAGATGTCAGTTGCAAGTGCAAAACCAAATATGGAAAAAAAGTATAGGACCTAAATTGGTATGTCATAGTGTTGCTCGCAAGTGACACGCAGAGAAAGGCCAAAGAGAAGATGGAAGGACATTACTTAGTGTAGTTTATGTTATAATTTTATTGGATTTATAGAACCTTTTCAAATGAACTTCTGGTATGGAATTTGTAAAAAATAGTATGTGTTCGTGTTCGATTTTACATGATATTATATAGAATCTGTTCCAAGCACTTTTTGGTATGGGATTTGTACAAAATACATGGAATTGACGGAAGGTCTTGTGCTGGCCACAACAGATTTTTTTATTATATTGTAATTTGAAAAATTTTATTATATGCGCTAGTGAGATATGTAAAAATATAAATGATCAAAAGTAATGTCTTAAAAACACCGTATTTTTATTGCAATCTATATGCAAACTTAGAAAGAAACACAGATAAGTAATTTGTTTATGTGTAACAACTAAAGATTAATGAAACAAATTTATGTTTATGAAATACTCTTTCTGGAAATAAGCAGGACTGTCCGATGTAATAATAGATATTTCATAAATTTCACTTATTTGTTTTTACCTCCCGCTACCCTTGGTAAGGGAGGTAGGTATAGGGATCTTGCTAAAAATCGCATCTTGAGATTTTAGTAAATGACCACGTTTTAAGGTCAGATTTTAACATATTCACGATGATGTCTATATATGTGTGTGTGTGTGTGTGGATTTTGTCAACGCTCTAAAAATACTATCATTTAGAAAATTCTGAAGCGTGTTTTAACCCTATTCTAATATGGAAAGAAACCATTAGATTTTGATGTAAATCGGATAACCGGAAACGGTACTTTACTTGAAGCTCATAATGATTTTTCGTCAAAAAATACCATTAAATGTCATTTTTTCGCATTTTATGCCATGAAAATTAAAGCTAATTGAATTTTCTACAGGTATACATTAATAATTTTTCTATATATTTTACAAATAAATTTAAAAAATAATAATGTTTTTTATAAATCCCGATGCCTTTGTTTCAAAGATAAACACAATTCCTTTGTTACACAGTTTATATTTCAAATGTGTCACTGTAAAAAAAAAATTAGGTATGAATTTAAATTAATAAAAATGAAATAGCGGGAGGTATTGTGTTGGCCACATCAGATATTTTCATTTTATTTTCTCCGAAGGGGCTCAATAACTCTCAGGGGAGATTAATAATTTCGGAACAGTTCACAAGCTAAAGCTCTAAAATTATCTTTTGCTGTGATTTATAATATTTTATCAAATGTCCAGAATTTCGACTATACTCCTATGTTAAATAAAAAAATTTGATGTGGGCATCACATTACCTTTCCTCAGTTGTATACAAATGCCATACAAAAAGTTTCTACATTTCCAGTATTTCATTACATTGCATTCTGGCAGTTCCATGTATTTTGTACAAATACCACATAGAAAATTTCTATATTTCCAGTAAAATTATAACACAAACATATTAGGTCATTTACACTTGACACTGACTTATGTCAATTAGAATTTTCTTAATAATATGCCTATTATTGTAATTTCCGTAAAAATTTCAATTTATTGGAAAAATAGCCGAACCCAAACGGCTGCTTTTCATATATTTTACTATTTTATTGACATATGAAATATAATTTGTTCAACAAATAGCTATTTACTTAGAATAAGCGTATTAAAATCGGTATTGAATATTAATAATAAGCTTTATTATAAATTTCATAAAAATTTGAATTTATTGCACAAATAGCCGAAGTGCATCCAAACTGTTGTTTTTCACATATTTTCACTCTTTTTTACAAATAATTTGTTTAACAAATAGAATAAAAATATTAAAATGGGAGATTAATAATCATATTAACCTTATTATTATATTTGTTCACTATATTATTGACATGTAACAAATACTTTGTTTATCAAATAAAATTTTTATGACTATAATACAAAGGATGACGGCAAATTTTACTAAAAAAAATACTGCAAATATTAATTCAGTTCATATTAAATTATTATTAAAAATAACTATCTGTACTTTTCAATTGTAAGATTTTGGGGTTATTTAAATAGTTCATTCTTCACTTATTTTCACATAATTACATTTACCGTCGGAGAAAATAGAATTGTTGTTCTTGTACACTAAGTGCAAGAACATTTCACATTTCTATCACATTTTGTACCATCGAGTTCTTTTACTGTAAATACATTATTAAGATTTTGTTATTGTTTACTTGTATAACGGGTATCTACTTTATTTTTGTTATATGTATGAGAAATACAATGGTAAAATTTTAATTTGGAGAATTTTTTTCCTAATAATTTTAGAACAAAATAATTAAGTATTAAAAATCACATTTTAAATGACAAATTGATAATTCCATTTTCAAATTGCTTACAGATTACCAAAAGGAATTACCATTTTCAAACATTGTAGGAATCTATGATGTTTACAGCAAAGTATGCATATTGTTGTGAAAGAGTGCTTTAGTTTCTGCATCAGAATAATGTATTTAATATTGGCAACGCTGCTGGACGTCACTGTAACGGTAGTATGAATAAAAATATACAAATTGGACGTCACAAGTACTGATTATGTCTGAAGTATATACTGTGGACGTCGGATTCACTCAGTGTGGAGGAGCTCATAATGTCCGTCAAATGAAAGGAAACGTATATCGTTGTAAATCGACTTTATTGAAATTTGAACCGAAATTCATACTCAGGGGGAAAAATAAGTAGATATACTTTATGAAGCAGGTACCTATCTCTATTCCTTTCGGTGGTTGCCACAATGTCCTAGCCATGAAAGGACGCAGCAATGATAGCGGGATGTAAATATATATATATATTATATATATATATATATATAATATATATATATATATATAATATATATATATATATATATATATTTATTTACATCCCGCTATCATTGCTGCGTCCTTTCGTGGCTAGGACATTGTGGCAACCACCGAAAGGAATATAGATAGGCTTTGGCTTTATAAAGTAAATGTACTTATTTTTCCCCCTGGTTATGAATTTCGGTTAAAATTTCAATAAAGTCGATTTACAACGATATACGTTTCCGTTCATTTGACGACATTATAAGCTCCTCCACACTGAGTGAATCCGACGTCCACAGTATATACTTCATACATAATCAGTACTCATGACGTCCAATTTGCATATTTTTATTCATACTACCGTTACAGTGACGTCCAGCAGCGTTGTCAATATTAAATACATTATTCTGATGTAGAAACCAAAGCACACTCTTTCACAACAATATGCATACTTAGCTGCAAACATCATAGATTCCTACAATGTTTGATAATGGTAATTTCTTTTGGCAATTCGTAAGCAATTTGAAAATGGAACTTCTAATTTGTCATTTAAAATGTCATTTTAAATACTTAACACTTTTGTTCTAAAATTATTAATTCCATTTTCTCTGACGGTAAATGTAAATATGTGAAAATAAGTGAAGAATGAACTATTTAAATGTATTTATTTAAATAGCCCCAAAATCTTACAATCTGGGGACATCAAAACGTGCTTATTCACTAAAATCTCTATATGCGATTTGTAGCACGATCCCTATAACTCCCTTACCTAGGGTAGCGGGAGGTAAAAATTTTATTTGATGAACAAATTATTTGTTACGTGTCAATAAAATAGTGAAAAATATCTGCAAAGCAACCATTTTGGTTCACTTCGGCTATATGTACGAAAATTATAATAATAAGGTTAACATGAATATTAATCTCCGGTTTTAATAAGTTTATTCCAATAGGTATTTGTTAAACAAATTATTTGTTACATGTCAAAAAAAAATAGTGAAAATATATGAAAAGCAACCGTTTGGATGCACTTCGGCTATTTGTGCAATAAATTCAAATTTTTATGAAATTTATAATAATAAGCTTGTTATTAATATTCAATTCCGATTTTAATACGCTTATTCTAAGTAAATATGTATTTGTTGAAAAAATATTTTTCATATACCAATAAAATAGTGAAAACCACTGAAATATATACTAACTGGAATGCGCGTACGAACCGTGACTGTGAAGCATATTGAAAGCCTGCTGTTGGAGTATTCGGCAAACATCGAGACAGTTCGTGAGTAGACGGAAGCCTGCTGCTGGAGTAGTTGGCAAACATCGAGAAAGTTCTTGAGTAGACGGAAATCATTTCGTGTGGCGCATGTTTAAATAAATGAAGCATAATATGAAAACAAAGCGATCAGCTATGATACGAGTTATTCGGCCAGGTTCGGTTCGACACGAACGTGCGCGAACAGGGCCAGCCATTATTGTTCAATGAGCTTCAGTGCAGCGTACGCTGATAGGTAGAGTATGCGAGTTCCAGTTAGTATATATTTCAGTGGTGAAAACATATGAAAAGCAGCCGTTTGGATTCACTTCGGCTATTTTTTACAACAAATTGAAATTTTTATGGATATTACAATATTATTAAGAAAATTCTAATTGACATATGTCAGTGTCAAGTGTAAATTACATAATACGTTTTTCTTATAATTTTACTGAAAATATAGAAACTTTCTATGTGGGATATGTACAAAATACATAGAACTGATGGAAGGTAATGTGATGGCAACATCAGATTTTTACCTCTCGCTAAGAGAGGTATTGGATTAATGCTAAAATTTGCATACCCAGATTTTATTGAATAAGCACGATTTAAGGTCCCTAGAATCCGATTATAAGATTTTTAAAATGATGTCTGTGTGTGTTTGTGGATGTGTGTGTGTGTATGTATGGATGTTGGAGGGACGATTCCTTAAAAACTATAACACTTAAAAAATATTTAACTGCAGTTTCCTCAATATGACATTCATGGAAAGAGCTGAAAAGGTTTTGGTAACAATTGAACAACCGGAAGTAGTAGTTTCTTAAAAAAATTCTTCTAAATATAATTTTTTGGGAGTTTTTTTTATTAAATATTGAGAACATAAAATTCTCCATCTAATACACTTAAAGTTTTTATTATATCTTGTATAGATTTAGAGATAAAGACACTATAATTTATAGAGTAAACTAATCGCAGAGGCCAAGGCACTAAGGAAACCAGTTGACAAATTCCAATGTTTATAACATGACACATGTCATTGTCAAATATCAACAGTTTTAGTGACATTCTGATAGCTTTTTCTGGGAAGTATATTTAACTTTTCTTATTGTTTTATTAATTAAATATTTGAAATTATAGGTAAAATTGTGGTAAAATGCATATATCCATCAGAAATACCGCCAATCTGGTTAATGAATTGGAAGAATCTCTGACATTTAGAAACTTCCTCATACAATGAAAAATAGATATAATTAGAATTATATGTTTGCAGAAGACATGTTAAATACAATAAAAAACGACATTTGAGTAAAGTTCTGTAATTTTTTGTTATAAAACGGCGGTTTGAAAGTGAAGTGCAATACAATACTTATGTATATAGTCTAATATGGAAATGGCGAGAGGACTTGTGCTGGCCACAACAGTTTTTTTTTTTTATTTAACATAGGAGTACAGTCGAAATTCTGGATATTTGATAAAATATTATAAATCACAGCAAAAGATAATTTTAGAGCTTTAGCTTGTGAACTGTTCTGAAATTATCAATCTCCCCTGAGAGTTACTGAGCCCCTTCTGACAAAATAAAATGAAAAAATCTGATGTGGCCAACACAATACCTCACGCTATTGCACTTCCATTGCATAGAACTATTGCTTTATATTTATTTATTTTTATAGTTTATCTTTAAAACATAGGCTTCGGGATTTATAAAAAAAATATTTTTTAAAATTTATCTGTGAAATATAGAAAAAATTATTAATTTATACCTGTAGAAAATTCAATTAGCTTTAATTTTCATGGCATAAAATGCGAAAACATGACATCTAATAGTATTTTTTGACGAAAAATCATTATGAGCTTCAAGTAAATTGCCGTTTCGAATGGTGTCTTTCCATTTTAGAATAGGGTAGAAATACAAGGTTTCAGAATTTTCTGAATGATAGTATTTGAGTTAGAGCGTTAACAAAATCCACACACACACACACACACACAAACACCTTAAAACGTGGCCATTTACTAAATTCTCGATATGTGATTTTTAACACGATCCCTATACCTCCCTTACCAAGGGTAGCGGGAGGTAATAAAAAGCAAATATTTTAACGTATTTAAGTAAGTAGAGGAGAAATAGGAAGAAGTACCTAGAGTAAAAAATATCTATATGTAATAAATCGTTTGTAGTACATATTAATATGTTTAAAACATTTTTTCTTTTAATAATTATTTCGATACTCTCTTTTTCGACAAACTTAAAATTTCGGTCTTTGTATTTGGATCAAAAGTTTATAAATATTTTATTTATATATTTTACTGTAGCATACCGTTCTCATATTTATTCCATACATTAATCATTAATCTTCTTACCCTTACATTTGGCTTTTATTTACAATTTACACAATATTTTGTAATTAATAATTCAGCTTTATGATACGAGCATTTAAATAATTACCTTTTTTAAATTTATGACATTGAAACCATATATTTTGACTTTGTATTCACTAAGAGGATTTTGCAAAACAAAAGTTTGGTTACATAAATATTAATTTAAATACTATCATGTGTGCACAATGTAGCTTTAAATACGATTAGAAGAGTTGCGCGCTAATGTAGTAACCCACTGTTGCCAAGCGTACGGAGTTCAGAATGTCACTGGAATGAAACTTCAGTATATACAGCGTATATACGCCGGACGACACTAGCGCCGCTAGTGGATTTTTTTTTTAACTACAAAAAATATACATTTTCCATTCTGCTATCATTCTGACGTCCATAACAAATTTTGCTATACGATACTAAGGCCCCCCTGATGTCAGAAAAAAATTTATAAGGCCATGTGCATATGACGTCCGGTATACGGACGTCTTATGCACAAGGACGTCACTTTGAATGTAGAAAATTACACAGGGGACGCCACAATGGTAGTGGGATGCAAATATATATATATATATATATATATATATATATATATATATATATATATATATATATATATATATATTTACATCCCACTACCATTGCGGCGTCCCCTGTGTAATTTTCTACATTCAAAGTGACGTCCTTGTGCATAAGACGTCCGTATACCGGACGTCATATGCACATGGCCTTATAAATTTTTTTCTGACATCAGGGGGGCCTCTAGTATCGTATAGCAAAATTTGTTATGGACGTCAGAATGATAGCGGAATGGAAAATGTATATTTTTTGTAGTTCAAAAAAATTCCACTTGCGGCGCTAGTGTCGTCCGGCGTATATACAATGTATATACTGAAGTTTCATTCCAGCGACATTCTGAACTCCGTATACTTGGCAACAGTGGAACTTTGGGTACTTCATTAGCGCGCAACTCTTTTTATCGTATTTAAATCTACATTGTGCACTCCTGGTAGTATTTTAAATTAATATTTATGTAATCAAACCTTTTGTTTTGCACTTGTAAAATCCTCTGAGCAAATACAAAATCAATAAACTTTGAAATAAAAATGTATGGTTTACAAATGTAATAAATTTAAAAAAGGTAATTATTTATAAATACTCGTATCATAAAGTTGAATTATTAAGCACAAAGTCGAAAAGAGAGTGTAGAAATAATTATTAAAAGAAAAAATGTTTAAAACATATTAATATGTACTACAAACGATTTATTAAATATAGATATTTTTATTCTGGGTACTTCTTTCTATTTCTCCTCTACTTGAGGTGTTTCATTAAAATGTTTTCTTTTAATTATAAAATATTTTTATACATTTTAGATAGTTTAAATACGTTAAAATATTTGCTTTTTATTTTTATTATAATGTAAATTGAAAAATTTTATTATATGCGTTAGTGAGAGTGAGATATGTAGAAATATAAATTATCAAAAGTAATAACTTTTAAAAACACCGTATTTTTATTGCAAAAAGATTAATGAAACAAATTAATATTTATGAAATACTCTCTCTGGAAATAAGCAGGACTGTTCGATGTAATAATAAATATTTCATAAATTTCACTTATTTGTTTTTACCTCCCGCTACCCTTGGTAAGGGAGTTATAAGGATCTTGCTAAAAATCGCATGTTGAGATTTTGATAAATGACCACGTTCTAGGGTCACTAGAATCCCATTTTATCATTTTCACGATGATGTCTGTATGTGTGTGTATGGATTTTGTCAACGCTCTAACTCAAATACTATTATTCAGAAAATTCTGCAGCGTGTTTTAACCCTATTCTAATATGAAAAGAAACCATTAGATTTTGGTGTAAATCGGATAACCGGAAACGGTACTTTACTTGAAGCTCATAATGGTTTTTCGTCAAAAAATACCATTAAATGGCATTTTTTTGCATTTTATGCCATGAAAATTAAAGCTAATTGAATTTTCTACAAGTATACATTAATAATTTTTCTATGTATTTTACAGATAAATTTAAAAATCTTTTTCATAAATCCCAATGCCTTTGTTTCAAAGATAAACAAAATTCCTTTGTTACACAGTTTATATTTCAAATGTATCACTGAAAAAAAAAATTAGGTATGACTTTAAATTAATAAAAATGAAATAGCGGGAGGTATTGTGTTGGCCACATCAGATTTTTTCATTTTATTTTCTCCGAAGGGGTTCAATAACTCTCAGGGGAGATTGATAATTTCAGAACAGTTCACAAGCTAAAACTAAAATTATCTTTTCCTGTGATTTATAATATTTTATCAAATTTCCATAATTTCGACTATACTCCTACGTTAAATAAAAAAAAATTGATGTGGCCATCACATTACCTTCCCTCAGTTCTATACAAATGCCATACAAAATTTTCTAGCAAAAGATTCTACATTTCCAGTATTTCATTACATTGCATTCTGGCAGTCCCATGTATTTTATACAAATACCACATAGAAAATTTCTATATTTTCAGTAAAATTATAACACAAACATATTATGTTATTTGCACTTGACACTGACTTATTATGTCAATTAGAATTTTCTTAATAATATGCCTATTATTGTAATTTCCGTAAAAATTCCAATTTATTGGAAAAATAGCCGAACCCAAACGGCTACTTTTCATATATTTTTACTATTTTATTGACATGTGAAAATTAATTTGTTCAACAAATAGCTATTTACTTAGAATAAGCGTATTAAAATCGGTATGAATATGAATAATAAGCTTATTATTATAAATTTCATAAAAAATTGAATTTATTGCACAAATAACCGAAGTGCATCCAAACTGTTGTTTTTCACATATTTTCACTCTTTTTTACAAATAATTTGTTTAACAAATAGAATAAAAATATTAAAATGGGAGATTAATAATCATATTAACCTTATTATTATATTTGTTCACTATTTTATTGACATGTAACAAATACTTTGTTTATCAAATAAAATTTTTATGACTATAATACAAAGGATGACGGCAAATTTTACTAAAAAAATACTGCAAGTATTAATTCAGTTCATATTAAATTATTATTAAAAATAACTATCTGTACTTTAAATTGTAAGATTTTGGGGTTATTTAAATAGTTCATTCTTCACTTATTTTCACATATTTACATTTACCGTCGGAGAAAATAGAATTGTTGTTCTTGTACACTAAGTGCAAGAACATTTCACATTTCTATCACATTTTGTACCATCGAGTTCTTTTACTGTAAATACATTATTAAGATTTTGTTATTGTTTACTTGTATAACGGGTATCTACTTTTTTTTGTTATATGTATGAGAAATACAATGGTAAAATTTTAATTTGAAGAAACTTTTTCCTAATAATTTTAGAACAAAAGTATTAAGTATTAAATATGACATTTTAAATGACAAATTAACAGTTCCATTTTCAAATTTCTTACAGATTGCCAAAAGAAATTACCATTATCAAACATTGTAGGAATCTATGATGTTTACAGCAAAGTATGCATATTGTTGTGAAAGAGTGCTTTGGTTTGTGCATCAGAATAATGTATTTAATATTGGCAACGCTGCTGGACGTCACTGTAACGGTAGTATGAATAAAAATATACAAATTGGACGTCACAAGTACTGATTATGTCTGAAGTATATACTGTGGACGTCGGATTCACTCAGAATGGAGGAGCTCATAATGTCCGTCAAATGAAAGGAAACGTATATCGTTGTAAATCGACTTTATTGAAATTTGAACCGAAATTCATAATCAGGGGGAAAAATAAGTAGATATACTTTATAACGCCGATACCTATCTCTATTCCTTTCGGTGGTTGCCACAATGTCCTAGCCATGAAAGGACGCAGCAATGATAGCGGGATGTAAATATATATATATATATATATATATATATATATATATATATATATATATATATATATATATGCCTAATACTTATTCTCACCACAATTTCACATTCCGGAAGCCATAACATATTTTCTCTTAATTGTAGATTTCAAACTTGTCTTATCGACCGTCATGACCAGAAGCGTGCGGACAATGCTGCCGACTACATAAAAGTCGCGCGGAAATTCATATTTTTAAATATCGAACATTATTTAAAACAAAATAAACTGCTTCTCAATTTAGTTTCAAACCAACAGTTTTAGAACTGCTTTAGATTTTTATTATACAGTGTGTTATAAAACAAGTGTGACAGATTATGAGAACATATAGTACTGACCAATATGAGTAAAAAAAAGGTTAATCAACATGTAGGTATTAGAATCGAAGAAAAACAGACAACGGTAGTGATTGAACAAAAATTTTTCTTTGTCAGTAAATAGATTATAAAAAAACAACACATTTTTATACAGGGTGTTATATTTCAATGGACCCAGCAAATATCTCGCTTATTTACTAACTTAGTAATTTATTTCATACTAGCTGACCCGCCCCGACTTTGCACGGGTAAAGCTAAAATAACGATTAGCTACACGTGTACCAGTAATTTTTCACATTTCACATCGGAGACATGCACTGCATAGGGAGCCGGGAACCTGCCTCGCATCGTACATGTAACAGCCTCCGCCCACTGCCCTCCCGATCTTCGCACTGCACCTAACGGCGCCCTTTTTTAGACATGTCTCGGGTACTTTTACTTATGTACATATGATGCAAGCTATCACTCCGACAACTATCGAAAATCTGCTAACGGTTAAAACAACTATAGATACAAAGATAAAAAATAATTGAAATCATCCCCTATTGTACCGCCTTGAGAAATGATTTTTCAAACACGCTAAAACACTTTGGCTCGTACCACGATCACGGTTCTAACATTGGTGTTAGCTAGAACCATGCTAACTATTTGACACATACTTCAGGGTTATAAAGAAAATCAGTGATGCCACTATACTAATTAAACTGAAAATGTACCGATAGGCTTATTTAATACATTTGGCTTCATTATTTTAAATTGTTTAATATGATTTTGTCTCTGGACTTGTTTTTAAGATAAATTATTTAGAATATTGAAGCCAAATGTATTGAATATGCCTGTCAGTACATTTTCGGTTTAATCAATATAGTGGCATCACTGATTTTTGTTGATAACCCTGAAGTATGTGTCAAGTCGTCGTCAAGGTTTTAACTAATACCGGTCTTAGAACCGTGATCGTGGTACGAGCCTTTATTTCTTACCAAAAGCCTAAATAAGAATTTTTATATCCCTAACTTGAGAAATAATG
The DNA here is from genome assembly GCA_943142095.1 of Ophonus ardosiacus. Taxonomy (NCBI): domain Eukaryota; kingdom Metazoa; phylum Arthropoda; class Insecta; order Coleoptera; family Carabidae; genus Ophonus; species Ophonus ardosiacus. The sequence goes on along the minus strand of OW964834.1, from coordinate 24,361,405 downwards.
GGTTCTCCATACAAACTTTCATCCCCTATTTCACCTCTTCAAGTTTTATTTTCGCGACAAAAGGTAGCCTATGTCCTTCTCCAAATTCCAATCTATCTCTATACCAAATTTCTTCAAAATTGGTTCAGCGGGAGAAATGATGGGTTCTCCATACAAAATTTCATCCCCTATTTCACCCCTTCAAGTTTTATTTTCGCGGCAATAGGTAGCCTATGTCCTTCTCCAAGGTCCAGTCTACTTCTATACCAAAGTCATCAACATTGGTTTAGCGGAAGAAATGATGGGTTCTCCATACAAACTTTCATCCCCTATTTCACCCCTTCAAGTTTTATTTTCGCGACGAAAGGTAGCCTATATCCTTCTCCAAGGTCCAATCTATCTCTCTACCAAAATTCATTAAAATTGGTCCAGCGGTTTAGGTGTAAAAACGTAACAGACAGACAGACACACAGACAGACAGACAGACAGACAGACAGACAGAGTTACTTTCGCATTTATTATATTAGTATGGATAACATGATTTATACAGTAACATGTAAGCTACTTGATGACGGATGTACATTCATGATACTACTTCCGGATTATTAGTAATTAATATCAACTTTAAAATTTCAAATGGAACATACCATATTTTTTTACAAATTTGAAATGTACATCAAATTTGCTTTATAATCATGTAAAATCATCCATATGTTACATTATTAAAATGTAAAATGGCGGGCACTTTTTTATACACCTAATTGGAAAGAGAATAGTGAGCCATGACTGTGGCTTGAAATGAAACAATTAACTAAAACAAATGTGACGTTATTATTAAACGAAATAATTTTTTTGTCATAATAATACAGAATAATAAGGAACACTTAATAACAACAAAATGATTTTACAATAAATATTCAAAATGACTCCCAGCCTCTTTAATACATTTTTCACAACGTTTTAAAACATAATAAGTAGCCCTTTCTATTTGGTCTGCAGATAAAGATTCAATTGCCTCTTCAATTTTATACTTCAGTTCGTTTAATGTGTTTACTGGTTCTTTATAAACAAAATCCCCATAAAAAATCAAGTGGGGTCATATCGGGAGAACGAGCAGGCTACAGAATTAAACAATTTGTTCCAGTAACACATCGCTCAAATGTATTATTTAAAATATCAACGCATCTTCTCGCGTTATGCGCAGGCGTTCCGTCTTGTTAAAGCCACATACCAAGCCTATTTTCAAGTAGAATGTTTTCAAAAAAATCGTATAAAACATTATTTAAAAATTCAGCATATAATGTAGCTGTCAAATTTTCTTTATAAAAGTAAGGTCTAAAAATTTTGTTTTTTAAAATCCCGTATCAAACATTTATTTTAAAACTAATCTAGTATCTTGTTTCCCGACTTTCATGAGGATGTTTCATACTCCAATAGTAGCAGTTTTTATTATTAAAAAGTCCATTTCTAGAAAAACTGGCTTCGTCAGTCCAAAACAATTTTGCGTAGAAGATTGGATCTCTACGTGTTTTTTTCAAAAACCATTCACTAAAGTGAAGTCTACGTTGATAATCGAATGGCAGTAGTCCTCGTCCTTTATATGGTCTGTACTTGTGTTTTCTTAAGATTCTGTGAATTTTAAAAATGTTTCCTTCTGTCTCAACACATGCGTCGTGAACGGAAATTCTGGGATTGGCCTCAAAAAGCGCAAGTACATTAATATCCACATCATCATTATTTAGGATATTTCTTCTTCTTCTTTCAAATGAACCTGTGGTTCGTAGTTTATTTATTAGTTTCACAAAAAGCGATTCACTTGGATGACGGGGATGTGGATATTCTTGTCGATAAAGTTCTGCAGCTATGCGTTTATTTTTTAAACTTCGAAAATACACATCCAGCATATTAACTTTTTCTGAGTTTGATAAATTCATTTTATATTAAATTAATAAGTTACTACAATGAAACTTGCTAATAATATAGGTTATAACAATTATTACTGGTTATTTACAGGTTGACATTTACCGTGGTACAATTGTCTAAAATAATTGTTTTATTTCAAGGCACAGTCATGGCTCAATTAAGTGTATAAAAAATGCCCGTCATTTTACTTTTTAATAATGTAACATATGGATTATTTTACATGATTGTAAAGCAAATTTGATGTACTTTTCAAATTTGTAAAAAAATATAGTATTTTAAAATTGATATTAATTACTAATAAACCGGAAGTGGTATTATAAATGTACATCCGTCATCAAGTAGCTTACATGTTGCTGTATAAATCATGTTATAAGAAAGAAATTACTACGTTAATAAATAAGCGAGATATTTGCTGGGTCCATTAAAATATAACACCCTGTATAAACATTTTTTTCTATTTCTATTAGTTACGAAGATATTTGAAAATTAAATAATGGCCAAGGTCACCGTAATATTTATTTCATTACAATTGTTCGATTTTTTCTATTTTTGAACAAAAACACATCTAAGAAGACCTCTGAATGTTAAACAAAAAAGCTAATTTAATAAAGCCGTAACTCTTATAATTTTCTAGATAGGAATGGTAAATCCCGTAAAAACTCATCTTTCACTGCCATATATTACGGATATTATTTAAAATCGGACCCATGTTGATAAAATATTTTTTACTCATTTTGGTTAGTACTAAATGTCCTCACAATTTGCTAAATTTGTTTTTAGTACCCTATATTATTCCGGCTGTTATAATTATTTAAGTATTAAAGGCAGTAAGTGCGTCCTGCCGGTTTGAGGGTGATACATCCCATATCGGTAGAAGAATACTCGCTGATTGCAGGACTTAAAACATTTTTGCGCGATCAATGCAGAGTTTTAAAAAGATTTGAAAATTATTGTGACATATAAAAGAATTCTGTATCATTTTCAAGTAAGCCTTAATTGTTGTTTTCATTTACTTACTGTCTCCGTCTCCTATTCTGGTTGACGTCACTTGCGGATCAGTAATTTGTAAATAAAGTCTACAACCTTGGAAACCGATCGCACAAAAAATATTTTATACATGCTTTCCGTATACGAAACATATTTATTTTAACAAAGTATGTGCCTAAATAATTTATTATATTAATTTAACGAACTCAAGGTAACTATTGTGCAACTATAAATTTAATAATAGCAGTACTGTTCACAATTATTACATTTTAAGTTCTAGTTCCGTTCCTCAGGATAACTTTCTAATTGCAGGACTTTATTCGTTATGACATATAAATTTATTACCGAAGCATAGTAGTGTTCTCATATCCTAATGGCACAAGTAATCTTCTGCCAAATTAGTTTCACAAACTCCTAACACTAGTAAATTATGGTGTCGGATTGCAAAGCATCACTTTTCACAATTAGAAATCTATAAGTAGTCGTAATAGTTTATAGGAGAATGTGACTGTTCATATTGACCCTTTTGTTTACATAATATACATGTGAAATTACTGTGAGTTGTAATTTAATTATTAATTTTTACAACCAATTATGTCCCAGGAGATTTTTTTGGAATAATGCGTCTTTTTTGTTATTATATTTTACTAGCTGTCCCGCCCCGGCTTCGCACGGGTAAAGCTAAAATAACTATTAGCTACACGTGTACCAGTAATTTTTCACATTTACTTCGGAGACATGCGCTGCGTAGGGAGCCGGCAACCAGCCTCGCATCGTACATGTAACAGGCTCCGCCCACTGTCCTCCTGATCTCCACACTGCACCTAACGGCGCCCTTTTCTAGACATGTCTCGGGTAATTTTACGTATGTACATATGATGCAAGCTATCTCTCCGACCACTATTGAAAATCTGCTAACGGTTAAAACTTAACTATAGATACAAAGATAAAAAATAATTGAAATCATCCCCTATTGTACCGCCTTAAGCGATGATTTTTCAAAAACGCTAAAACACTTTTTATTTCTTACCAAACGCCTAAATAATAATTTTTATATCCCTGACTTGAGAAATGATAGGTTTTCCATACAAACTTTCAACCCTTTTTCACCCCTTCAAGTTTTATTTTCGTGACAAAAGGTAGCCTATGTGCTTCTCCAAGATCCAATCTATCTTTATACCAAAATTCATCAAAATTGATTCAGCGGGAGAAATGATGGGTTCTCCATACATATTTTCATCCCCTATTTCATCCCTTCAAGTTTTATTTTCGCGACAAAAGGTAACTTATGTCCTTCTCCAAGGTCCAATCTATTTCTATACCAAAGTCATCAACATTGGTTTAGCGGAAGAAATGATGGATTCTCCATACAAACTTTCATCCCCTATTTCTCCCCTTCAAGTGGTTTAGGCGTGAAAACATAACAAACAGACAGACAGACAGACAGACAGAGTTACTTTCGCATTTATTATATTAGTATTTATTTTTTACCCTTATGGTGAGATTGGGGCTTATAACTAAGCAAAATAAATTTTTCGATAAAGGATGCATTTTAAATGAATTTATTATATTAATTTTGTTAAAGAAAATCAAAAATAATGTAAATGAACTGATGTATATAATTACATAAAATAGTATATTTATTATATGAGGGATTATGGAAGCCATTATTCACGAAGATGACGGTTGCGTCACGAGCCTTAGATGAGTCATGCAAATCATCTAAGTAAATAATAAACTATAATCCCGAATATAATACTATACTTTTTTCTACGTCTATAAATTTGGAAATACGCCGACCCCGGTGGTGTAGTGGACAACATAGTCGACTCACGACCCATGGGTTCCGCGTTCGAATCCCGGATAAGGCATGGATGTTGTGTATGTCTCTGTCACAATTTCATCTTTATCAGCAACTTATAAATATGGAAAAAGTTACAAAATTTGCAACGAAAACCGTCTCATCCCCATAATATCACCACTTATATACAGTAAATGTATCAAGAAGTGTGTAACAATAAATAAAAAAAATTAAAAAATTGGAAATAATAAATAAATATTTTAGAAACAACAAATTTACAACAAATTAATAATACTAACAATAATAATAATAATAATAATAATAATAATAATAATAATAATAATAATAATAATGATAATAATAATAATAATAATAATAATAATAATAATAATAATACTTTATTAATTAGCTATACATACAAAAATATTACAAAAAATATACACATATGTTGAATGGGTCAAACATCTATAAATGCAATTTTAATTTAGATTTGAATTTATATACAGTTTTTGCTAACTTCAAGGTATTGGGTAAATTATTATATATTAATAGTCCATTCTGGAAGATAGATTTACAAGTTTTCATGTTAGTAGTTCTAGATATATATATATATATATATATATATATATGTATATAGGTGTTCGAAAAATAGGGGAACCAAATTTGGAATATATATTAATTAAACCAAAACAAGAAAATAATCTTAATATACCCACTTTTTCTTTTCTCTGTGGAATTACTACGGCTTCTATATTCAGTATTCATATGACTCCATTTTTTCACTTAGTACCTTCCAAAATTTTAGAAGTTTTAACGATTTTATGCTCCTACCTACAGCGCTACGGCACCTCTGCTTTTCTAAATTTTTATATATGTACCACTAAACTCTTTATTCTATACACTTTTGTTCAAAACGGCACGATAATTTCCTTATTTTTAGGATTTATCATCGGTGCAATTTAAAACACACATCTCCCAAACATAACCAGGACCGTAACCATTTTTACATTGTAAGGTACAAAATGCTACTCATAAAAGTAAATAACGAAAATAATATTAGTAGTAAATCAAAGTCGAATGAATTTGGTCTTAATGTTCCATATATTTATTTCAACATTTTTTACATAATATTATTAATAAAAAATCTGTTGTGGCCAGCACAAAACCTTCCGTCAATTCAATGTATTTTGTACAAATCCGATACCAAAAGTTCTATATATCCTGTAAAATTGTAACACGAACACACTATTTTTTACAAATTCCATATTGCAAGTTCCTTTGAAAAGATTCTATAAATCCAGTATAATTATAACACGAATGTACATCTGTAAATTGCACTTCACACTTCCTCATTCCTATCCAACGCATCTTTTTGACACAGTTCTTCCTCTCTCTCATATTCTGCTACACAGTCCTTCCATCTTCTCTTTGGCCTTTCTTGTACTCCCGGCATTGAAACTGCAAGACATTTGCGAGGGACCCTCTGTCACTTAAATTACTTTCTGATCCTATACTTTTCACTTTGATTTTGCACTTGACACTGATATATGTCAATTAGAATTTTTTGAATATTATCTGCTGTTTCCATAATTTTTGCAAAGCTGACTGGTTTTTGAAAGTTAACCTCTCTTAATCTCTCTATAACTCTATATCTATTGAATATGAAGAAAAACGTATAATCAAATCGTGTAGAGAATGAGAGTTTCTTTCATATTAATGATCATAAAATGTCGAAAAATATTTAACTGCGTTTTTTCCAGAAAAACTGTTAAGAACTTCAAATAAGGGTACTTCCGGTTGACCAATTATAACCAAAATCTAATCAGCTCTTCATATGATTGTAAAGAAGAGGAATACGAAAGAATCATAATTTTTAGAATTGTAGTTTTGAAGTTATCGTCGGAGAAAAATTTGTCACACACACACACACACGGACACACACACAGACACACACACACATACAGACATCAATGTAAAATTAGTAAAATCGTATTCTAGGGATCTTAAAACGTGCTTATTCTTTAAAAACTCACCATCGAATTTTTTGACCAAAGACAATACCTTCCTTTTGACGGAAGGTAAAAAATCAACTCCAGGATTTATTGGTAATCATAACAGGAGCGATGAAGAAAAAACCGTACAAGCTATCACCATAGCGACAGGTGAAGCTCTGTAATAGCTTGTACAGTTTTTTTTCATCGTTCCTGTTATGATTACCAATAAATCCGGGAGTTGATTTTTTCGTACAAATTGTAAAAATGTATTGATAAAAGAAGATGGGCTAATTTTTGCCCGAAACGTACAAATAATATGTAAAAAAATGTTGAAATAAATATATGGAACATTAAGACCAAATTCATTCGACTTCGAATTCCATGAAGGTTCCCAAAGAATACTCCAATTAGTAGTAAATGAAATTAGTATGATAACACAAAAGACTTAAGTATAGTAATAAATATAAACTATGATAAATTGATAACTGTGCCAATTTTGCTACTTGCGCAAAAATTGAGGCACATAATAACAATAACTTCACTATCATGGAATAAAACTGACGTCGAGAATATGCTGTAATTTATATTTGGAAATGTTTTTCGAAATTATTAATCGTAAATTCATTGTGCTTTGTAACAAGTAACAAGCAAATTCATCATTAGCTTCGAAAATATGAACAAACAATGCCTCATATTTTCTTTTCAATTGCATTCCTTTGTTCTTTATAAAGCTTATGATAATCAATTTGTCTTTGTATATTTTTTATTTACGTGTATTCAATGATTCTATTGTTATTTCTGTAGACATTTCGCTGAATAAAAATAAAATTAATGGTATATTCATATATAATAGATTTTAATTATCAGGGCATAATTTAAGTACAGAATTAATTTCTTCACTCTAATATTAACCTCGGCAAGTAAATATATTTCAATTTTTTGAGGTTGTAACTCTTTCTCGATGTAAGCAAAAAAAAAAAAGAATTATAAATTTGATACCTTTACGTAAACAAACATAGTCGTATAATATTGATAATAAGAATTTTCAATTACATCACTTATTATGAACTGAAAAGGTGCGTTCGCGTTTCGTTTTCGTTTCATTATTGATAACATAAATGAAGTACTTGCCGGTAATAGTTATTTATGTATTAAGAGCGTAAGGAGGCTTAAGCCGAGGGATAAAAACACTTCAAATGCCATAAAAGCAAGTTACGCTCGTGGTACATACAAAACTTTATGCACGGATGAAAATTTTCAAATTATGATTGTTAGATAAATTGTATCGAAAAGAATTTGTCCTCGTACATCCAGTATCTAGTGTTGCTATGAAAGCGGAGAACAACAGTTTATTGTTTGTTTATTAGTTCTGTCATTTGAGTTTTATTTTGTGTATCTCCGTGCTTTCCATATAAATACAACAAAATTAATTTTCATTTTTCATTAAAAAATATAAAAAATTTCGATTTGTAATAAAAACTTTTCATGTTGTCTGTTTAAATTGTTTATATTGTAGGTTATAATTTGGTTGGACGTTTCATTATAGCCCGGCGGGCTATAATAAGGCTCTCGGGCTATAAAATGACGTTTATGTCAAAGAAATTCGTGTATAATTGTCAAATTATGATACGTCCGTGCATAAATATATTTATAACCTAATTATACTATTATTAGTTTGTTTATTGCACTATATTACATTACAATAGAATGTTTACAGCATGTCAAAAGTAGTGGAAAGATTTAAAAAGTTAGAACTGTTTCATTTTATTAAAATTTAAGTTTTGATCAATTGTATTAAAACAATGGTCTAGCACAAGGTTTTGGTAGTTTTTCTAAATTGATTATTATATATATATATATATATATATATATATATATATATATATATATATATATATAAAATCAAGTAGTACTTATGTTGTAATGATTTGTTTAAAGATTTATACGGATTTTTAGGATCTAGTTTTATAGAAGCGGGATAGCGGGAACTTCATTGTTAGGCAACTCAGCTTTTTGCGAAGTTTTCAGCTTATGAATTTCGATCATACTAAAAATTAAAAAAGATGGAACAGATAACATTTTCGAATTAATGAGAGCTTCTCGACAGTGTGCCTAGATATTATTCTAATAGCTGTATTTTACATGTGCACTGAGAAAAATGACCTACTAAATAGTAAATAAGTTCTTTATTAAAGTCTAATTCATTAAAGTAAAATAAGATATTTTTAAATTAAATAAAAACCTACTTTTTATTAAGAAGCTGATACTTATCATTTATTTCGCTGAAACAATTTATTAACATTGGATTTATTAACAGTAATTAATTCTAAATCAAGTTAAATAATATATCCCAACAAACGAACAAATAGAATACTCTACTTTATCTGGTCAAAAATAGATATTTTATATTCTATTCAAATTTATTATAAAATAATATACTACCTTATGAAAACCAATATTTTTATGCCGGTAATATCATATTTATTAATTAGTAAATATTGTTTGTACTTAACAACTACATCCAATATTAGCATATATATTAAAAATTTCTTGTTTGACATTTGGATAGACTGCTAGATTAAATTTATTTTAAAAATTTAGCAGTGCAGACACTCAGATTTTATTTTTTTTTGTGTGAACCGTAACAGATATCACAAATTACATAGAGAGAGAAAAGTTTACTATTCACTGTATCTTTCTGAAGAAAAATAATTTCACGTTTTCGGCATTTCCATTAAAAAGTTACGGTCTAATTAATGTTGAGAGACCTAAGTTTCATACACTAGTAGTTTACTAATAATGACAAGTATCACCTTAAAAGATTACTTATAACCATATAAACTGTCATACCAAATTTCATCCAAATCGAATAAAGTGTCCGATTATTATAAACAAAATTAATTTTTTTGCGAAGAACTGTGAAGCAGATTTCTGGCTAAATGGTACACTTTCCGGTAGAAGCAAGTTTGGTTAAATCGTCTTATTTTAGCCTCAGGAATCTGTGGTTAAGCCATGTCCCCCTATTTAAGAGACACCCTGTATATATATACAGAATGTTCATTTTAAATGGGCCACCATTGCTATCTCGAGAACTATAAAAGCTACAAAAACGGTTAAATGGGCAAACAATTTCTATTATACAAGACAAATTTAGGGAATTTAATTCTGAATTCAATGATATAATAAACTCATATCCTTACATAACGATTTTTTTTGAGTAAAATAGATATAAAGTTTTAAATTAATTTGATTAAAATATGATATTACTAAGAGTGCCATGAATGGAAAAACTGAATATATACATGTGTTTTTTACGCATAATTAGAGTGCCATGATAGAAAGAAGTGAATAAAAGTATAATGAATGAAAAAAACTGTTATAATTTTTATTTTAATATTTAATTATAATGAAGAAATATTTACAAAAATAAAATAAACTCCTATAAATTTATACGTACTGTTCAAAATTGCCTCCATTTTCATTTATACATAACTGTACTCTATGAAATAAACTATTTCTAACTAATCTTAATTTTCTTCCGTCAGTATTGTTCAAAATATTTTCAATGCTGTTTTTTAATTGTTGTAGATTCTGATGCACAGTATCGTAGACTTTATCTTTTAAATAACCCGATAAGAAAAAGTCTAAAGGGTTTAAACCGGGTGATCTTGCAGGCCATGCAATGGGTCCTTTGGTACCAATCCATTGATTTGGAAATGTTTCATTCAGGTACGCGGTTACTTGACGAGAATTATGGGCTGGTGCTCCATCCTGTTGAAAGTGTAGATTTCTAACGACATTTAATGGCAGATCATCCAATATATCATCAAGTCTGTTTCTTAAAAATTCTAAGTAACGATCTCCAGTTAGAGTACCTTCATACATGTGAAAAAACACTGTATCGTGCAAAATTGCACACCGTACATTTATATTAAATTTTCTTTGAAAACTTCTTTCACGTACCATAATAGGATTCTCGGAACTCCAATAATGTTTATTTTTTACATTAAACATTCCATTATTGGAAAAATTTGCTTCATCCGTCCAAATAACACATTTTAAAATATCAATTCCTTCATTAATGATTAAATGGCAAAATTCAAGTCTGCGGTCATAATCACTAGGTTGCAAGTGTTGACCTTTATGGAATTTGTATGGCTTATACTTGTGTCGTTTTAAAATTTTATGCACCGTCCCTACACTTTTTCTGCATTCATCAGAGGCCATTCGTACAGAAGTTCTTGGATTGGCTTCAAAATATGCCAAAACATTTATTTCATTGTTTTCATCCACTGGTCTTCTGGGTTTATGTATAAATGTAGTAGTATTACCACGTAATATTAGGTCAAGTTTTCGGAAATATTTCCGCGACGGTACTACTCTTTCAGGATATCGTTCCCTATACATATTAACTGCAGCTCGCGAATTTTTTCTTGATAAAATGTGTTTCAAACATCTCTACTTTTTCAATGTGAGTAAAATTATACATTTTTAAAATTAAATTAAATGATTTTGAACTTGACAGTTATGATCACTTAACAAAACAAAATATTCACTTATTTCATTCAGAGCACTCTAATTCCAGGTTAAAAAATTACTTGTATTCAGTTTTTCCATTCATGGCACTCTTAGTAATATCATATTTTAATCAAATTAGTTTAAAATTTTATATCTATTTTACTCAAAAAAATCGTTATGTGAGGATATGATAATATTATATCATTGCATTCAGAATTAAATTCTCTATCGAATAAGCAAATAAAAAAATATGTTCACATTTAAAATAAAAAAGTTCAGTCCCGTATTTTGAGAACTTTGCGAGGGACCCTCTGTCACTTAAATTACTTTCTGATCCTATACTTTTCACTTTGATTTTGCACTTGACACTGATATATGTCAATTAGAATTTTTTGAATATTATCTGCTGTTTCCATAATTTTTGCAAAGCTGACTGGTTTTTGAAAGTTAACCTCTCTTAATCTCTCTATAACTCTATATCTATTGAATATGAAGAAAAACGTATAATCAAATCGTGTAGAGAATGAGAGTTTCTTTCATATTAATGATCATAAAATGTCGAAAAATATTTAACTGCGTTTTTTCCAGAAAAACTGTTAAGAACTTCAAATAAGGGTACTTCCGGTTGACCAATTATAACCAAAATCTAATCAGCTCTTCATATGATTGTAAAGAAGAGGAATACGAAAGAATCATAATTTTTAGAATTGTAGTTTTGAAGTTATCGTCGGAGAAAAATTTGTCACACACACACACACACGGACACACACACAGACACACACACACATACAGACATCAATGTAAAATTAGTAAAATCGTATTCTAGGGATCTTAAAACGTGCTTATTCTTTAAAAACTCACCATCGAATTTTTTGACCAAAGACAATACCTTCCTTTTGACGGAAGGTAAAAAATCAACTCCAGGATTTATTGGTAATCATAACAGGAGCGATGAAGAAAAAACCGTACAAGCTATCACCATAGCGACAGGTGAAGCTCTGTAATAGCTTGTACAGTTTTTTTTCATCGTTCCTGTTATGATTACCAATAAATCCGGGAGTTGATTTTTTCGTACAAATTGTAAAAATGTATTGATAAAAGAAGATGGGCTAATTTTTGCCCGAAACGTACAAATAATATGTAAAAAAAATGTTGAAATAAATATATGGAACATTAAGACCAAATTCATTCGACTTCGAATTCCATGAAGGTTCCCAAAGAATACTCCAATTAGTAGTAAATGAAATTAGTATGATAACACAAAAGACTTAAGTATAGTAATAAATATAAACTATGATAAATTGATAACTGTGCCAATTTTGCTACTTGCGCAAAAATTGAGGCACATAATAACAATAACTTCACTATCATGGAATAAAACTGACGTCGAGAATATGCTGTAATTTATATTTGGAAATGTTTTTCGAAATTATTAATCGTAAATTCATTGTGCTTTGTAACAAGTAACAAGCAAATTCATCATTAGCTTCGAAAATATGAACAAACAATGCCTCATATTTTCTTTTCAATTGCATTCCTTTGTTCTTTATAAAGCTTATGATAATCAATTTGTCTTTGTATATTTTTTATTTACGTGTATTCAATGATTCTATTGTTATTTCTGTAGACATTTCGCTGAATAAAAATAAAATTAATGGTATATTCATATATAATAGATTTTAATTATCAGGGCATAATTTAAGTACAGAATTAATTTCTTCACTCTAATATTAACCTCGGCAAGTAAATATATTTCAATTTTTTGAGGTTGTAACTCTTTCTCGATGTAAGCAAAAAAAAAAAAGAATTATAAATTTGATACCTTTACGTAAACAAACATAGTCGTATAATATTGATAATAAGAATTTTCAATTACATCACTTATTATGAACTGAAAAGGTGCGTTCGCGTTTCGTTTTCGTTTCATTATTGATAACATAAATGAAGTACTTGCCGGTAATAGTTATTTATGTATTAAGAGCGTAAGGAGGCTTAAGCCGAGGGATAAAAACACTTCAAATGCCATAAAAGCAAGTTACGCTCGTGGTACATACAAAACTTTATGCACGGATGAAAATTTTCAAATTATGATTGTTAGATAAATTGTATCGAAAAGAATTTGTCCTCGTACATCCAGTATCTAGTGTTGCTATGAAAGCGGAGAACAACAGTTTATTGTTTGTTTATTAGTTCTGTCATTTGAGTTTTATTTTGTGTATCTCCGTGCTTTCCATATAAATACAACAAAATTAATTTTCATTTTTCATTAAAAAATATAAAAAATTTCGATTTGTAATAAAAACTTTTCATGTTGTCTGTTTAAATTGTTTATATTGTAGGTTATAATTTGGTTGGACGTTTCATTATAGCCCGGCGGGCTATAATAAGGCTCTCGGGCTATAAAATGACGTTTATGTCAAAGAAATTCGTGTATAATTGTCAAATTATGATACGTCCGTGCATAAATATATTTATAACCTAATTATACTATTATTAGTTTGTTTATTGCACTATATTACATTACAATAGAATGTTTACAGCATGTCAAAAGTAGTGGAAAGATTTAAAAAGTTAGAACTGTTTCATTTTATTAAAATTTAAGTTTTGATCAATTGTATTAAAACAATGGTCTAGCACAAGGTTTTGGTAGTTTTTCTAAATTGATTATTATATATATATATATATATATATATATATATATATATATATATATATATATATATATAAAATCAAGTAGTACTTATGTTGTAATGATTTGTTTAAAGATTTATACGGATTTTTAGGATCTAGTTTTATAGAAGCGGGATAGCGGGAACTTCATTGTTAGGCAACTCAGCTTTTTGCGAAGTTTTCAGCTTATGAATTTCGATCATACTAAAAATTAAAAAAGATGGAACAGATAACATTTTCGAATTAATGAGAGCTTCTCGACAGTGTGCCTAGATATTATTCTAATAGCTGTATTTTACATGTGCACTGAGAAAAATGACCTACTAAATAGTAAATAAGTTCTTTATTAAAGTCTAATTCATTAAAGTAAAATAAGATATTTTTAAATTAAATAAAAACCTACTTTTTATTAAGAAGCTGATACTTATCATTTATTTCGCTGAAACAATTTATTAACATTGGATTTATTAACAGTAATTAATTCTAAATCAAGTTAAATAATATATCCCAACAAACGAACAAATAGAATACTCTACTTTATCTGGTCAAAAATAGATATTTTATATTCTATTCAAATTTATTATAAAATAATATACTACCTTATGAAAACCAATATTTTTATGCCGGTAATATCATATTTATTAATTAGTAAATATTGTTTGTACTTAACAACTACATCCAATATTAGCATATATATTAAAAATTTCTTGTTTGACATTTGGATAGACTGCTAGATTAAATTTATTTTAAAAATTTAGCAGTGCAGACACTCAGATTTTATTTTTTTTTGTGTGAACCGTAACAGATATCACAAATTACATAGAGAGAGAAAAGTTTACTATTCACTGTATCTTTCTGAAGAAAAATAATTTCACGTTTTCGGCATTTCCATTAAAAAGTTACGGTCTAATTAATGTTGAGAGACCTAAGTTTCATACACTAGTAGTTTACTAATAATGACAAGTATCACCTTAAAAGATTACTTATAACCATATAAACTGTCATACCAAATTTCATCCAAATCGAATAAAGTGTCCGATTATTATAAACAAAATTAATTTTTTTGCGAAGAACTGTGAAGCAGATTTCTGGCTAAATGGTACACTTTCCGGTAGAAGCAAGTTTGGTTAAATCGTCTTATTTTAGCCTCAGGAATCTGTGGTTAAGCCATGTCCCCCTATTTAAGAGACACCCTGTATATATATACAGAATGTTCATTTTAAATGGGCCACCATTGCTATCTCGAGAACTATAAAAGCTACAAAAACGGTTAAATGGGCAAACAATTTCTATTATACAAGACAAATTTAGGGAATTTAATTCTGAATTCAATGATATAATAAACTCATATCCTTACATAACGATTTTTTTTGAGTAAAATAGATATAAAGTTTTAAATTAATTTGATTAAAATATGATATTACTAAGAGTGCCATGAATGGAAAAACTGAATATATACATGTGTTTTTTACGCATAATTAGAGTGCCATGATAGAAAGAAGTGAATAAAAGTATAATGAATGAAAAAAACTGTTATAATTTTTATTTTAATATTTAATTATAATGAAGAAATATTTACAAAAATAAAATAAACTCCTATAAATTTATACGTACTGTTCAAAATTGCCTCCATTTTCATTTATACATAACTGTACTCTATGAAATAAACTATTTCTAACTAATCTTAATTTTCTTCCGTCAGTATTGTTCAAAATATTTTCAATGCTGTTTTTTAATTGTTGTAGATTCTGATGCACAGTATCGTAGACTTTATCTTTTAAATAACCCGATAAGAAAAAGTCTAAAGGGTTTAAACCGGGTGATCTTGCAGGCCATGCAATGGGTCCTTTGGTACCAATCCATTGATTTGGAAATGTTTCATTCAGGTACGCGGTTACTTGACGAGAATTATGGGCTGGTGCTCCATCCTGTTGAAAGTGTAGATTTCTAACGACATTTAATGGCAGATCATCCAATATATCATCAAGTCTGTTTCTTAAAAATTCTAAGTAACGATCTCCAGTTAGAGTACCTTCATACATGTGAAAAAACACTGTATCGTGCAAAATTGCACACCGTACATTTATATTAAATTTTCTTTGAAAACTTCTTTCACGTACCATAATAGGATTCTCGGAACTCCAATAATGTTTATTTTTTACATTAAACATTCCATTATTGGAAAAATTTGCTTCATCCGTCCAAATAACACATTTTAAAATATCAATTCCTTCATTAATGATTAAATGGCAAAATTCAAGTCTGCGGTCATAATCACTAGGTTGCAAGTGTTGACCTTTATGGAATTTGTATGGCTTATACTTGTGTCGTTTTAAAATTTTATGCACCGTCCCTACACTTTTTCTGCATTCATCAGAGGCCATTCGTACAGAAGTTCTTGGATTGGCTTCAAAATATGCCAAAACATTTATTTCATTGTTTTCATCCACTGGTCTTCTGGGTTTATGTATAAATGTAGTAGTATTACCACGTAATATTAGGTCAAGTTTTCGGAAATATTTCCGCGACGGTACTACTCTTTCAGGATATCGTTCCCTATACATATTAACTGCAGCTCGCGAATTTTTTCTTGATAAAATGTGTTTCAAACATCTCTACTTTTTCAATGTGAGTAAAATTATACATTTTTAAAATTAAATTAAATGATTTTGAACTTGACAGTTATGATCACTTAACAAAACAAAATATTCACTTATTTCATTCAGAGCACTCTAATTCCAGGTTAAAAAATTACTTGTATTCAGTTTTTCCATTCATGGCACTCTTAGTAATATCATATTTTAATCAAATTAGTTTAAAATTTTATATCTATTTTACTCAAAAAAATCGTTATGTGAGGATATGATAATATTATATCATTGCATTCAGAATTAAATTCTCTATCGAATAAGCAAATAAAAAAATATGTTCACATTTAAAATAAAAAAGTTCAGTCCCGTATTTTGAGAACCACTGGTCGAAAAAAAATTTTTTTCTGTTCTCTAAATTTGTCTTGTATAATAGAAATTGTTTGCCCATTTAACCGTTTTTGTAGCTCTTATAGTTCTCGAGATAGCAATGGTGGCACATTTAAAATGAACACCATATATATATATATATGTATATATATATATATATATATATATATATATATATATATATATATATATATATATATATATATATATATATATATATATATTGTGACACAAGAGGATAATTAAAGTAATTCATAAATAAGCAAGCTCCTCCTACCTGTACGTGTACACTCATAAAATTTGCTCCGGCTAGCTGAAACGCAAAGCGGTGGCTGGGTCTAGGGTTTTGTAATTTATTTCGAGATACAGGTATTCGCGACAGAATTAAATTTAATAAATAAGTACAACTCAATTTGGAAAAGTGAAAAACGAGCTTTTCTCGAAAGAAATTAGTGGGCGCCAGACCTTATAAGCAGGGAAAGTTTAGAGTAAGGTCAACTCTAATAAGTAAAGTAAAGTTTTTTTTTTTTTTTTTATAAAAAATATTTAATATAATAACACAATTCACGCTGGAGCTAAGTGAACTCTCAATTACCAGTTTAGTATAATAAAACCAAAAAGACAACTGGGTCCCTTCCGGCATCCGGAAAGAGAAGGACTGAGGGCAGCGCTCCTGCGAACGGCGACGGCACCGACGAATAATAAAAAACACAACTCGTTACCTGACTCTCTTGAAGTAACGTCGAAACGTCGTGTCCCGTTGTTTCACGCCGGTGAACGGGTTTCGTCAGAGTCAACGGAGTAGACTTAAATGCTCCAGTCCAATTCGGGGCTCTGGTTATGACGACGTCAGAATGTACCGCCTAGGCCTCAGCACGGCTAGGGTTTTTAGTCAACGGCGAAACTTGTTTTCCTCGGAGATTGTCGGGCGAAATATTCCACTTCGGCAGATAACAAAAGCCAGTAGGATCAACTGCAGTAAGGGCTGCCTTCCTCAGTCGCTTCTCAATCCCAATCCCGGAAAAAAAAACCTTGTAAGTCCTTGACTATGTTCCCTAAAAAAAAATCTGGCCAGCAAAAATATCTCTACGGAGATTTACAAAGTGCCTTATGGGCTTTAGACTGTACATGAAATTTAAAGGCCCTAAACGAGAGCTCCAGACGCGAATGTACCACTAAACAAAAATTTACAAATTACAAAATTATTTACAAAAAGTGCTCCTAGGTTTTTAAATAACACTAAAAATTTTTGATAAAAGCTAGAACGGCCGCATGCAAAAGAAGAAATTAGAGAAAGAGTGAAGAGGAAAAACGTAGAGTGAAAAAATGTGACTAACGGTAATCTTAAGGGCGCAGCAGTTAACCCGATAATAAAAGAAGCCAAAAGGGCTTACAAACCACAAAAAAAGAATTTGCAGCGCGAAAAGATTAATAACCGGACAAAAACTTCGTCGAGTCGAAGGTAGCGCACAAACAGTTACAAATTATCACAAAAAAAATTGCAGCTACTACGGTAATTTAGAGGTAAATAACGATAAAAAAAAAATTGACTCTAAGAAGTCGACTATTAAAGCGGAAAAACCGAGCCGAAAATTTGTCTAGTCCAAAATTGTATAGTCACGTCATGTACTCACACCCTACATTCGCCTACATTCATTCCAGGGTATAGGAGAGGAAAGGTGTGGTTCGGTAGGATACTTTTAATAATTTTGAATTCCCGAAATAATTTTTAAATCCCAAAAATTTTACAAAAAAAATACCTTTAAATAAATTAGTCCAAAAAAAAAAATAAATTACTAATTACGCAGTATAAAAGTGTGGCAAATTAGACGCCTTTAAGTTGCATCGAGATCGCTGGAAAATTTAAGTAAGCACTTCACCAACTCCACGGACAAAACCGCAGGGTACGACTTAGAATTTACTCGCTAAGAAATTATGTTGAAACTCGCCAAAAATACAATTCGAGCAACACAAACGGTAAATAAAAACAACAAATGATAGTGAAATGCTTACCTATTTTTCCACTAGCGAGGGTCGAACATTAGAGACTATTCTCAATTTTCCATCAAGAATAAAATCACAATTTAACGTAGAAAAAAACTTTTGCAACAAAAAACCGTCTATATCCCAGCAGAGTCCCGCTAGAAGATACTTGAATCCGATCGCCAACGCCTATTCAGTGTGCACAATCATATACACAAAAAAAAATTACCACGTCGCATGAAAACTATCCTAATTTAATTTTTAAAAATTAAATAAATGCAGAAAAAGAGATAATCCAACATCGCATGACTTTAAAAATATCTATCCAAATTTAAACAATTTAAATAAATAAAGTTATTGAAAGTTAGTGACTTTTATTAGTTACTAAAAAACTCTCAATATCAACTGTTTATCACTTCTAACCAAAAAGATAATAACAACAATACAATGTAATTATAAAGAGAAAATTGATTAAAAAAATGAATAAAAGTCAGTCTTGAGGTAAGGTATAGTAACTATAGTTTACGTAAGTCACATGCCACAATTTTTAGGTGTAGAAAGGATAGCCTGCAACGGGAATTTAAACAGGATGACAATAATAAAATAGGCGTAGCAACAACGATTTTGTTACAATATATATATATATATATATATATATATATATATATATATATAGAATGTATCAAGATAATGGAACAGTGCATTTTATTCGAGTATGTGAAAATATACAGAAAGTAATGATTAAGATATTTTGTAAGACATAGAGGGGGACACATTTTAGCATAAACTTTATTATCCTAAATCCAGTGGTACTCAAATTACAGGGCAATATTATATTTTTTTTTAATGACTATATATATTTTATTAACTCATGGCTTACTTATCCGTATTAATAAAATAATTATACACAATTATGTTTTTCTAATTTACTGAAATTCTATCAACTTTCAACATAGGACATGTTACATAAAGTACCCTTATTTTTTGCCGTAGAATACATTTATGTAATAAAAAACGGAGGGTTCCATTTAAAAAAAATGTCTTTTTTGAAGTTTGTCAACTGTAATTTTGGTGTAACGTACCCGTCACATTTTTATAAATAATCGAGGATTCTTCTATGGATAATGTAGCTTAAAGTCTCCTTTATAAAAGACTTTTTTCAGATTATAAAAATTCGATCTCGTTCCCGATATACAGAGTTTTGAAAATGTTCCGGATTTCACAAAAATTTAAAAAAAGTTGAATAACGCCGGAAGTAGTTGATCATGAGTAAAATGTTTTTATTGCTTTATATGTAAAATTTTCCGCTGCATGCAATGGTAAAATAAAATATATCGTATTCCATTTAAAATAAGAAAGTTGGGGTCAATTTCCGGTCAAACCGAAAGTGCTACTGCTTTGAAAATATTTTAGTTAAAACGGGCATGTTGGATAACCCCTAGATACCAAATTTCGTTAAATTATATTAAATAGTATTTAAAATATAGATAGCGTAAGCTCGTCCTGAGACACCCTGTATATATATATAGTTAAAATATTACTATCGAATTGGCGAGTGTGATTTGGTTTATTCGAAGTACCTAATTTATTTAAAAGTTTCTGAAATAATTTACTAAAAGTTGATAAAAATATATACTTATATCAGAGGTATGAGACAAATTTTTTTAGGTAAATGAGATATTTCCATTTCTATTTTGTGGAAATGCCACAGGCTGGTTTGACAGCATTATCTAGAACTAACCATTGAATTTGACAAGCTCAATTTTTGGAAATTTAAAGCTTCGTTGGTTTGACATCGACTGTACACTTTGTGCAGCTTCACTTGTACAACTACTGTGGCTTGACGGCCCTTCACTTTTTAATGTAAAGAGTTTGTTGAAACAAACTATTAATCACGTAAACTTCAATTTATATACGTCACAAGTCACAACCACTAATTTCCCCGGTCAAGTCCTCTTCATTTGCATCTGTACCCATCAATTGCATCGAAGACCTAATTGTCACTCAGTTTCAACTCACGGAAAAAGATGAACAGTCTGAAAAAAAAAAACTTTTCTTCAAAGAATATATCTAAATATTGGTTTTGGGCAATTTGTTTAATTATTGAGTTATAATTCGACGTAAAAATATTACTATCAAATTGGCGAGTATGATTTGGTTTATTCGAAGTACCTAATTTATTTAAAAGTTTTCGAAATAATTTACTAAAAGTTGATTTTATTTATTTAGGTAAACGCGTATCTTTCTACAGATATTCGTGAAACTTAGTAAGCTGATATGACTATAAATAAGTGCTGGTAAAAATTACGAAAGCGCATGTAGCATCAAACTCCTTTCAAAAAATCTGTTGTGGCCAGCACAATACCTCTTGCCATTTCCATTTTATGTTAAAGTGTTACACTTCGCTATCGAACCGTCGTTTTATATCAAAAAAAAAAAATACAGGACTTTACCCAAATATTGTTTTTTATTGTATTCAACATGTCTTCCAATTATATCTATATTTTAATATATGAGGAAGTTCCCAAATGTAAGAAATTCTTCCAATTCATTAAGAAGATTGGCGGTATATCTGAGGTTATATGCATTTTACCTGTAACAAAATATTTAATTAATAAAACAATAAGAAATATTAAATGTACTCCCCAGAAAAAGCTATCAGAATGTCACTAAGACTGTTGATTTTTGACACTGACATCTGTCATTTACAAAATATAGAGAGGAATTTTATTTTGGCCTTCTCAAGGTGTAATTTAAATAAAATAATAATAATAATAATAATAATAATAAATATATATTTTGCTAAGAGAATTATTACATCTCCATACAAAAGATGGTGGTTAACAAAATAGGTATATTTTTACAGTTTATAGACTGAGTGACATATGATTTATTACATTACATGTTCACAATAAATGCTCGGAGCCTTAGGGCGTTCTTGAAGTAGTTATATATATCATACATCTTATTTTTCGGGACTTCTGCCAGCAGTGTACTGAAGTTAAGTTCGTTATTGACGGCGTATTGGTCCAGGAAAGAAGCCCTGTAGGATGAGAATATGGGGCACTGGAATAAAAAATGTATTATATGATTGGGTTCATGGTTGTTACAAATGTTGCAGATTTCTTCTCCCGAGAATTTGTGACATGTTCCTTCTTGATACAAATAGAATATGTTGACATTTGTTGTGCGTAATTGACTGCATATTTTGAGGACAGCATAGGGAGTATTAGTATCAAAGTAGTTGCAAGTTGTGTTGAAGGTTTTAAAGAAAGGATTATGAAGGGAGTTTGTGATGAATTCAGAGTCCTTTTGGAAGAGGTTTTCATTATATGCCAATAGTATGTTGTCGAATTCTTGCTTGAGGAGTAGAGGATTTTGTTCTTCCCATATCCAGCTGAAGTTTGCTTTGTCAAGCATTAGTTCCAAATTTTTAGCCCAATTCCATTTAATTTGGTTTTCCTCGGTAATTGAGCGGTTGTCTCTTAGATTAAGCAATTTGTTGTAACATACTTTAACATGTCTGTCTTCTGGCATTAAAAGAATCTTGTACCACCAACGTAGCATTTTTTGTAATATAAGAAGTTCCAAGTTTGGTTGCCCCGTTTCTCTTCTTATTATATAATTTGGCGTTGTTCTTTGCCATGATAAAATATTTTTGAAAAATTGTGCTTGCGATCTTTCAATACTATTTCGTTGTGACTGTGAATAACTCCAAATTTCTGCTCCGTACAATATTGACGGAATCAAGAGAGATTTATACAATTTCATGACAGTATGCCACGAGAACATGTTTGCTGTAATCATCGTGCTTTTTATTGTTCCTGTTATTTTATTTGTTTTGGATAAGTTCTCCTTTACGTTCTCATTATATGATCCTGATGCTTTGAATAGGACGCCAAGGTATGAGTATGACGTTGTCAGCTTTATTTCTTCTCCTTGACATTTATATTGCAGGGTTCTTTTAGGTGGCCTTCCTTGGTGAAAATGTAGTATTTTAGTTTTTTCTGGATTTACTTTTAGTTGGAGCTCATCACAGTATTCTGATAGTGCTACTAGTTTATGATGAACGTCTATAGGTGAGTTAGCAAATATGACGATGTCGTCAGCATATTGAAGGGAGAGAATAGCATAAGACTGATTGATATAATAGCCTTCAAGTCCTTTGTGTCTAAGTGATTGTTCTATATTGGAAATATAGAGTGCAAACAAGAGTGGGCTTGTGCATTCCCCTTGTAATACACCTCTGGTGATCGGTATCTCTTCTGAGAGCTTGTTGTCCAGATTGATTTGTATTGTAGCTTCGCTGTAAATATTTTTTAGTAATCGAACAAATTTGCCACTTATTCCCAAACTAAAAATTTTGTTCCAGAGCAAGTGGTGTGGTACTGTATCAAACGCTTTTTTGAAATCAATAAATATTGCATATATTCCTTTTTTACTTCTTAAAAAGGCTGATTGAATTATTGAGTTAAGTGCAAATAGATTGTCAACACAGGATCTTCTTTTACGAAACCCGGACTGTGATTCTGGGAGGATATTAAAGCTTTCTACCCATTTTTTCATTCTGCAATTTAAGATAAAGGTGAACAGTTTTGTCGTCGTATTTATTAGCGCAATTCCCCTATAATTATCTTTATTCGTATGGTCTCCCTTTTTATGAATTAATGTTAACTTTACTGTTTTTAATATTTTGGGTAGGTTTTCTGTTGTCATAAATTTGTTTAGTAAGTCCTTACAGTATAGTTTCCATTGTTCAGTCAAATTTTTTAATTGCTCGTTAATAATTCCGTCAGTTCCAGGGCTTTTGTTATTTTTCAAATTCTGCAGAGCAAAATTTAGTTCTTGTATCGTAATTTCGCAATCTAAATATGGATGTAGTACATCGAAGTAGTAAGTGTCGTTTGCAATTTTTTCTCCAAACCATTCTTTGATGTAAATCGTCCACTCTTCCATACTTATTGGATTTGGAATCTGTTTTGAGGGCTTTATAGACTTTATGATCTTCCAGAATTGCATTTGACCTTTTACATCTTCAAGTTTGTTTTTAATGTTTTGTCTGTAGGTTGCTTTTTGTTTTGCAATTTGTTGTTTATAGATTTTTCTTGCTTCTGCGTACTCTTGAACTGATTGCTTGGTGAAATTAGTTGTTTTGCATATTCTTAACAGTTTCCGAGCATTTCTTTTAAGTTGTGCACAGGATTCATTGTACCATTTGTTTTTAGGTATTTTGCTTTTATTGGTTGTTTTAATTTCTTTTGCAAGACCTGCATTCTCCGTTGCTGATGTTATTGCTTTTGCCAAGTATTCGTATTTCTCTTCGGCATTAATCTGTACTGGAGAGTTTTCCAGTAGTCTTGTTAGTTCTTCTGTAAATGATGTTGTTTTTGAATTATCCCATATTGTTTTGACTATAGTTGTAACTATTTTCTCTGTTGGGGAAGGGTTATTTAAAAGACATTTAATGCATAGTGAACCTATCATGTGGTCGGATACTAGTATCTCTTCTATTATATGAAAGTCAAAGACGATGTTCATTGCATTGATATCAACCCATATTAAATCTATAGTACTTCTGCCGTTAGCTCCAATGTATGTGAATTTGGCTGGGGAGTCATTATGAGTTCTTCCATTTAGAACAAGCAGATTGGCTCCTTCCATTATTTTGACAAGGTCCTTGCCCTGTTTATTTGTTACGTTGTCGTTAGTAAGTCGTGATGCTTATAAGTTGGTATTTTTTATGATTATGTCTGGACAGTTGTTGAGTGTACCTATTCTGGAGTTGTAATCTCCGCCGAGAATGATCGAATAGTTTGGATATGTATTTATTATGTTGTCAAGACTACCGTAGAAGAGATCTAAAAGCGTTGGATATTCGTATGACTGTGAGAAATATGTAACACCTAAAATTAAATTGAGAGATTTTGTTTTAATGTTAAGGAAAATCCAATGTTGCTCTTTTTCTACTACCTTGATTTCAGCGATGTCAAGCTTTATGAATATCATCAGTCCCCCAATTGCTCTTCCTGTGTTGTGATACTTTATTGCTGGTTGTTCAAATTTCTTATATTGAGTTAAAAAAGTTGGATTTTCTTGCAGTTTATAATTTAGCCAGGTTTCTGAGAGACATATGATGTCATGTTGTAGTATAATATTTTGTTCAAAGTTGTTCAAATTATAGATGTTCTTGTAGCCTTGGACATTCCAAAACATTATTTTATTTAGTTGAGGTGGTGTTACTTTTGCTCTAAATTTTTGGTGTTGATTGTGTACGTGATCGAGTGTAAATATGTTTGTCCATAGGTCCTGTTTTTTTGTTATCGTTTTGTTTCTTATTCTTTCCAGAGGGGCTTGGTTGTGTTTCTGTATTTCTATCATGATTTGGTTTCATAGTTATGTTCAAATCAAAGTTATTTTTTGGTACTTCGTCTACTTCTACTAAATATTCACTTTCCTCATTTGCCCTGTCGTTAATATCGTAAAGGGATATAGATTTTCTTCCTGGTTGTATTGGTAGCATCAGCACCTCATTTTCTAGAGCTGATTTATTTTTTGATCCATTGTCTGATCCTTCGCTAAAATCACTGCTGCTATATGCCGTGCCGTTTATGTATAAAGTATTATTGTACAATCTGGTATTATAACCCTCGCTTTTAGCTTTCTTTAGCTGAGGTTTTAATATTTTCCGTTCTTGAATTACTTTTGGGCTGTAATCTTCTTCAATATAGATTTTAGTGCCTTTTAGTAATTTCAGATTGGAGAATATTAGTTTTTTTTATTTTTTTTTGTGTTTAATTCAACTAATATGGGTCTGATATGATTTGGTTGAGCTGCTCCCAGTCTTCTAGTAACTTCGAGATTTTCGGGGAATATGTTAGTTATTTTTAATTTTTCATTAATTAAATGCAAAATTTTATTTTCGACATTTTCATTTTTGTCTTCTTGCACCCCAAAAATTATGATGTTTTTTTCACGAACTTTTCGTTCTAACAGTTCAATTTGTTTGTCTTTTTCTTGTAGTTCTTTGTAAATGTTTTCGTATTGCATCTTATTATTGTGTGTAGCTGTATTTAAATCTTCTATATATTTATGAAGTTTATCTGTAGATTTTTGAAGTTTAGCAATATTTTCACTTATTGGTGCCAGCAAAGCACTAATTTCGTCTATTGTAGCCATATTTCTAAATTTAATTTTTGCTACAGTTGGGAACACTGTCTGCAATTTATTTAAACAACGATTGTGCTAGCGCGTACCAGCAGAGATTGACTTAAGCACACGTTTTACGCGTAACCTTGGCCGTGAAAAAATTTAGTTTAGCACCAAATCTCGACCACTGAACATCACTAAACTAACACACTTCATTTATTTCGGGATTTAGATTTACGTAGACGTTATATTATTATTTAATATTTCCGAATATATTGAAATTTAAATTTTTTATCTTGAGAAATGCGATAAGCGACTTACTGAAATAACAGTGTTACCACCAAAAAAAAAAAAAAAATTAAATAAAAACACTGTTTTATTACAGTTGTGGAAGTTTCGAGAGACCCAAAGCCCTCATCATCAGCAATTTTAAAAATTTAATTTAGTTATGTTTTCTACAATATATAAATATCTTAGATTGAAAATTATATACATTTTTCTACATTTCTTACCTCTAGTGTTAATATATTGTTTACATATTGACCCAAGAGTCATATCTGGAATATATTTGCGTATAAAACTCTAAGAATTAGAGACAAATTCACCTTCACACTGGTGTGTGTGTATTATATATTTAGGTGTCCTAATAAAAAATGCAAGTTTTCCCCCTCGGGGGCCATCGGGAAGCACCGCCAACTTAGGAAAAAAGGCGCAATTTTTTTTTTCTAAATATCTCTTCACCTATTTGCATTAAGGCAAAAATAGATTGTTACGGGTAAAAGGATAACAATTTTAATTCGCCTAATTAATTTTTTATTCGCCTATTTTATAAAAAAAAATCAAACATAGAGAAGAATGAAGAAAAGCTTGCCGCACGTCTTGCTCGGTTCGCTCCTTACTCACGAATGTCGTTTTCCAGATCGGTAACGTGCCGTCTAACCGCCCTTCCACCGTCACCCCTTGACCCGCCCGGTGCTACCGCCTTGCTGTCGCCTTGAATCCTCGTCTACTTCAATTTTTTCCGTTACATTCGGCCATTCTGCAACAATTAATGTCCTCATTAATTACAACAAAGGGACTCACTTTTACGCCGGTAACTAGCTCTCCAGCAAGTCAATTAGATCTTGACGATCGGCCACTTCGTCGTCGTCATCGCCACTTTTCACGCCCTCCTCGTGATCATTACCCAGAACTTTAACGATCTTGTAGGGGCCATCATATTTATTAACGAGCTTCCGATTAATACCTTTTTCGCCGGAAATAGTACTGGCATATCGCCAGAGTACTAAATCACCCACCTGGTATTCGGTTGCAACCTTTCGCCTCTTGTCATAGCGCGCTTTCATCGCCTCTCCCGCCTTGGTCAGGTTTTCCGCCGCTTTTCGCCTTTGCCCCATTAAACTCTGTTGACTTGCGGCATGTGTCGCCGGTGCGTCTTTGGTGGTATTTGCTGCCTTTACGCCGGCCGCCAAGTCCTCCACAGCGCCACGGCAGTGGGAAAACATCAACTGAGCTGGAGATGTGCGTCTACTCGCATTTACTGTCTGATTCATGCCCCATAAAATCTCCGGAATTTTCTCGTCCCAATTGCACTCTTCCTTGGCACTCGTTATCAGCACGTCAATAAGAGTGCGATTCTGCCGCTCTACCTGACCATTCGCCCGGGGTGTCGCCACAGTATTCAATACGTGCTTAACCCCCTTTTCCGCCAAAAAGTTCGCAAAGGTAAACGCCAATCCCCTGTCAGAGATTATTCGTCCTGGGTACCCAAACACGCCACGCATTTCACGTATCGCCTCCGCCGAACCCAGCGTTCTTGTTGGCTTGGCTATTGTAAACGTAGTGAATGCACCCACCAACATCAATAAATAAGAATTACCTCGTTTACTCTTTGCGAAAGGACCGACATGGTCAATGTGCACCGTGTGAAATGGTTCTGCCGCCTTCTCTATGGGATGTAAAAATCCCTCCGCCCTCCCATATTCGCCTTTTCCAAAAGCGCAGCTCAAACATGACGTCACATATTTTTTCACAAATCGTCCCATTCTAGGAAACCAGTACTCACGTTTTATCAGCTCCAAGCACCTCTTGACTCCTGGGTATCCGATATCGTCATGGTATTTCCGCAGTAGATCGAACTTCGCCATAGCAGGAACATACAATCAGGCTCCAGCTAGAGTCTTCCTATATAATCGTCCATCACTGACATTGAAGTTCGCTTTCAGGTGCTGGCCCGCCTCGCCACTCTGAAGTCTTTGAAGTTGCGGCACGATTTCTTGAGCTTTGGCATCATACAGCTGTAGTGTTAGAAACCAGTCACCCTCGCCTATGTTTACTATGTGTAGCACAACGGGATTTTGACTTAGAGCATCGACATGCTGCATTTTCACGCCTGGCCGATATTCGATCTCCATATCGTATTCTTGTAACGTCAACCACCATCTCGCCACGCGCGGCACCAAATCACGTTTCGCCAATGTTGCTCTTACCGCCGAACAGCCAGTCACCACTTTCAAATGTATACCCACCAAATACACTCGGAATCGTTTCACCGACTCCACTATCGCCAACATCTCTAGATCATAGCTATGATACAGCTGTCCATGCTTTGTTGTCGCCCTGCTGAAATAGCTTACCGGTTTAAATTTGCCATTCGTCTGCGCTTGCAGAAGGATGCCGCCTACGCCTAGCTTGCTCGCATCAGTATGTAATTCTGTAGCCGCTTCACTACTGTAGATTGTCAAAATTGGTCTGCTTATCAGTTTATCCTTCAAGTTTTCAAATGCGGCCTGCTGCTCCTCTCCCCAATGCCATTCTTTATCCTTCTTTGTTAGATTTGTAAGTGGTTTCGCCAACTTTGCAAAATCTTGTACAAATTTTCGAAAATAACTAACCAAATCTAAAAACTGTCTAACACCGTGTACGTTGGTTGGTGTTGGAAATTCTTCTACGGCCTTTATCTTCCGTGCGCTGGGCCGAATACATCCTGAAGAAATCGCATGTCCTAAGTAATCCAAATCCGCCTGCAAAAACTTACATTTTCCCAAATTAAGTTTTAAACCTGCCTGTTCCACCAGTTCTAAAACTCGCTCCAATAGTCCCAGCCCTTCATGTACAGTTGCCGATGATAAAAGGATGTCGTCCATATACGCCAATACATCGCTGTGTTGAAGACCGCCCAACATTTTATTGATAATACGCTGGAAAATTGCCGGCGCGTTTGCCAGTCCAAAAGGAACGCGAACATATGCGGAGTTATAAACGCCGTCTTATTAATTAAATCATCTTGCATTGGCACCTGGTGATATCCCTGCGCCATGTCCAGAGTTGTAAAGTAACGCTTACCTGCCAGCTGATCGCTGATGAGTGGTAGAGGATACCTGTCTTTTACAGTTATTCGATTTAACGACCTGTAGTCGACACATAGTCTCATTTCGCCGCCTTTCTTTGGTACTAAGATGATTGGACTCGCATACTCTGATAATATTTCCCGCCAAAAGTTGTTGTATTTTATCTCTGACTAACGCTCGTTCCACCTATGATAACCGATATGGCCGGTAATAAATGGTTTTTTCGCTGGTAAGTTTAATCTTCATTTCGCCAAGGTTCGTCAATCCTAAATCTGTCTCATGGATTGAGAAACACCCAGTTTTACACCTAAATAATTGAACTAATTTAATTTTATCTGTCTCGCTAATTTCGCCTATTTTTATCAGTTTTATATCTATGTTAGTATTTAGTTTAGAGTTAATTGTACATACCGCCGAAGTTATCGCCTCCCTCGGCGCAATTTGTTCTCTTGCCATCACACGTCCCGCCTTCAACGTCAATGGCTGTTTGCCTAATGGTACGCCTGTGGTCGCCAAGCTCATATAAGCCTCGCCGGCACCGGCCAGCAACTCGCCGCATGAAGAGAAAATGACTGTGGTGCCATTCTCCTCGAAGATGCGACGTTTAAACGTCATAAGTTCCGCCGGGTCTCCTCCCTCAATTGTCACTGCTACTGGGATAGCGCCGGCGCCAGTAAGAGTGACCGTATTCTTTAGCCTAAAAACGACCTTGTTCCTCGGCTCCGCCTCCAGTGTGATTCGCCTAGTCAGGTCACTGGGATCCTCCCGCCCGAAGTACACATGCCCATTGTGGATTGTCAGTGTGACGCCTGGTGCCGTGAGCGCCGGTTGCCCTAAAATCATGTCAGCTCCACACAAATCGCAATTAGTCGCCAACGCCTCAACATGCAATGAAACGCCATCGATTATTAATTCTAAGGTCACGCCAAACTATGCCCTAGTAACACCTCCGCCAAAACCTTTCAACAGTGTGTTGTTCGCCTGCCACGGTAGAGCCAACCTGTCCACACACCCAGTGCTGATAAGGGACTGCTGACTCCCCGTATCCACAAACACACGAACCTTTTCGCCCTCCATGGTTACCGCCAGTTTCTTAAAAGTCTTTTCAGATTTTATTGTACTCACCTTGTTCTTGCCGGATTGATGAGGCCCTGTCGCCGGTCGTGTGTAGAGTAGACCTCGCCGTAACCTTGGGCATTCCAACGCCACGTGACCGTCCCGTTTGCAATGACTGCACCGCTCCATCCTCGGTTTTGAACAGTCGCGGCTTAGGTGCGTAGTGTATTCTTGGCAGTTGAAGCACCACATCTTCTTGACTTCCTGGTGTTCGCCGCCTCGCCTGGCAAACCGATCGCAGGGTGACACCATCCTGGAAACCTTGGGCCTGGGCACATGACTCCCGCTGCTACTTGGCACGCCTTGCCTTTTGTCGCCTACTTCATCTCCGTCCAATCCCGCCAGGTAACGCGTGTACAGTTCTTGTGGTGTTTTCGCCTGTACACTCCTCGCCCCTGCTCTAACGCCCTCTGGTAGCCCATAAATGACGAGTGAGACCGCCTTTTCGCCACTATGCTCGCTCCTGGAACATAACGCCAACTTGGCATGAAAATAACCCGTCATCGACTCACCTGGTTCTTTTGTTCGAGCCATTAACTCCGCCATCAACGCCGCGTAGTCATGTTGCCTTGGAAACGCCTCGCTGAGGGTCGCCTTCCACTCAGCCCAGGAGCGTCCGTAATTGTCCAGCTGGTTGTAACACTCGCGAGCAGTGCCTTTCAGCATAAAGTACGCTCGCTCGTAGTCCATCCACCCATGTATCTCGCCGAATTGATTAATTTTCGCCAACCATCGATCAACATTTGCGTGCTTTTCAGTTGGATCAAATGTATCCAAAAGATCGCCAGTTGCACGCACCTCACCCCTCGCACGACTTTCGCCTTCCATTCGCCGCCGATTCACCGGTTCTTCCTCTTGTTCCCTTGAGCCGCCTGCTTGAGACATGTCGCTTATACTCGCCTGACTTCCGCTTTGTACACCGCCCGTGTGTCGCTTGAACCTCTCGTTGATCGCCTGTTCGATCTTTTTGATCAGACGACTCTCCAATAATCTTGCGACGAGGTTACTTCTCGCCCTAATGTCAGAGTCGTCGCTACTGTCTCTCCCAGACTCCGGAGACCCGCCTCTCGCCTTTGAACGGGTTTGTTGTCGCCGTGCCGCCATTTTCACCACCTGTCTCACTGCGCAACACTTCTACCTACCACCTGTTGTACAATATTCGCCACAACACAGATTTTTTTTTACTAAAATACGCCGCACGCGGTCTATCCCACTTCTGAATTGTTACGGGTAGAAGAATAACAATCTTAATTCGCCTAATTAACTTTTTGTTCGCATATTTTATAAAAAAAAATCAAACACAGAGAAGAATGAATGCTCGGTGCGTTCCTTACTCACGAATGTCGTTCTCCAGATCGGTAACGTACCGTTTAACTGCCCCTCCACCGTCACCGCTTGACCCGCCTGGTGCTGCCGCCTTGCTGTCGCATTGAGTCCTCGTCTACTATAATTTTTCCGTTACAAGATATTTTCTAATTTGTTGATAATAAAATTTCTTACTTTTATGTAGTATATTTTTTTTCTATAACCAATATATAGCGAACTACAGGCGCTTCAAACAGAACAAATTTTTGAAAATTACCTTAATATTTCATTTAGATATTTTATTATATTTAAAAAAAAAAATACAAATTACTTATTATTATTCATTAATTTAATATTATTTAACTACTATTTCCAATAATTTTCAACTAAAACGACTAACTTTCGATTTTTATCTGAAACTAAAAGAAAATTTGAAAATTTTAAAACTGAATTGACCGTTTCGGGACATGCAAAAACTTTTATCAAGAATACATTTTTTTTTTGTAAAATACTTTTATATATATATATATATATATATATATATATATATATCGTTTTGTCATAACCATGGTTACGACATTTGATTGACAGCAATGTATTTGCTTGTCCCATTTAAAATGAAACATAGGGAACGAATTTGACAGAACTACTTATTATATTTAAATTTTATAAAAATTACAAAGGAACAAGAATAACAAATTTGCTGCCTCTTAACAACATAACGGCAAATACCTAACTAAATAATAATTTCAAACATTAAAGAAAATATGAAAATGACAAGTTTTCAATTTGTTTCTACTAGCTAATTTCTTTAGCAATATTGTTAAAACTTAGGAACTTTCTTATAAAATAAGGATGATTGTAAGAAATTACAAAATTACGAACAAATAAACTGACTAACAAAGAAGTAAACATAATAAGAAATAAATAAACAATAATTATAATAAGTTTTCAAAAATCCCCCACATTAACTGCTAAGCAATGGCCTAATCTGTTGTAAAACTCACGAATTACATTACATATTTCGGCAACTAAAATATTTTGAATCTGAACTTTCAAATCATCTATATTTTGAAGATTTCCCCCGTACAAACTTTTGATTTTAAAAATCCCCAATTAAAAAAATCTAGTGGTGTAAGATCGGGTGACCTAGCAGGCCATTCTACTTCTCCACCAAGTCCAATCCAGCGACGGGGGAATACTGTATTTAACAAATTTCTCACAATTTGAGCATTGTGCGCAGGGGCGCCGTTATGTTGAAACCATGGGTCTTCAATGTTTAATAATCTGATCGCAGGTATGACTTCATTTTCCAATAAATGCAAATAATTTTGAGCAGTAATATTCCCGTTAGTAAAAAATAGTCCAATATTGCGAGTTCCTATTATACCATCCCAAACGTTAATTTTCTCGGGGCGTTGAGTCCTTGTACTGTGACATAAATGTAGATTTTCCCTGGACCAATATCTACAGTTTTGTGAATTTATCTCACCATGTAAATAAAAAGTTGCTTCGTCCGTAAAAAAAATTTTTTCCAGCAAACCTGGGTTAATATTAATATTTTCAAACATTCTTTCCCAAAAATTTATTCTTCGTTCCGTGTCGTCCACAACCAACACCTAGTGATTTTGAAAATGATACGAATTATAATGTTCCTTTCTAAATAACCTATGTACAGTAGTTTTGCTTACGCCAGTAGCTTGTCCAATTTTTCTTAATACTAATCTATTGTTATTACCTATTATAATCATTATTTCAGGCTTTTTCTGTGCAGTTAATACATTACAGGATCGATTTCTTCTTTTAAGTTCGGGTTGGACGCAACCATTGCTTCTAAACTTATTAATTATTCTTAAAATTGTCGCTGCACTTGGTGTAGGCCTGTGAGGAAATGAAGCGCGGAACAAGTCCGATACTTGTCTTAAACTTAGATTATCTGCGTCACTGCGTCTGCGTAGTACCATTTAATGATTTGCATCTTCTCTTCTACAGTACAAAACCATTGTATTTCAAGTTAGAATATTGAGTATGACGGTGACACAGTAGTAAACAAATGTCAAATTTGTTCCCTGTTTCATTTTAGATTGGACAAGCAAATACATTGCTATATATATATAGGATGTGCAACGAAACGCGGAACATTTTAGAGCAAAAGTACAAGAACACAAAGTTCTTTAAAACTGATTTTTACTTTTAAAAATTCGTCAATGAATGCACTAGAATATCTGCACTACTAAATATTTAGAAAGTGAAATATGACATTTTCTCCAAAAATCAGATAGCTATGGGAATGAAAACAAATAAAACAAAATATCAATTAAGATTATAATACTTACCTACTTATTTAATGCTGAAATATAATGTGAACATAATTATTACAATAAGATTAATAATACTGAACTAACATTTCAGTTTATATAGTAATAATGATAATTATTCTAAAATTTATGTCAAATAATTAATAATAAAATAAATCACAAATTTTTCGGTACTGAACAATTCCATTTTAAAATGTATAAACGCACAGTAAAGTAATTTATGGCATATAACAAAGTAGACACAATGATTACAACAATTAATATCAATAACACTACATTAAACTGTCAGAATGAGATTTTGTTCTATTTGTTTTATTTCCATGGCTATCTGATTTTTGACGAAAATGTCCTACTTTAGTTTCTAAATATCTAGTGCTACAGATATTTTACTGCATTAAATAAAGACTTTTCAAAAGTAAAAATTAATTTTAAACATTTTCTTGTTCTTGTACTTTTTCTCTAAAATGTGCAGGAGAGCCAATTTCCGCACATTTTTAAAATCCTATGTTAAACTCCTATGTACCGCGTTTCGTCGCACAGCCTGTTATATATATATAACTTAAATTTCTCGTTCGATCAAATAGGTTTTTAAAAAGTTTTATTTTTGCGAGTACAAATTATAATATGCTATAAACTACTTGATAATATGATAATAGAATACAGACTGACTAATCTAAAGCATTACATATGTTTTTATACTAATGAAATATGAGAGAGTCACGTTCTGGCACATCGGCACTTTGTCTATTATGTAGTACAGGGGTAGCACTATAACTCCTCCCTCCTCAGATTCGAGCCTCCTGGGGGAGTTGAAGTTCGACGTCTTCTGGGGTGCGAGATGACCTCAGCTTGGCTGATTTCCTCTTCTTTATTTGGTTACGTATGAAGTACCCAACGATGATTGCAGCAACCACGTACAGGATGATGGACCATATACTTGGGATGTGCATGTTGTATGTTTTTTCTGTTATCGGAACGATTGGATTCAAGGAGATATCATTTAATTTCAAGGGATTTAGGTTAATAGAGAAATTTGTAATTTTATACGGTTGGGATTTTAGGTTCAGTTTAGGAAGTAGTAGGGGTTGGCCATGGTTTTCATTTTGGAATATTAGTATTTGTTGTCTGAAGTGAATTTCGCAGTTGTCTTGATTATTGATTAGGAAGATTCCCTCTAAGGTTTGGATGTTGGTTTCTTCGTGACATTTAATGGTGATTTTCTCCTCGTGTGGGAAAACGGCTAGGTATTTGTTGATTTCTGGAATTACTTCGACATGATTTTCAATTAAGTTAATTTTTGTGTAATGGCAGTGACTCGAAGTTTGATTTTGGAATATTTCTTCTTCGCAGATCGCTGAGAAGTGGGCGTGATATTTATTAGGGCACTGAAATATTATTGCTTGAACACACATATCATTCAGGGGCACGATCTCTTTATCAGATTTAAGAAGATATTTCGTATTAGGGATGATTGTAATAAATTTTGATTCATATTTGGTTGGAATTGGGTACATGTAGTAGAGTTCAAAAGTTTTTTCGAAATTTATGGGGGTAGAAATGAAATAGATTACTTGGGTAGCTTCTATTTTACAGTTTATTTTTAATAAGGATTCGATGTCTAAAAGGTTCTCTTGTCTGGGTTCGAATGGTAACTGCAAATGGTAAAATTTTGATATTTGTTTTAATTCTGCTAGTAGCTCCATGGGGTGTATTATACTAGGATGCTGCGTTCTTAATTTACAAAAGGTGATTGAATTTTCAATGTCTTGTAAGACGCTTAATATAGAATTGTATAATATAGTAAGTTGATCGTAAATATTTTTGCCATACAGTATACTTTGAATGTGCGTACTGTTTATAATTTTGAAAAGTTGTAAAATTTTGGATTTTAATATTTCCTCGTTGTGCTGAATATCTGAGATTGTTTTATTAAAATTTTGAATAATTTGGTGGTTCACCGAATATGAGAGTTTGAGTTGACTTTCCAAATTATGCTCGTTTTCTTGCATATGTGCAAACATTTCGTTATATCTTTTGCCATCTTCGGCATCTAAATTTCCTGTGACTGATTTGAATATTGTCCCCAATCCATCTATTAAGCCACGTTTGGTTTTATGGTGATCAGAATGAAATCCGATGTTATTAATTTTTGTGTCAATTTTTGTCCGAATAAATTCTAATATTTTATCATAATTTTCGAGTTCATTGAAATACTGTGAATGGTTAGATATGCTTGATTTTAGTGCTGAGTATTGTGTGTTTAGATTGTTGTACTGATTAAGAAGAGCTTGGAGATTGTAGTAGTGTATGAAGGTGTGAGTCGTCTTTTCGAGTTTGGCAGGACCGAGATTGATGGGAAGGATTCCGAGGTTTTCTGTTATGTTTCTAATTATTGTTCCTTGTCCCAATGCGAACAACCTGGAATTGGTTCAAAATTGTAAGTTTTTTTCTAGGACGTTTAATGTTAGAGAGGTGGATATTCTCTGTTGTATTACCGTGGGTGGTTTGTATTTTTCCTGTTTTAAGACGTTTATTAATTTTCTTTAGCTTTTCGGGTTTGTATTTGTTTTTAGTTTTTTGTTGTTTCTGTTTATTTTTCACGTATACCTTTTTGGGGATTTTGGGTAATTCTTCTCTATTTTCATTACATTTATTTATTACCTTTTCTTTATTTGCCTGGATTTTGTCTCTAATTGATTCGTAAAGTAATTTAGTTTTATTCTTATGACTTTCTATATAATTGTTAATAAGCTGTTTTTCGAGGTCGATATTAAATGGGGAGTTGGTATCTAAATGGCCGGTAATAATTTCGCATGGTTTCAATTTTGTGACAGAATGAATTGTGTTATTATAAGCTAATAACGCATAATTTACTTTGGCTTCTATAGGCTCCGTTTTGTATTCTTTTTGATTGTTAAACAGTCTTATGTGTTCGATAAGGGTCGAGTGGAATCGTTCTATTATGCCGTTAGATTCTGGATGTTGTGAGCTTATGAAATGTATGTCGATTTTGTGTAGTGTCAGCAATTCTTTTACGACTGAGTTTTTAAATTCTAACCCGTTATCTGAAATAATTTGTTCTGGGATTCCATGATGTGTAAAATATTTGACTAGGTTATTACAAGCTTCTATGCCATGTCCTGAATTTAATTTGTATGCTTGTGCATATTTTGAAAATGAATCTACGATAGTCAAAAATTTAGCTTGTTCTAAAGTAATGCTGTCTATATGTAAAATTTGGAAAGGTTTCGTAGCTGTGGGTGTGATGTTTAAATTTACGTTTAAGGGTCGCCCGTCGTATTTTGTTACTTGGCATATTTCACAGCTATTAATAAATGTTTGAACGGATTTTCTTAATTTTGGCCAGTAATATTGTTGTTTTATAGGCGCTTCTGTTTCATCAATACCACGGTGGTTACTTTTGCTGCAGTGGTAATTCGATATGATGTGTATGATTTCTTCCTCATTGGTAACGTCGCTTAAATATTTTGTACATTTTACTAAACATAGTTGAGAATTTTTTAAATAATTTTGAAGAATTAAACTGAATTTTTCGTATAGTTCGTTTTGAAAATAAATATGATATTTTATTTTTGGAACAAGGTATTCTTTAATAAAAGCAATCATTTCAGTTTTGTAATTATTTTTTGAAAATTCTACTTCCATTCGTAATTTTTTGTGTTCGTATAATTTTGTAATTTTTACTTGTTTGGGATTAAAATCGACTTCTGTTATAATAATTTGATTTTTGCCATAGTTTACGGGGCATTCTACTATCGGGATTCCGACAATAGGATTTTCTTTACTCGAATGTATTGTGATATCGCTATCGCTTGTGTCGTCATCGTTTATCTCATTATGTTGTGAGTCACCTACCTCGACTGCAAGGGATTGCGTATCGTCGTCTTTGTTATCTGTTTTATTCCTTAACTCTGTGTTAAAATTTTCTATGAATTTATGAAAGTGTTTAATGTTTTCTGTTTCGTTTATGTTTAATTCGGTTTGGGGAATTTTGGGTTCAGGGAGTTTGTAAACGGTTATTAGTATGTTGGTATTATCAAAAATATATTTTAACATTGATTTAATTTCGTTCCAAATGTGATTGTCATGTCCACATGCAATTTTTGGTATACTTAAATTTTTTATATTATTATGTAAACAGAATTTTCTCAAATTTAGTAAGGTATAGAATATGTCTTGTTTAGTCGGTTTATTGTAATAATTTTCCTTCGTTATTAAGTATAATAGATATCTTTGTGGGGTTTTTAAATATACTAGGTTATGAAGTTGAGGATTTTGAGATTTTAATTTGTGTACGTTGTTAAATTTAATTTTAAAATTTTTGGCAATACCCGATGACATTTCTAAATCTTTGCTCACGCAATGAGCTAGACTAGAGTCAGATGGTGCATCGAATAGATTTCCTATTACTTCAATAATATTGTTATTATTGTGATTAAGGCAATGTTTCTTATCTAAGTAGTCTTTGAATAGAGCTAGTGGAGTGTCATCTACTTGTGTTTGTGATTGTAAATTTTGAGTTTTATTAATTTCAACAGGTATACGGCTTAAAGCGTCGGCATTGGTATTAAGTTTGCCTTTCTTATAGATTATTTCATAGTCATATTCCTCTAATTTGAGGCGCCATCTTATTAATTTTTGGCTACATTGTCTTAACGAGAATAGCCATTGCAAGGGTCGGTGGTCTGTATAGATTTTGAATTTGCGTCCTAATAAGTGAGTTCTAAAATACTGAGTCGCCCAAATGAAAGCTAACATTTCTTTCTCAATGGTAGAATAGTTTATCTCTGTCTCGTTCAGTGTTCTGCTAGCGTAAGCTACTGGTAGGTCGTTGCCTAGACTACCTTGGGATAACACGGCTCCAATAGCCAGCTGGCTCGCGTCACATGTCAAGTTAAATTCTTTGTCGTAATCTGGATATTGGAGTAGTGGTTCGTTAGTCAACAAATTCTTGCAATTTTCAAAGCATTGTCTGTACTCAGGGTCGTTAATGTCAATAACAGCATTTTTCTTTAAGCGTCTAGTCAGCGGTTTTGTTATCTTAGCGAAGTCTTTAATGAATTTTCGATAATAGCCTAAAAGTCCTAAGAACCCTTTAATTTGTGTTGTAGTTTTTGGAATTGGAAAATTTAGAATAGCCGAAATTTTGTCAGGATTTGGTTTCACGCCCTCAGGGGTTACGATATGCCCGAGATACGCTACTTCTCTTTTAAGAAATTCGCATTTATCTAGTTGTACTTTGAAATTTGAATTTTTCAAACGTTCGAAAACTAATTTTAAATTTTGAATGTGTTCTTGTAGGCTGGTGCTAAATATAATAATGTCGTCGAGGTAAACAAGGCATTTTTTGTTTACTAACCCTCTCAGAACATTGTCCATAACGCGTTGGAATGTCGCGGGTGCGTTTTTTAAGCCAAAAGGCATACGAGTGAACTCATAATGCCCGTCTTCCGTGTTAAATGCAGTTTTTTGAATGTCTTGTTTGTCCATTTCAATCTGGTGGAAACCAGATGCCAAGTCTAACGTAGTGAAATACTGACAGCGTCCGAGTTTGTCTAGTAAATCAGTTATGTTCGGTAATGGGTATTTGTCGCTAATAGTCTTTTCGTTCAATTTCCTGTAATCTACCACTATACGCCACTTGCGTTTACCAGATGCGTCAAGTTTTTTTGGGACAACCCAAATAGGCGATGACCATGGCGAACATGATGGTCTAATAATATTTTGATCTAACATTTTTTGTGTTTGAGAACGTACCTCTTGTCGGTGAATTTCTGGGTATCTATAAGATTTCGTATAAATAGGAATTTCGTCACTTGTTTTTATGGAATGTTTAATTTGATTAGTAAATGTTAAATTTTTGTCGTCTACGTGAAATATATCAGAATAATCGTGAATTAATTTAGTGATAGCTGATTTTTCTTCCGAATTCATGTGATCTGACCGAATTTTTGAAATATCAAATTTAATTTTTTCTGATTGAATAAAATTAAAATTGGGTGATGAGTACGTTTCATAGTTAGAGATGTTTTCTACAGTAATTGGTTCTAATTGTGTAAAGTTGATATGCGATTCTGAGTTATTAATTGCTGTACAAAGTGCATGGTAATTATTGGCTGTGGTGACACATTCGGGGATAATTAAATTATTCTGTTGTTGTTTTGGTATTAAAATGGTTCCGTTTTGTTGAGTTACTTGAATTTTGATTACCTTTTCGGTTTTGGGGTCTAATGTTACATTATTATTTGGCTGAGAAATTTTGTTTGTATTAATTTTATTTTCACAATTTTGATGTTGAATTTTTATTTGGCAGGTGGGTGTTGTTACTACATTTTTATTCAGGTCTATAATTATTTTTAATGTACTCAGATTGCCTAATCCTAATAAGAGATCGAATTCATCGTGAAAATCAAAAATGTGAAATTTAAACTTGCATTTTTCTTTAACACGTTAAGCGCCAACAATGTTAATTTCAAATCTTGTTGGAGAACCCATGTGGATTGCCGATGACCCACACATTTTGATTCTTGGTGGACCGCGTGGTCCGTAATTGACCCATAGCTTATTCTATTTTATATTGGTTTTATAAATCCTAGTCCAGCAGAAATATACAATATTTTATTGTATTCGGTCCCACGGTAAAACAAGCTTCAATTTAAAAAAAAGCGGGACCCTGTACGACAATTTTAAAAAAAGTTATTCACATTTTTGTTCGATGTGTATTATTTTTTCTTCTGAAGGTTTCTTATACAATATCCATTTAATACCATGTAATAAAAAATGAGAAATATTACTACAAAAAACTGAAATACACTGGTGCGTTTCAGTAATAACTTACGAAGTGTACAGTCGGGCACGGAGCAAAGTAAAAGTGTGGGCCATTCGCAGACCACGTGGCGCTTAACGTGTTAAATTAAATAATTTTGAAATAGGTACGAGTGTGCTGTAATTTTCGATTGAAGTTCCATGCGCAGTTGAAATTTGGAAAGGGTCTTTAAAAATTGAATTTTTGTAATATTTATGCGCTATGGTAGGTTTTATGAAAGATTTCGTACTTCCCGTGTCTATCAAAACTTTCAAATTATTTTCAGGGAATATAATGTAAGGTAATTTACTTTTATTTGTTAAGTTCATTAGTTCGACTCTGGGTAAAATGTTTCTATTGTTTCCGAGGCTGCAATGTCTAAAAAATTTTCGTCTTCGTAATTGTCGGGGTTTTGTGGATTTTCATAATCATTGTTATCAATTAATACTTGGTCAGTTTGTTCTTGGTTATCGTAATAAACATATGGGTCAACGGCAGATTCTGCTGACTCGTTGATATTAAATAATTCTCCCGCTGTGTTTGCGCGGTTTTGTGCAGGACGGTATTGAGTTGTATTTCGCGTGGAAATACTCATCGGAGTAGGTGCAGGAAGGTTTTGTCTGGTGGATGGACCTTGGCGTGGTGGTTGCGGTGTATATTGTCTTTGTTGCTGAGGAGTATATTGTCTTTGTTGTTGAGGAGTATATTGTTTTTGTTGTTGAGGAGTATATTGTTGTCTGTATGTCGTTTGTTACATAGGTGAAGGATGCAGAGTTTTATTGGGTGTGTAATTAAAGTAGGGTATGGGTTTAGGAATATTGTATCTTGGTTGGTGGATTTGTGGTTTTTGATTTAATTTGGGTGTGTGCTGATTAGTGTTTTTGGATTTGGCATAATATTCAAATTGAAAATCATTTGCTAACATACTTAAAGCTGAATTTAAGTCTGTAGGGTTCTTTGCCCTCATTAATTGACCTATAGGTTCTTTCAAACCTTTTAGTAAAACGCGTAAAGCATAATGTTGAAAATAGTCAATCATTACTACGGATGCTTCGGCAGCAGCGTTTGTTGAAATATAAGAAATTTGTAAATTTAACAGGTGTTGTAAACGACCGTAAAAATCAAAAACGTTTTCATTAGGATTTTGTTTCAGCTCTGTTATTTCCATATTTAGTGTGAACCAGTCACGTTTGTCTGAATAAGCATTTTTTAATGCTGTTTTCAGATCTTCCCACTTTGAAATTGTGGAACTTGCAATGTTAATAGCAGCTTC
The DNA here is from genome assembly GCA_943142095.1 of Ophonus ardosiacus. NCBI lineage: Eukaryota > Metazoa > Arthropoda > Insecta > Coleoptera > Carabidae > Ophonus > Ophonus ardosiacus. The sequence continues at coordinate 24,319,238 of OW964834.1, read as the reverse complement.
ACCTTTTATTTTGGCTAATATACTGCTCATTAAATATTCATTTTGGAAATCGTTTGTGTTTGTAGTATTATAAAATTTTGTTACTAATTTTTCACAAATGCTAGTAAACCTAGGGAGTAATTCACGTTCCCCATGGAACTCTGGCACCATGTCCAGATATTCCTTTTTTAATACTGGAGTAACCATGTTTAATAATGGCGTTCTTAATGTGATACTATTAATAGGATTTGTATTTAAATTAATTATACGATCTTCTGTTTCGAGATCGGAGTCTGCTTCTGAATTATTTGAATCTGACAAAGATTCTGGTTCTCTGAATGACATATGGTACTCACAAAAATAGTAGTGTCGGCTTCATGTGCCCTGAAGTCGAACACGGTCTCGTCTCGAAGTTGAGGCAGGAGTTGCACTGATGTCCGCTCAGCTTGGCTCGCTCGGCTCGTCGGGATGTGTCTTGCTTCTGATGTCCTGTCAGATGCAGGATACGGTGATCGAAGTATGGAGATATTCGAATTTGCCAAATTAATCACGAAAGTGAAACAATTTATATTCGCTAAATTGTTTTGGCAATCCTACCGACTGCGCCACTTAAATTTCTCGTTCGATCAAATAGGTTTTTAAAAAGTTTTATTTTTGCGAGTACAAATTATAATATGCTATAAACTACTTGATAATATGATAATAGAATACAGACTGACTAATCTAAAGCATTACATATGTTTTTATACTAATGAAATATGAGAGAGTCACGTTCTGGCACATCGGCACTTTGTCTATTATGTAGTACAGGGGTAGCACTATAACTTATATATATATATATATATATATATATATATATATATATATATATATATATATATATAAGTTACCACAGCCCATATAGCTGAGGTTGCATTTCCCAGGCTTATACCCGACACCGGAATACTAAACATATAAAAACTGTACTTCATATAATTTTCTCAGTCTGATGTAACTTTTAAACTTAATATATTCAAATGTAATAATATTTACGTAAACTGTAACTTGTGACTAAATAAAAAGATTAGCGAATATAATCTTTAAACTCACAAATAAATCTTTTTAAAAACCCTTCCGCGAACCTCACTCATATAACTGGCGCAGTCTTAAAGGATTTTCCGGGCGATTTCCGCGTATAGTGAAACCGCGTTCGTTTTCCAACGATTAACCGGATACCGGAAGGTTGAAGATTGAAGAAAGAAGACATCCCGTGCCGATCCAGGTTCATCCGCATCCACGAGCGAACATCGTAGAAGCAGAACCAGGCCCTGACGAACACAGAGCAGCAGGAGTCAGCACGACCCATGGACAAAGTCTTCATTCTTTTGTTGTGAGTTGCACATGTCTCATAGTAATCAGTACCATTCAGACTCAGATTCTGATTTAGAATTAAACAATAATAAAAATAACTCATCTGACTCAGAACCAGAATTTCCTTATCATATAACTTTTAGTCCAAATTTAAATAAGAAAAAACCTTTAAAAATGGACCAACAACAAGCTCAAACTCAAGTAGCACCGCCACCAGTACCCCCACCAAAACTTGAAAAAATTTACGTAGATATGATTCCCGAATTCCATGGCGATAGTAAGCTATTATCCAGATTTTTGGAAATATGCGAAAAAATTGTTAACAAATTTTATAATTTGGTTGACGAAACGGATTTCCAGAATGAATTTTTAATGTCAAGTATTCTCTCGAAAATTAAGGGTGATGCAGCAGTAAATATCGCTAGCACCACTGTCACAACATGGGACGATTTAAAACAAGCCCTGCTTAACACTTATTCTGATAAAAGAGATCTTTACACATTAAATATCGAAATTACCGAGATGAAACAAGGAAACGAAACAGCTTTCGAATTTTACAACCGCGTACAAGATATTCTAAATCTACAAATTTCTTACATAAACAATCGAGTTACTGTAGTAGCTAGACCCGTCTTAATCGAATATTTTAGAAATTATGCTCTCAGAATTCTATTACGTGGACTTAAAGAGCCCCTTGGTACTCTCATGAGGACCAAAGATCCAAAAGACATGAATACTGCTTTAAATATGTTGACTAATGATTTTCAACTCGAAACACATGGTCGTACACACACAAATTTACAACACAAAAATATGTCGCATAATTTTCAACCACCTAAACAAAAACAGAACATACACACCCAATATAGACAAACACAACACCCACAATTGATATACAGACCTATTCCACCCACTAACCAAATTTTCAAACCTATTAATAACCAATACCCTACAAACCAACAATTTAAGAAACCATTCAGTACTCAAAATCCCAATAATCAAATAGCTAAACTCAATAATCAACCCCAACAAAACGTCTTTAGGCCAAATCCTAACTATAAAGCCCCTAAGCCGACGCCTATGAGCATCAGTACTAGGCAGTCGATGACGCCACGCACGACATTTAATCCTTACAGACCTCAACAATTCTACCCTTCCCAAAACCGACCTAACTATATAGCGGAAGAAATATTCACTACTGAAATAGATGACATTGTAGAGCAAGATATCGACGATCAAAACGTAGACTATTCCGAGAACGAATTAAACCCCAATTACTATGTCACCGAGCCCGAACAAAATGATCAGGACGAGTTTTTTCCAACACCAGCCTCGGAACAAACATTGAACTTATGAACGTAATCCACAATCACAGTGAATTACCATTCGTAGTTTTTCCCGAACTAAACTTAAAAGCCCTGATTGACACTGGTAGCACGCGTTCATTCATTAATCCAAACGTTGCAAACAAATTTTTCAAAAACGAAATAAAAAATGATCCATTTAAAATTACTACAGCTCACGGAACATCAGTTGAAAATTTTAGTATAGTAATACCGGCATCAAAATTATTCAATTCACCTAATATGTTATTAAAATATCACTTATTCAACTTTCATAAAAATTTCGACATTCTTTTAGGACTAGACAATTTAAAATTATTAAACGCTAGTATCGACCTAGTAAAAGACAAATTAATTACTCCAAATCAAGAAATCAAAATTCATTATCACAAAATTCTGCCAAAATCACATTACATAAAAATTCCTCCTAATTCTGAGAAATTATCTAAACTTTTTGTTCATAATATTGAAAATGGCGAAGTATTTATTCCGGAAACCAAAATAAACGGCATAACTATTCCCGAAGGTTTAGCTACAATACAAAATTATCAAATTGTTTACCCCGTTATTAACTCAAATGAAAGAGAAGAAATTATCGACTCTGTTAATTGTGTACAAGTTCACCATCTAAATAATTTCGAAATTAACAATTTAAATTTTGATCAAGAAACAGGAAAAGATAATTTTGATATGAGTAAAATAAGACTGGACCATATGAACGAGGAAGAAAAGCGCGAGATAAAAAAACTGCTGACGGAATACTCTGAGATATTTCACTCTGACGATAAGCCACTAACATTCACTAATGAAATAAAACACTCCATAGGTACAAAAGACGAAATACCGGTTTACACCAAGACATACAGATATCCCGAAATTCACAGACAAGAAGTACAAACCCAAATTCAAAAAATGCTAGATCAAAACATAATCCGTCCCTCTAACTCCCCATGGTCCTCTCCTATTTGGGTAGTACCCAAAAAACTCGATGCATCCGGCAAGCGTAAATGGCGATTAGTTATAGACTACAGAAAAGTAAACGAAAAGACTATTGACGATAAATACCCCATACCTAATATAACCGACTTACTCGACAAATTAGGTCGTTGCCAATATTTTAGTACACTAGACTTAGCCTCTGGCTTCCACCAAATTGAAATGGATGGAAAAGACATTCAAAAAACTGCCTTTAACACTGACAATAGACACTATGAATTTTTACGGATGCCATTCGGACTAAAGAATGCACCCGCCACTTTTCAAAGAGTCATGGACAACGTACTTCGAGGTTTAGTTAACAAAATTTGTCTTGTATATTTGGATGACGTAATTATATTTAGCACATCACTTCAGGAACATATTCAAAATTTACGAACAGTTTTTAATCGACTAAAACAAGCCAATTTAAAAATACAATTAGACAAATCTGAATTTTTAAGAACTGAAGTAGAGTTTCTCGGACATGTAGTAACCCCAGAAGGCGTAAAACCTAACCCATCCAAGTTGAGCACCATTCAAAATTATCCTATCCCCAAAAATACGACCCAAATAAAAGCATTTTTAGGACTCTTGGGATATTACAGACGTTTTATAAAAAATTTCGCACACTTAACCAAGCCCATGACCAAATGTTTAAAGAAAGACTCCAAAGTAAGGCACAATGACCCCAAGTACATACAATGTTTCAACACTTGCAAAAATCTCTTGATGAACGAACCAATACTGCAATACCCAGACTACAACAAACCATTTAACGTTACTACAGACGCAAGTGACTATGCTATTGGTGCCGTGTTATCACAAGGCCCTATCGGTTCCGACCTTCCTATTGCTTACGCAAGCAGGACGTTGAACGATACCGAACAAAACTACAGTACAACAGAAAAGGAATTACTTGCAGTTGTATGGGCTACGCAATATTTTAGACATTATATTTTTGGTAGAAAGTTCAAAATTATTACAGACCACAAACCACTACAATACCTCCACTCGTTAAAAGACCCACATTCAAAATTAATGCGATGGAGAACCAAACTCGAAGACTACGATTACGAAGTAATCTATAAAAAGGGCAAATTAAACACAAACGCAGACGCACTTTCAAGAATCATACCTTCATTCCAAATTATTAAAACTAACGACAATATTTTCGAAAAACCGCAAAATTTAGTACATTGTATTTCACAAGACTTTCAATTAGGAAAAGGATTTGCCAAACAAATTAATGAGCGTTTCAATAGCAAAAATTATCTATTAAACAATAATAGCAATCAAAATTTACTAATTCAACCCATTCATAACAATAAATATAAAATATTCCATCTTGTAACAAAATTAGAACATTTTACTGAACCAACACTAGACAACATAGAAGACTGTTTAATTAAATTAAAAAATTATTTAGTACAAAACGATATATTCGAAATCCATATGCCAAAAATTTGTTCAGGGTTAGACAAACAATCATTTCAAGAAATTGAAAACCTATTAAACCAAATTTTTAAAGGAACGCATATTAAAATTGTAATTCATGAATTATTAGGGGAATATAATTATAAAAAATCTTTAAACAAAAATGTAGACGCACTTTCTCGAATTAATTTAAACATAAACACATTAGATACAGGCACTGAAAACTTCAACGAAAATTTTAATCCTGATAATGACACACAATCCTTAGTAGTACAACCCGACGAAGACGAGCAAAGAGATCCCGAAACTGACCAAACTATCCATTCAAACACTGAAAATCCTATTATTGGTATAACAATAACCGAATCCCCAGTAAACTTTGGCAAAAATCAACTTTTTATATCCCTTGTAAAACACTCCCCATCTAAACCTAAAATCAAAAAATTTCATATTGACAAAATGAGACTTTACGTTCAAATATCAGAAACAAATTTCGACCAGGATATCATTGATTTTGTAAAACAATACATCACACCTAATGCTAAATATTACCTTTATTTCGAAGATCCAATTTACGAAAGATTTAGTAATACACTGCAAAAATATTTCAAAAATTCAGAAATTAAATTTATTAAAAGCAACACAAAATTAATAGACGTAGAACAAGAGGACGAAATACAACAAGTCATAACCAACTATCACGAAGGGAAAACAAACCACCGTGGAATAAACGAGACACATACACAGATCAAAAAACGATACTATTGGCCGAATCAATTGAAAACCATTACAGACTACATAAACAAATGCGAAGTATGTTTAGCCGCAAAATACGAAAGAAATCCCATTAAACCAAAATTAAATATCACCCCTACTCCTACCAAACCACTAGACACTTTACACGTAGACACACTAACACTAGAAAATGCTAAATTTCTCACCATCATTGATGCTTTCTCCAAATATGCACAAGCATACAGAGTTAGCTCAACAAACGCTATCGAGATCGCAAACAAATTAACACATTTCTTTTCACACCATGGAATACCGAAATTTATCACTTCAGATAACGGACTAGAATTCAAAAATAGTATTGTAAAAGAATTATTAACTCTCCACAAAATTGAAATTCATTTCACCTGCTCTCAAAATCCAAATTCTAACGGTTTAGTTGAACGATTTCATTCCACCCTAGTGGAGCACATTCGCTTATTTAACATGCAAGAAAATTTCAAAAATAATTCAATTGACGAAAAAGTTCAGTATGCACTTTTGGCATATAATAATACAAACCATAGTACAACAAATTTAAAACCGATCGAGATTATTCACGGACATTTAGAAACAAATTCACCCCTTGATATAGAACTAGAGAAACAAATAACCCAAGATTATGTTCAAAACCACAAAGAAAAGACTAAACTAGTATACAAAAATATTAATAACAAATTACAAGAGAATAAAACAAAAACAATTAATAAAATAAACGAAAACCGCGAAGAACTCCCAGATATTCCAAAAACAATTTACGTAAAAAATAAACAGAAAGTCAATAAAACTAAAAATTCAAAATTTAAAAAAGAGAAGGTTAAAACAGTTAATAAAGATTTGAAAACGGCCGAAATTGACACAGAAAATAATGACAAAAAGCAAACTAAAATCCACCTTTCAAATATTAAAAGACCACGGAAAATAATTAATAAAAACCCCGCAATTCCAGGTCCATCTACTTCCCGTGCTCACACGGAATAGATGTGAAGAATATTACCCTCAATCCAGGACTTTTGGCTATTAATCTTGGACCAGCAAAACTACAAAGAACACAACACACATTTGTACACTATTACGATCTACATCCACTTAAAACACAATATGAAAACTTGAATAAACAATACAAAAACCTTATAGCGACATTAAACACAGGCGAAATAACTACGAAAGACTTCGAAAATAATAACAAAATTATAGATTATCTAAAGAACAACATCAATGAAAAATTCAGCCATTTATCCACTCATAATCGGATAAGACGAGGTATAGTCAATGGTTTAGGAACAATCGTAAAAGCCATTACAGGAAATTTGGATGACGAAGATAACAAAAGATACACCAAAATTCTAAATCACCTGCAAGAAAATCAATTTAAATTAAGTTACCAAATTAAACATCAATACTCTGTTAGTCACCAAATAATAGAATATTTTAACAAGACTGTCGACACTATCAAACAAAACGAAGTCATTCTAAAATCAAAAATTGAGCAACTCATACATTTGGCTATTGGCGGAACAAAAAATGACGACAAATTATTTATTAAAGATATTTATAATCAATTGAACACCCTGTATACACTAACATTCAACACTCTTCAAGACATCGAAAATTCTCTCACATTTTGTAAACTTCACACTATACACCCCAGTATAATCAAAACACATGACCTTTATGAGGAATTAAACAAAATTTCAAAATATTACAATGATGAGTTACCATTTGAAATAAATTTAGAAAACATTTCAGAAATTGAAAATTTACTCTCAGTTAATTGTAAAATACAAGACAACAAAATTCTATATTTTATTGAAATCCCAATAAATTATGAAACACATTTCGACTTAATTCATTTAATTTCAACCCCTACTAAGCACAACTCTAATTTCTTTACTATTATACCCAATCATAATTATATTCTGAAGTCAGAAACTGGTCAAATAAGATCTCTATGTGGTACGTGTACCCGCAATAAAAGAAACATTTTCCAATGTCCTAATAAAATCAAGGAAATAATCGAAAATTCTTGCGAGACGAACTTCTTGAGGAAAAACAACGTCGAAAATTGTCATTTCGTCAAACTAGAAATAAAGAATAACCATCTCGAATATTTAGAAGAAATCAACCAATATTTGGCCATAATTCCGCACCCCGAAAAAGTAGAAAGTAAATGCAGTCACGCCGATAATATAAGAAATCTTCAAGGCATACTTCTCATCAAAGAAGATGGATGTAAACTGCGAATTCAAAACAAAGAACTCGACTTCAAACATGGTACATTTGGTAAACCCATAGTAATCGAAAACTACAAAATTAATTTCAACAACACACAAATCCCCAAAACTACAATTGAATTGAACAGCATCTCCGATCTCAGACCAATAAACAAGCTAGAAGACACCCTGTACGACGATATAACACCATATGAAGAAGATGACATCAAATACCCAGTTTTGGCATTATATGTTATAATCATTATTGTCGCTATTATTTCTGTCATAGTTTACTTAAAAAGGAAATTCCAAGTCATCCGCTCGAGAAGAAATCAACCCACGGCCAGAGACATTGAACTCCATCAAACAACTTCAACCCCCAGGTCGCCGTTGAAACATTATGAGTGGATAAACATATAAAAACTGTACTTCATATAATTTTCTCAGTCTGATGTAACTTTTAAACTTAATATATTCAAATGTAATAATATTTACGTAAACTGTAACTTGTGACTAAATAAAAAGATTAGCGAATATAATCTTTAAACTCACAAATAAATCTTTTTAAAAACCCTTCCGCGAACCTCACTCATATAACTTATATATACGATCCCTGCGTCAAAAAAAATTGGCCAACATCCCTTCTCATGACAAGGTAGCTACACATTTATTAATTATGATAGCGCATTTTATGTAAGTTATTAATTAACTCTAATAACATAAAAGTAAGTTTAGAAATAATAATTGAATAAATGTAAACAATTTCCTTTTAAATGAATAATTATAATAAATAGATGTGGGCGAATTCTTTTGACGTAGGGCTCGTATATATATATATATATATATATATATATATATATATATATATATATATATATATATATACATATTGTGACGATAGGCCCTTTCGTCCAACAAGGGTTTTCCCTCCTTTTGTAAACCTGTAGTAGCACCACAGTTAGATTGTTTATTTATTGTTTATGTATTGTTTAATCTGAAAAGTAAGATGTATTTGTAATATTGGTAAAATATTTAACGAAATACTGACCTGTAAAAGACAATATCCGACCGTCATGATGGGAAAAGACAATAATCACATGTTCAACATAACCGCACTATTATTGTTTCAGCTACAAGAAATGTATTTTATGTAAAAATAGCATTGTGAATATTTGTAATTTAACTTACCATAGTGTTGTGACACAATGCAACTCTCGTTTACACATTTGATTGCATTATTGTGTTTGTTTACTTCTAGAAGATTCCGACAGTAGTAACCTTGTAAATTTTGACGGGTCGTGATTCACAACATGCCCGTGCATGGCGCACCGCACATGTGAATAAAATTGTGTTTTATTTGAAACAATGTTTGTAAATTATTTGATGTTGTAAAATGGAATTAGGGTAAAGAAAAGTGACCAGAGAATTTGTGTAAATTTTATAAAAATATTATTTATCACTTGAGACAGTAACGACCCATGTGTACTAAGTAAAATCACCCCCTCCGTTGTTTTAATGTGAAGTACCGTTAGATTGGGTTTATAAGCCGTTGCAGAGCTCCGTGAAGGCAGAGCGGGCTTCGCCCGTTCCAAAGAGCCGTCCAGGCTAGGATTCTAATTAGGTCCTACTGAACGCCTCTAGTGAGAACTTGCGTCCTGGTAAGGCTCCTTTGAACTGCCGAGAAGTTGAGTGCTGTGTGTCAGCCGCCGTCCGTTAGTAGAATCCGTCGTGTGTAGGCTGAGTACGTCCGTAAGCCTCGCCACCGTCCGTCAGAGGAATCCGCCGCGTGTAAAGATTGAGTCCGTCGTGTACATCGCGCCGCTGATTGTCCGCTAGAGAAATTGTTATTTCTGAAGTAGTAAATTTCAATACGCGTACTTACCGTGGTAACTCTGGTCACAGTTCTGCAAAGAAGGCCCCATATCGTCTAACAGAACCGTTTCTTTTCTTCTTTCTCTCGTAACTTCCCTGCACGAAATCATTAAATGCCTGATAGTTTCATCTTCTCTCCCGCATAGCCTGCAACTCTTCTCATCACTTGATAACCAGTATTTATTTTCCTCTCTTCATTACCATATCTGAACCTGGCAATCATCTTGATGTTTTTCTTTTCATCCAATAAATACCTTGGTATTGACGTCGTTTGTATTAATTTATATCTCTTGTTGTAATTTGAGATGTTTATCTTACTTTGTTGTTCTTGCCGCTGTATGTCCCAATCTCTCTGGTGTAGTTCGTAATGTGTGATTTCTCCATTTATGCGTAGCCTCTCAATTTGTACTGTGGAATATTAATTTCTTTCGTAATAGGCTTTTCTTGCTTGTCCTCATTTTGTTAGCTTGTTGTTGTCCTCTCCTTGTCATATTACCCGCCAGCATTCTTGCATAATTGAGATTCATAGATGCGATTACTTTATTTTTTTTTTAAAATATTCTAAGTGCCTTGTATGTTGATTGTTTATCAGAAATGTATATCCTAAATATCTGAATTATTTTACCTCCTCAATATCTTCATCATCCCACTTCCACACTTCTTTCGTTTCTCTCCCTTCCCCTTTTTTAAATTTCATTATGCTATGTATAGCGAAAATAAAGTTGGGCTTAACGGGCATCCTTGTCTTAATCCTTTCTCTGTCCAAAATTCTTCTGTGTGTTTGTTATCTATTCTTATTACAGAACGTCTCTCTGTAAATGTTCTCTGAAGCTGTCAGCAAATGTTTGTCTATATTCATATTTTCAAGAGTTCTGAAAAGAAAATTTCTGTTAACATTATCAAATGCTGCTTTCAGGTTTACGAAGAATGCATATAATTTTCCTTTTTCTTTGCATAATTCATTCTCTATCATTTGATTTAGTATGTAGATATCTTCCTTTTCTAAATCCTGCCTGATTTTCTGAGATCAAGTTTCTTGCCATTATCTCTACCTTTAGTTTTTCATGTAAAATCATTGAGTATATTTTGAAGGCTGTATTCAACAACGTTATTCCCCTGTAATTTTTTACTTTATCGGTATCTCCCTTTTTGTGGATTGGTTGTATTATTCCTTTTCTCCATCTTTTTGGTATTTCGGTCTTGCACCAAATCTTATTTATAATATTGGTTAGCGTCGTGATTACCTTTTCGTCTGCATTTATCCATGCTTCATTTGTAACTTCATCTTCCCCTGCCGTCTTTTGTTTTCTCAGTTTATTAATTTGTATTTTTACGTCGTTTACGTTTATTTCATTGTTAACCGAGGGGTAAACAACTGTGGATTTCTGGTGTACACATATGTGGAATTCCATGGATTTCCGTGGATGTTCATGGATTTCCGTAGATGTCCGTGGATATCTGTAGATGTCCTTGGATTTCTGTGGATGTCTGCTTGAAATTTATTTTCTTCTGTTCTTGTTATTTTTCTCTCATTTTCGTTTAGCAGTTCACAAAAGTGTTCTTTCCATTCTTCTTGTGATATTAGTTTAGATAGATCTCTTCTGTCTTTTTTTTCTTTACTTATAAACTTCCATGCATCTCTTTCTGTTTTTTATAGCTTTCAAATCTTCTTCTAACTCTCTTTTCCTATGTTCTTTCTGTTTTTCACATACCTCTTTATATTCTGTTAGTTCTTGTTTGTACTCTTCTGCTGGAATTCTGTCATCTTTCCATAGCCGCCGTTTCTTTCTCATTTGCCGTTTCTTTTCTAAACAGTTTTTATTACACCAGTTATTACGAACTGGCATTCTAGTTTTTACTAATATTTGTTTCTTATTTGTTTGTAGCCTCATTTACTTTTCGTACGAGTTCCTCTAGTACCTCGTCTATGTTCCCATTTGTAAAAATTAGGTTTTTCGTTTTATTTTTGTAATCTTCCACGTCGTCTTTTCCCCACATTGCCTTTCTTATTACTATTGGTTCGTCTTTTTCTTTTGCTATGTGACTTTTAAGTACTACATTAAAATCTCCGCCAATATGGAACGCCGTTTTAATATTTATTCTATATTTAAAAATATCTTCAATTATTTAAAGACGTCACTAAATGAAATAAAGACGTCTTTAATTAATTTTTGGATGACCTTATAATATTTTTTGATATCCGAAATTGTTTTTAAGATGTCTTAAATTCAAATATTTATAGATATCAATAATTCATTTTTAGATATCAAGAATTGAATTAATGATATCAAGAATTAAATTAAGGATATCAAAAATTGAATTAAAGATATCAAAAATTTAAATAAGGAAGTCCTAAAATAAATTATAGATATCACATCTCCGTAAATAGGAAGTCCAAAATTCGAATTTTTGATGTCAAATTAATTTTTGATATCAAAAATTTAATTCTGGATATCACATCTCCACAAATAACATGTCCAGAATTCGAATTTCGACGTCCTAAATTAATTTTGGATGACGATAATTGGTGATGTGATTACATAGTGATTTAGCTCCTAGAAAAGAGATCCGATTATAGGGAAATAGGAAAAGAAGAAAAACAAAAATAGTACGATCCTGAGTGCCTACAGTCAAAAATTAAGGAAAAATATAATAAAAAAAGGTAAGTACAAAATCGCCTTGTAAAAATAGATATAAAACATCCAAAACTTGTAGGTTATGTAATCCGAGATAACCAGCCGATCACAAAAGAAGAGATCTATATATACAAATAGATAAGACGCCATCTACCAAAAGCTAGCAAAACGTCAACCAGCGTTTAGTCGCGTCGACTATTGAATCAAGTAGATAGACGGGAACAGTACACACTGCCGATAGACGGCGGTAACGGCCAAGCGACCTTCAAATACGCCAGCATGTAGACAACACGCGTCACAAACCAGTAAAGAGGGTGAAGGAGATAACAGAAAACCAAAATTCTGTGAAATGCTATTTCTGTGGTTTAATAAGCGATACGAACACGATCTCGGATCATTTAAAACTAGAACACGAAATAGAATTAGAAGAGGACAAAAAGGAGAGAAGTAACAGCAGAAAAACAGATAGATCTCCATCAAGGTAAAGGAAAGAGATGGAAGTATCAGAAGGAGAAATTTTAGACATATTAACAGGAATAAGTAAAGATCTGATGGATATCAAGGAAGATAAAAAGACATTCAAAGACGAAATTAATGAAAAATTGGATGAAGTAGTCAAGACATTCAGAGAAGAAATTAAAGTGATAAAAGCAAATGAAGTAAAACTCGAAAACGAAATTTCAATTTTAAAACAGAAAATAATGACTCTAGAAAACACGGAGGAAAGAAGAAAGATATTCAAGAAAAATTATATCGTAATAAAAGGACATAAAGAGTTAGAAGCGTCGACGAAAGCAGTAGAAAATTGTATTAAAGAGAAAATAGGAATAAAAACCAACATCGCCAAAGTATACACAGTAGGAAAAAATAAAGAAAGGCAAGCGATAGTGGCAGGAGTGGAGACATGGGAAGACAAGAGCTCAATAATGAAAAATAAAAATAAGCTGAGAGGAACAAATATATATATATATATATATATATATATATATATATATATATATATATATATATATATATATATATAGAAAACTATATGACCAGTAGTGGTAGCACGCACTTTAGAATTCTATCAAAAGAGGCATTTGTTTTCGCTTCTCGCCGCGAAGCGAAAATTTGGTAGCATGCGTGTCTCAAAATATTCGCCTGCAAGCGTTCGACTTGTCAAAGTAACGTCATTATTTTATCACAATTCTATTCAAAGCCAATTTATATAAAATTTATATATTTATTATATACAACTGTCACAAATTTTTTGATTTTAATAGTATAAAATCCAATAATTTCCGAATCAAAAAGCGAATATAGAATTCTAAAGTGCGTGCTACCAAGATTCGTAAAAGTAAAATCTTATTCGCCTGCTTTCTATGATAGAATTCTAAAGTGCGTGCTACCACTACAGAACTGAGAGAAAGATTCAAAGCATAATATTAGAAAGAGCAAGAGAAGAAAAAATGTCCAGAAAGATAGTTAAAATAAGATACAGAAATATAAAAATAGATAGAGACTGCTACGAATGGAATGACAAAGAAGAGAAATTAGCTAAAAATACTGAGGCATAAAAACGAATAAACAAAGATAAAACAACTCAAAACGTAGCGGTAAAAATAGGATTCTGGAACGTAGCGGGTATAAAGGGGAAAGATAATGATTTTTGGGAATTAGTTAATAAATATGATATAATAGAATTAACGGAAACATGGTTAGATGTATAGTATCTCTGTTTGGGGGTGGAATAATACAGAACACTCTAACTTTTGACTGTCGTTTATTACTTCAAACATCTGCAATGGCTCACGGCCATGTCACGACATACATTCTTCTACAACAACTGCCACCTAGTGGTAGTACTGAACACTACATCTTTTCCCTTATAAACTTATAACTATGTGTATATACTAATTTGTATTTTTTCATTTAGTTAACATTAACAAAAATATAATACCCTACTACGCTTTCACGGATATGTAATATAGTCCTTCAAACAATTCGTAGGTTTTCTTTCCCTTTATTCTTTCTCCATGCATCTCGTTCCCTCACTTCTTCATCTAACAATTTTTCTGTCATAACCTCAGGACGTTTGGTTCAATCTTCAATCGCTTCAACAAGCTTCTGTTTTGACGTTCCACTTCTCCGTTCGCAGCAGGCCACAAAGGAGCAGAATGTACGATCTTAAACCCATTTGTCTCTGCGCAATTTTCCATTTGCTGACTTACCATCTGTCTGCCATTATCACACATGATAATTCTAGGTAGGCCGTATCGAGCAAATATTACACGCAGCACATTTATTAATACTTCTGATGTAATTGTTCGTATTATTGCTATTTCTTAAATCTTGAGTAATAATCCACTACTACCAGTATGTGATCTCCAGACGGTAAAGGACCCATTAAATCCATGTGTACTAATGTACTCCAATGCTTATCTGGAAGCGAATTACGAAAAACTGGCGTAGTTTGGTTCGTTTTTGAACAACTTGACACCCCTCACATCTTCTAACAAACTTTTCCGCATCTTGGTCTACTCCATCCCACCAGACTTTGGAACGAAGGCGGTTCTTCATTGCCACTATCCGAGGATGACCTTCATGTGCCAATTCTAGCACTCTTCACTTGATGTGGTCCACCTGCTCCCCGCTTTGTTTTCAGGTGGTCTTGACAACGGATCTGCAATGCTCGACTTTCCACTCTTGTACATGACTTTATATGTATACCCCTGCAACCTCAAAATCTATCTTTCAATTCTCGCGCTTGGTTTCGAACGCGGCGAAAATATAAACTGTAATGCTCTATGATCCGTAATTAACTCAAATTCTAATCCGTAAATCATATTATGAAATCTTTCACATGCATAGACAAGAGCTAACGCTTCTTTCTCCATCTGTGAGTATCGTTTTTCACAATCGGTTAGACTTCTACTCGCGTAAGAAATAACACGCCAATTATCTCTATCTTTTTGAACCAATACCGCTCCCAAACCCACTGGACTAGCATCGACAACTACTCTCGTCGGAGCATTTGGATCATATATCCCTAAATATTGCGCATTCGACAATTTAGACTTCAATTCATTAAAAGATTCATTTTCTTCGCGACCCCACTCGTATTTAATATTTTGTTTAGTTAAACGTCGCAATGGAGCACTAATCGTAGACAAATTAGGTATAAAAGCTCCACAAAAATTGACTAGTCCAAGAAAACTACGTATTTCTTCCCGATTTCGCGGAGGTCTACAATTTTCAATTGCTTCAACTTTAGTTTGCAACGACTTATAACCATCTCCAGAAATAACAAAACCAAGAAACACGATCTGTTTCTGTTTAAATTTACACTTTCTCAAATTAATAGTTATACCATGTTCTTTGAGACGCTCCAACACACATTGTAACCGGCGGTCATGGTCACGTTCAGTCTCCGCAAAAACAATAATATCGTCTATGAAATGCTCTACCCCCTCTAAGCCTGACAAAACCGACTTTAAAATTCTTTGAAACATCTCCGGAGCACAACTCAATCCAAACATAAGTCTCTTGTATCTATACAAGCCGGACTCTGTAACAAAAGTAGTTATTTCTCTCGACTGTTTATCTAGCTCGGCTTGATGATACGCATTATTTAAATCGATTACACTAAAGAATTTACAGTTTCAAACTTTTGGCAGAATATCTTCTAACACCGGAAGTGGATATCGCTCCCTAACAATTGCTTCGTTTACCCGTCTCATATCCATATATAAACGAATATTTCCGTCTTTCTTTGCAACCGGTACGATAGGCGAAATCCAAGGAGTCGGGCCCTTAACTTTTTCGATAATGTCTAAATCAATCATCTTCTGAATTTCCACTTGCACTTTGTCACGTAATTTAAACGGAAGCCGCCTCATTGGCTGAGCTACTGGTGTACACTTTTTGTCGATAGGTAATGTCAACTGGAAGTTCTTTATTTTACCTAACCCATTATACAATGCATCGTCCTTCACACAATTTTCCACGTTACTGACCTGCACATCGAGTCCAACTTTCAAAACTTGTAATTTTCGCGCCGTTTCATAACCTAGCAAAGGTTGCCTGATTTCGTCCACAACTACAAAATTTGCAATTGTCTCTTTACTTCCTACGTTAACTTCACATTCGAATTCGCCCAGTAACTTTAAATTGTCTTTTTGACCGTACGCGTATAACTTCTTTTCCGAAAACTTCCTCGATTTGCAAACGATTTTTTGCTGTTTACAACTGTTCCACGTCTCTCTATCAATAATATTACATGAAGCTCCCGAATCAACTAACATTCTCAGAGCTACACCACCGATATTCGCATTGACATATTTGTCATTCACTGCCTCTACAGTTTCTCGCTGGCATACACCGAAAGCATACTCTTCGTCCGATGAAGCACTGTCAACTTGTCGTATCTTCTTTTTCCAATGTTTCAATGGCTTCTTCCTTGGTTGTTGCGTCGAGTCGTTTCTCTCAGTTCTCTGTGATTTGCAAACAATCGCAAAATGTCCTTTTCTATTGCACAGATTACAGGTCTTCGTCTTCGCCGGACATCTGTCATCGGTTCGAATGTGACCTTCCTGATTACAGCTGTAGCACCTCACCGTATTATGTTTCTGCTTCGGCTTGGCTCCTGTTTGCCTCGCTAACATCAAAAGCTGGCACCCCAATGTTGTCAGCCATTTTCTTTTCCAACGACGCCTTCTTCAACGAATTTAATCAAACTGAATCAGTTCGATACTAATTGATCCAATCACTCTTCACTCGTCGCCAAATATAGTATCTCTGTTTGGGGGTGGAATAATACAGAACACTCTAACTTTTGACTGTCGTTTATTACTTCAAACATCTGCATATTTGCAGAAATTAGAGACAGGGTAAAGGATACGGAAGAAAGTAATCTGGTAATTGGCGGAGATTTTAATGCCGCAGAATAGGAAAAAGGGGTGGCTTATGGACTCTGGAAACAAGAAAAAAAGAAACAAGAAGCACAAAGGATAAAACAGAAAATAAAGACGGAAAAATCTTAATACAAGAATGTGAAGACAGAGACTGGATAGTTTTAAATAGTGACGAAGAAGGAGACCTTACATATATAGATAAAAGAGGAGCAAAGACAGTATTTGACTATGTAATTGTAAATCAGGAAAGTTGGGGGAAGATAAAGAATATGAAAATCTTAAATGCTGTCGAATCCGATCACCAGCTTCTAAATGTGGAACTTAAAAATCACATAGCAAAAGGAAAAGAAGAACCTATAGTAATAAGAAAGGCAATGTGGGGAAAAGACGACGTGGAAGATTACAAAAATAAAACGAAAAACTTAATTTTTACAAATGGGAACATAGACGAGGCACTAGAGGAACTCGTACGAAAAGTAAATGAGGCTACAAACAAGAAACAAATATTAGTAAATACTGGAATGCCAGTTCGTAATAACTGGTGTAATAAAAACTATTTGGAAAAGAAACGGCAAATGAGAAAGAAACGGCGGCTATGGAAAGATGACAGAATTCCAGCAGAAGAGTACAAACAAGAACTAAAAGAATATAAAAAGGTATGTGAAAAACAGAAAGAACATAGGAAAAGAGAGTTAGAAGAAGTTTTGAAAGCTATAAAACAGAAAGAGATGAATGGAAGTTTATAAGTAAAGAAAATCCAAACTAATACCATAAGAAAAATGGAAAGAACACTTTTGTGTACTTCTAAACGGAAACGAGAGAAAAATAACAAGAACAGAAGAATATAAAATTCAAGCAGACAGTTAAAAACGAGGGGTAAATAACTGGCCAAAATTTGTACACCAGAAATCCATAATTCCAAAGAAATTCACCGAAATCTACTGATATCCAAAGAAATCTACTGACATCCATTGAAGTCCACGGTTATCCACAGACATCTGCGGACAGCGGACATCCATTGAAATCTACTGATATCCATTGATATCCTCAGATATCTGCGGACATCCATGGATATCTGACTATAATTTTCTTTAAACTGTAAATTTTACATAAATAATGTAATGTGCGTGTGTAACAATTAGTAATTTAATTTTCTTTGTGCTTATAAAACCGCATCTTTTTTCAATTTTTTACTTCCTTGTACGAAGTAAAGGAAGTATAGTAATCGCGAAATATTTCGGTTTCTAGATTTCAACAGAAATAAAATAAAAATAAATATATCATCACGGCATATTACCCATTTCTGGGTGTGCCAGTATCTACAACACATGTAGACATCGGTAATGATGACGATATATTTTACCGTGTGGGCGCTTACCAGGCGTCACCTCACGGGCACTCATAGCTGGCGTGGAGAGTGCACCACAGGGGCCAATTTGTGCCATTTAAAATTGGAAAATATTTGGCTTCAGTCGGGATCGAACCCGGTTCCCCCAGGTTCGCGACCAGACACTCAGGCACGCGGCCACGGGACCCCATGATTTCAACAGAAGTATCCATTTTGACCATCCATGATTCATTTTTGACTAATTTCGTCGTGACGTCCGTCCGTACGTACGTATGTACGTATCTCGCATAACTAAAAAACGGGAAGCCGTAGAAAGTTAAAATTTTGTATTTAGGACTGTTACATCTAGTTGTGCACCTCCCTTTTTGGTTATTACATAACTTTCGGAAGTGGTACTTTACTTGAAGGTTATAATAGATTTTAATGAAAAACAATATTAAAATATAATCCAAAACTTTTCAAATTTGGTATATAAGACTTATATCAATGGGAATAACATAATAGATTTTAGTTAAAATGGTCTACCCGGAAGTGATACTTTACTTGAAACCTATAATAGATTTTAATGAAAAACTATATTAAAATATAATCCAAAACTTTTCAAATTTGGTATATAATACTTTATATGCGATACGGGATCATTTTCTGGGGTTGCAACTCCACTCTATCTACTGCCCTTGTACACCAGAAGAGGGTGATTAGATGTATTGCAAGAGTTTCGCCACGTACTAGCTGCAAACCACTATTTATCAAATATAGTATACTAACAGTAACGTGTCTATACATATTGGATGTAGCGATACATATATACAAAAATAAACACTTATACGAGACTTTTAACCATAACTTTTCCACGAGAAACAAAAATGACTTCCGCATACCGCCCTGCAAGCTTAATATCACGAGAAACTCTCACGACATAATGGGACTTCGCGTCTTTAATAATTTATCTGCAGAAATAAAAAATTGTAAAACTATTCTCTCTTTCAAAAATAAGTTAAATACTCATTTGAGTAGCATGACCTTTTATAATTTAGATGAGTTCTTTAGTAACCAACATGTTTTTTTACTGTGTATATTTTATATTTATTGTATATGTATTTAATAATATTGACGTAACCACACTGTAATGTGCAGTCACGGAAATAAAATTATTATTATTATTATTATTATTATTATTATATCAATGGGAATAACATAATAGATTTTGGTTGAAATAGTCTAACCGGAAGTGATACTTTACTTGAACCTGTTTTCAGTTTTTCTTAAAAAAAATGGTGTTATTTTGATTTTAGAAATTAATGCTTCAAATAAAAGTTTTAGAGAATTGAATTATGCGTCGAAAACATCTAGTATGATTAAAGTAGCTCTTTATGTAAGCGAGATGTGTAAATTTAAAAATAATGTACATTTTGGTTTCTGTAATTAAGTTTGCTTTGAATTAGGACAAAAAATAACGAAAAAAATAAAGAATTTAATGTCAATGTCAAATTATGTCAAATACGTGCAATTTTATGATTTGGTTTGTTACAATACATATTTTAATTATCAACAAAATATGTATAGCGTAACAGGCGTACAAGGAAGTCATCAATTTTTTTTTTATTTTATACTACGAGTGCACCCCTTGTACTACCGTCTGGAGTCAGTACAGAAAAACGGTACGCAGTATACAGTAAGTTGGACTGTTGGACGGTGCAGTTTGAATCGAACAAGTTTTTGTTGTACCCGTGCGATGCAGCAGAGAAATTGAACACAACATTTGCACTCAGTGCGCAAAAGAATGCGGACTAGTGTAGTGAATCGAAAAGGCTATAAGAATTATAACTTCGAGTAGTGAAATTTAGCGAATATTTATTAATGTGCAATTTGCTATAAAGCTATATGAAATTTTAGGTATTATAGTTCCATATCGCAGATTTTATTTAATAATTGTCATATACAATATAAAGGTTAATACAAATTGGACGTTTCATATAACATTTACGCATCACCAGTTATAAAATTAATCAATTTTAAATACAATGAATATGATAATGATAATATAACTTAATTATAATAATTCACCAATTAAAACTTATGACATCTTGATGTTCTTGTTTAAATTAGTTATATAGTGCAAAATTACTTTTCTTCCAAAATTTATTGTGAATCGCTGCATGGTAAAACGGGACAGCGAGAATAACCCTGAATGTGCAAAAACGAATATTGACAAAATATAATTGTTTAATCGTGCGCATGAGACTATAGGGTTACAGTTTAATCTGACGTCAAATTTGAATTTTATACTTAAAAAAGAAAATTATTTAAATGTTTTCATTGTTATTATAGTCTGTTTGATTGTTTAATGTGTTAGCAGTGTTACGCGAGGTGTTACATTTATTTAATTTCACGTAGCAAGTTTCATCTAGCAATTTATAATTATTTTGTGGAACTTTGCCTAAAATTTGTATTAAATAAATTATTCTTGCACGTAACCTGTAATATACATACATAATAAAAATTATACCAATCTTTTTATACATTTTTATATAATGTTTCCTATACATGTTATAGCCTGCCTATATAGAGTTAAATTTAATTTATTTTCGATTTATTATATACCTACGTAATATAATTTTCATAATTAGCAAATTCTTTTAGTTTTAAAATTAAGTGTAGTTCTTTAGTACATACAATCAGTGAATTTTTTTTTGCAACAAATAGGCGCTCTAAAAATATAACGCCCTAGGCAATGGGGGATTCCACCACTTTTTTTTTATAATTTCATCTGAAAATATTAGGAAAACTAAGACTATTGATGAAAATCCGGTGAAAAAAATCGTATTAATAAGCGGTCTTTCGGTCGCGAATCAAAATATTATATATAGATTTTATATTAGTGTCGAAGCGCTATAACAAAAAACCTCTCATTTCCGAAATATCTCAATTATACCATTTCATTTTTTATTAATATTCGTTATTCAACATATACATTCGTATTTTTTTACTATTTTCCTTTAATTCGATCGAGCTGGAATCCCCCATT
This sequence comes from Ophonus ardosiacus, assembly GCA_943142095.1. Lineage (NCBI taxonomy): Eukaryota > Metazoa > Arthropoda > Insecta > Coleoptera > Carabidae > Ophonus > Ophonus ardosiacus. The sequence goes on along the minus strand of OW964834.1, from coordinate 24,297,391 downwards.
GTCTAGGTTTGCCTATTAGTTAAACCAGCTCTGCTTAAATACCAAATTTGAAAATACTAAAATCGTGTTGTAGGGACCATAATTCATGCACATTCACCGAAAATTCACCATGACTGAAAACATAAACTGTCGTGCCTTTTATGTAGGTGGGCCTTCCGGTAAAAATATTATAAATATGAGTTAAGAGCAAAAACACAAACTTGCAAATTTCAGATAAATGAACTGACAGTATTTACAGAATTGCTCAGAGTAGTGTGAAATATTTAGTGTAATATAAAACAGGCTTAAGAAATAATATTGTTGTTGGGTACAGAAATGGAAATCCACAAATATTCACAGAAATCCACGGACATCCACAGAAATCCAAGGACATCTACAGAAATCCACGAACATCTACGGAAATCCGTGGACATCTACAGAAATCCATGAACATCCACGGAAATCCATGGAATTCCACATGTGTGTTCACCAGAAATCCACAGTTGTTTACCCCTCGGTTAAAAATGAAATAAACGTAAACGACGTAAAAATACAAATTAATAAACTGAAAAAACAAAAAGCGGCAGGGGAAGATGAAGTTACAAATGAAGCATGGATAAATGCAGACGAAAAGGTAATCACGACGCTAACAAATATTATAAATAAGATTTGGTGCAAGGCCGAAATACCCAAAAGATGGAGAAAAGGAATAATACAACCAATCCACAAAAAGGGAGATACCGATAAAGTACAAAATTACAGGGGACAACAAGAATAACGTTGTTGAATACAGCCTTCAAAATATACGCAATGATTTTACATGAGAAACTAGAGGAAGAGATATTGGGAAAAAACTTGATCTCAGAAAATCAGGCAGGGTTTAGAAAAGGAAGAGGAACAACAGACAATATCTATATACTAAATCAAATGATAGAGAATTAATTATGCAAAGAAAAAGGAAAATTATATGCATTCTTCGTAGACTTGAAAGCAGCATTTGATAATGTTAACAGAAATCTTCTTTTCAGAATTCTTGAAAATATGAATATAGACAAACATTTACTGGCAGCTTTAGAGAACATTTACAGAGAGACAAGTTCAGTAATAAGAATAGATAACAAATACACAGAAGAATTTTGGACAGAGAAAGGATTAAGACAAGGATGCCCGTTAAGCCCAACTTTATTTTCCTGTGCATAGCAGATTTGGAAGAATTTCTTAGTAAAGAACAAACGGGCGGCGTTGTTATTGGAGGGAAGAAAATATGGTCATTAGCTTATGCAGACGACATAGTAATAGTCACAAAAAATCCAACTAATATGAAAACCATGATGAAAAGGTTTAACAATACTTAAGTGAGAAATAATTATCATTAAACGTTCAAAAATCAAAAATAATGAAATTTAAAAAAGGGGGAGGGAGAGAAACAAAAGAAGTGTGGAAGTGGAATGATGAAGATATTGAGGAAGTGAAAGAATTCCGATATTTAGGATATAAATTTCAGAGATACAATCAACATACAAAGCACTTAGAATATCAAAAACAAAAAATAAAGCAATCTCCGCTATGAAATAAATATGGAGTTTAGGGGAAAGAAGATTTCAAAGAAATCTCAGAATAAGATGGATGATGCTTGAAGCCATAGTCAAACAATATATTACTCTACGGGGCGGAAATATATGGATGGAAAGAATATAAACAAATAGTGGACATACAAGTACGGTACATAAAATGGATTTTGGGTCTGGATAGAAGCACACCAGAATATATAGTAATGGAAGAGATGAAAGCATTAAAAATTAGAGTAGAAACAGGAAAGAGGGCAGTAAAATATGAGGAAAGAGTAAGAAGCAATCAAAACTCAATTCTGCAAGAATGCTGGCGGGTAATAAAACAAGGAAAGTAAAACAACAAACTAACAAAATGGGGACAAGCAAGAAAAGCCTATTACGAAAGAAATGGATATTCCACAATACAAGTAGAGAGGCTACGTATAAATGGAGAAATCACACATTACGAACTACACCAGAGAGCGGCAAGAACAACAAAGTAAAATAAACATCTCAAATTACAACAAAAGATATAAATTAATTCAAAAGACGTCAATACCAAGGTATTCATTGGATGAAAAGAAAAACATCAAGATGATTGCCAGGTTCAGATGTGGTAATGAAGAGAGGAAAAATAAATACTGGTTATCAAGTGATGAGTAGAGTTGCAGGCTATGCGGGAGAGAAGAGGAAACTATCAGGCATTTAATGATTTCGCGCAGGGAAGTTACGAGAGAAAGAAGAAAAGAAACGGTCCTGTTAGACGATATAGGGTCGGGACAAGATTGGATAAAGGAAGTCATCGAGAAAGGGGGGGGGGGGGGGGGGTTAATTTATGATTTAGTACCACAATTTATTGTAAAATATATATAATATATAGATTCCAAGCCAGTTAGACAAGAATAAATATAATAATAATAAAAAAATCAAATTTTTGACGTCCTAAATTAATGTTGGATATGAAGAATTGAATTCTGGATATCACATCTCCACAAATAACATGTCCAGAATTCGAATTTTTGATGTCCTATATTAATTTTGGATATCAAGAATTAATTAAGGATGTCAAAAATTCGAATTTTTGACGTCCTAAATTAATTTCGGAAATCAGGAATTGAATTCTGGATATCACATCTCCGTAAATAACATATCCATAATTCGAATTTTTGACGTCCTAAATTAATTTTGGATATCAAGAATTGAATTATGGATATCACATCTCCGTAAATAACATGTCTAGAATTCGAATTTTTGACGTCCTAAATTCATGTTGCATATCACACCTCCGCAAATAACATGTCCAGAATTCGAATTTTTGACGTCCTAAATTAATTTTAGATATCAAGAATTGAATTATGGATATCACATCTTCTTAAAAAGCATGTCCAGAATTCGAATTTTAGATATCAAGAATTCGACGCGCTAACTAGTTTAAAATGACTGAATTACTCTGTATCGGTAAGTCAGATTTCCTTAGCGAAATCATGTCTAAATGTATAACCAAGGCCTACGTTATAATACATACATATAATGCATAAAACAAATATTTTATCTTATGGTTCGATTCTAAACAACAGCAATATAAGGCTACATTTACTACATTGATGTAGCTTACATTGCAGTGTAAGTACAAAAATTACAGCGTTGAATAATTTTCTATTCGAAACACACCGATGTAATTACGCCAATGTAGTAGTATGCTTTACATTGCAGCTAAATTCACATGTGTTTTGTGACATTTTATGAGTTGAGGTTAAGAAGCAAACATCGAAAATAATTAAAATTATTTTATTTACTACGTTTATAAAATGAGTGAAAGGTTAGAAAACAGATAAATAGACAGGTAAGATTGGCATACCCAGCAATGGGTAATATACTGGGACAATATATTTGTGTATTTTGCAGTAAGGTTAAAAAAGAAAAATTAATACGAATGAAGAATAATACGAAATTTAATTAAGTGAAATGGATATCGATTATATATTTCGAAGTGGTATTATCAACCCAACAGTCGAAGATGGTTATATAAAGAAAATGTGGGTACTTCTGGCAGAAAAATTGAACTGTTTTAGTAACGGACTTGAACTTGCTTGTGGAGAATGGAAACGAGTACGTATTCAAATAATTTTTGTTCTTTTTTATTTTTACTCACTTATTGATTACTCTTGGTAGAGATTTAAATACTGGAAAATGCAACCCGAGTAAAGTATAGAAAATTAGCAAGGGACCATTCCAAAACTGGTGAAGGAGATGGAGAACACATTAAAATGACCCCACTAGAAGAACGTGGTCTGCCTGTTTGGGGAAAAAATATCAGTAACAGGTTGTAATACACAAGAAACAGGTAAATTGGGAGGAATAAGAGTAACGGATTGTAATACACAAGAAACAGGTAGATTATCAGAAATACACCAGATGTTGTAGAAATTGTATGCAGTAGGCAAACTGTTATACATAGGTGTAATGCAGGTATACTATCGGTAACAAAATACAATTTTACCGACAGAGTCGGAGTTTGTAGACAGGAAGGCAGCCATTGTTTTTTACAGACATAATTCATTGTCTTAAGTCTTGTATGTGTTTACTGTAATAATAAATGACTTTTCGATTAAAAGTTTATAGAAATTAAAGTGTATAAGTGTTTCTCTTTCTCACAAATCCAACATTTGGCGACCGTGACAGGACATTTAAAGTATAATGGATCGAGCAAGAAAAGCATGTGGAACCTCGGGGACTTCGTTCACAAAGATTTCTAATCAGATCAAGGCGTTGAAAGAAGAGGAAAAGGACATTCGTGAGATTTTTAGTGACATTTTAGAATTAGATTCTGAAATAAACAATCTGTAATTAGACGACAATGACTCAACTCGACAGCAGTTAGATGAAGAACAAGATGTAGCAGATCAGTACGCTTTAAATTATGCCAGAATAAAAACTGCTATATCAGAGTTAGAAATGGATAAAATTTCAGTGGCTGCTGGAAGCGATGCACAAACAAGCAACAACAGCATCGGCAATTCAAGACGTTCTTTCAAACTACCACAACTAGAACTAAAGAAGTTTAATGGGGATATCAAAAAATGGCTTAAATTTGGGCACAGTTCAAGAAAATAGACGAAGATGAGTCCATCGGAGCAGGTGATAAGTTCCAATATCTTTTACAAGCTACTGTCGGTGGGTCAAAGGCTAGAGAATTAGTTGAAAGTTTTCCTGCAACTGAAGGTAACTGTCCAAAAGTTATAACTGTTCTTAAGTCCAGATATGGGAGAAAAGATTTATTGGTTGAAGTATATGTAAGAGAATTGTTGAGTTTAGTTTTACAAAATACTCTTTCATCAAATACAATATCTCTGGTCTCTCTTTATGATAAACTTGAGTGCCATTTAAGAGCACTAGAGACACTTAATGTTACTACTGAAAAATATGCGTCCATGCTTTTGTCAGTAGTAGAATCATGTTTGTCGGAAGATGTTTTACGTATGTGGCAAAGAAATAGTGATGTAATGTAAGTTGTACAGGGTCAGTAAAATGCGAATAAGCTGCTATTAGTACTGAAAACTCTTCAAAAAATCGATTAGAGCAATTAATGAAGTTTATTTCAGTTGAGGTTGCAAATAAACAAAAGGTAACTCTAGCTAAATCTGGTTTTGGAGTTACAACTAACAGGAATAATTAAGAAGAAAGAACACGGTTTTGAAGCACGTAAATTATATTTCGGAAGAATTACCTACTGCGGGTGGTTTGTTAACAACCGCAACAAAGGAACAAAATAATGGTTGTGTTTTTTGCAATGGCAGTCATAAGACTACTGACTGTTTTAAAGCTCAAAAGATGTCATTAATAGAAAAACGTAAAATGCTAGAAAAAAAGAATTGTTGTTATCTTTGTTTTAGGCCCGGGCATCCATCAAGAAGATGTAGAAACAGGCCGAGATGCATAGTATGTAAGAAAGAACACAATAACATAATGTGTGATAATTTACCACAAATTCCTGAAAATAAAAAAGAAAATATTCAGTCAAAAGAGTCGCATAGTAAAGAAAATAAAGGTCAGTCACAAGATAATGCTCTGGAAAGCTTGTTAAGTGCTCCCGATGTACTGCTACAAACTTTACTAGTTAAAGTGAGAGGTAATGGAGTAACTGATACTGCACGTGCTATAATCGATTCAGGTTCGCAACGTTCCTACGTTCTGAAAGAAACAGCTGAAAGATTCAAATTTAAACCTACAAGAGAAGAACATATTCACCACTCTCTTTTTTGGTAGTACAGTCACTAACATTTGCGATCACATTGTCTGGTAGCACAAGCGTGGTTCTAACACCGGTGTTAACTAGAACCATGTCAATGATTTGACACATACTTCAGGTTTGTTAAGAAAACAAGTGTTGCCAATATATTGATCAAGTTAAAAATTTACTGACAGCCATATTTAATAAATCTGCCAACACTATTTCAAATTATTTAATATGATTTGTTTTTTTACTTGTTTCTAGGAAAAACAGTTTTAAATAATGAGGTTAAATTTATTGAATGTGGCTGTCAGTACATTTTCGACTTAATTCAGTATATTGGCAACTCTTATTTTGTTAACAACCCTGAAGTATGTGCCAAGTCATTGACACGGTTCTAGTTAATACCGGTGTTAGAACCACGCTTGTGCTACCAGCCAATGTGTTTACTTTATATCTGTCCAACCTTGGTGATACGTACAAATGTAACTTTGAAGTTTAAATCAAGATGTTATTTGTGGCCGAATTCCACCTTTGAAACCAGAACCTTGATTGCAAGAATTGGAAAGCAATAATATTAAATTAACAGATATACAAGAATGACAGATAGAAATATTAATTGGGGCTGATGTTTCAGGAAAATTGCTTACTGGTGAGTACAGAATTCTCGATAGCGGACTAGTGGCTGTAGAAACCAGACTCAGATGGACGTTAATGGGAAAAATTCCAAGTCAGGAAAATAAAGTTCAGTGCTGGTTGTTACATCGATGTTAGTAGTTAGTAGTTAATATATCAGAGTTGTGGAAACTTGATATTTTGGGTATCAGTGAACCGATAGAGAGGAAAACGAAAGAAGAGTTACATTTAGCAGCAGAGGATCATTTTATAAAGACAGTCAAAGTTAATGAAGAGAACAGAAGTTTATTTGCCTTGGTCTGAAAATCATATTCCACTACCTAGCAACTATAATCTATCACCAAAACGATTGAATAACACGATAAAAAGGATAAAAGCTGACAACTTGTACGAAGAATATCAAAAGATATTTGATAACTGGATACAGGAAGGTGTAATCGAAGAAGTACCAGGAAAAGAACTCGATAAGCCGGGACATTATTTACCGCACCGACCAGTTGTGAAGGAAGGCAGTACTACCAGGATTCGCCCGTCATTAAACAATTGTCTAGAGGAAGGTACTAATCTAATAGAACTAATTTCGTCTATTTTATTACGTTTTAGATTAAAGAAGATAGGTGTTATAGCTGATATCAGAAAAGCTTTCTTACAGATCAGTTTGTTCCCTAACGACAGAGAATTCCTCAGATTTTTCTGGTTTGATAAAGAAGAAAATCTTAAAGTTTATCGACATTGTAGAGTGGTATTTGGTGTTTCGTCAAGTCCATTTTTATTGGGCGCAGTATTAAAATACCATCTCAATTCTGTTTTGACACAATGTGAGAAAAACAATTATCGTTTAACAAGGAAATAGTAAGACAGCTAATGGAAAGCTTCTACGTAAACAATTGTGACTAGCGTAGATACTGGGCAAGATTTAAAATAATTTATAGAAGAAGCCACTGCAGTATTGAATATTGGAAAATTTGAGCTTAGAGGTTGGGAGTATACTAACCTTCAGCCCTGTCCATAAGAAGAAAAAACGTCCAATGTGCTAGGTTTGTTGTGGAATAGACAAGAAGATGATACGTTAGAGATTAACTTGATAAGATCATCAAATTTGGAAAAAAATACAAAACGAACAATTTTGTCCGTGGCATACAAAGTTTTTGACCCTATAGGAGTAAGAAGTTGAGGAGTAAGAAGTTGTGTTACTTTTTTACCAAAATTACTGTTGCAACAAGCTTGTGATTTGAAAATGGGTTGGGACCAAAAAGTAAACGAAGATATTAAGTCTCAATTTCTAAATCGCGTAAGTGAATTGCCATACTTATCTGATATAAAAATCCCTAGATGGTGAACAGGAGCAAACAGTATTAATAACTTGACTCTTCATATATTTTGTGATGCCAGTAAGGTCTCGTATGCAACGGTTGTATTTCTAAGAGCTGAAACAGATAATATGGTTCAAGTTCAGATGATACAAGCGAAGACAAGGGTGTCTCCTAAAAGTAAATCTAAGAAGAAGATTTCGATTCCGAGGTTAGAGCTGTTAGCAGCTACAATTGGAGTGAGGCTATATTCTTCCATAGTAAATGAGTTGAATACATACAATCTAAAGGCATATTTTTGGTGTGACGCTACTACAGTCCTAGCATGTATAAATCGAGCCGAACAATGGGATGTATCATAGCAAACAGAGTTAAAGAAATAAGACAACTTACCTCAGGTTGTGAATGGCGACATGTACCGGGAGCATTAAACCCTGCTGACTTACCTTCGCGTGGATGTAGTGAAAGGAAACTTGTTGAATACAAATAGTGGGAGGATCCCGATTGGATTAGAGATCCACCCAATTTTGAAAGATTAAGATGAAATCAATGAAGGAAAAAGGAAAGGTGTTATTTCATCATTAATAAACACAACAGGTAAAACTGACTGGTACTATGTATATTTTTCAAAATATAGACAGATTATTCGTTTAATTGGTTGGCTGTTGCGATTAAAAAATAATATGTCAAGAAAACAAAAACTATGTTTTGGCGATCTCTCGGCCGAAGAATTCATCAAAGCTGAAATTAAATTAATTTATTTAATACAGCAAGATTCATTCACTGGAGTAAATGATCCACAGTTAGCAAGTTTGTGTCCATATATAGATGGAGAGGGCGTCATTCGTTTGAAGACAAAGATTTCAAATCGTGATGATATTCATGACTTCTGCTATCCAGTAGTTCTGCCAAATCATACTCATCCAGTTGTATCTAGATTGATTATGAGTTTACACGGCGAGTCGTCTCATGCAGGTGTGGAGATGATGTTGACTATAGTAAGGAAAGAATATTGGATCCTAGGCGGCAGGCGTACTATAAGAGCAGTTCTAGATAAATGTCAAAGTTGCAAGAGACTGAAAGCGAAAAGACTAGAAGTTATACCAACACCTTTACCGGAAGATAAAGTGAAGGATGCTAGAGTTTTTGAGGTTGTTGGAGTGGATCTAGCCGGACCACTATATGTAAAAGGCGACAAAGGAAAATCGAACAAAAAAATATGGATATGTTTATATACTTGTGCCTTTTACACAGCTGTACATCTAGAATTAATTTCATCTTTATCTACTGATCGTTTCCTACAAGGTTTTAGAAAGTTTATTAGTAGAAGAGGCCGACCGTCCGTAATCTATAGTGACAATGGCACTAACTTTGTAGGAGCCGCGAATGTGTTCAATAATCTGGATTGGAACGAAATTAATAAATATAGCACTGTTTGAAAAATAAAATGGAAGTTTAATCCTCCTACAGCGGAATGGTAGGGAGGATGGTGGGAAAGGCTAGTTGGCATAATAAAACAGTTGCTTCGTCGAGTCCTCGGCAAAACTTCATTAGATTTTGAAAAGATGCAAGCAGTATTATGTGATTGCGAATCTGTCGTCACTGACTTATGTCACTAATGATCCACACGATCTAGTACCTTTAACTCCAGAAATGTTTTTAAATGATCTAAATTAATCTGGTGTGCATGATATTGACCTAATAGAAAAATATGATGCAAACCGAAAGCTACGCTATCGATAAAATTTGAGAAAAGTTTTACAGCGTCGTTTTCGTGGTGAATATTTAGGACAACTGATGTTACACTGTAATCGTAACAAGTGTCCAAAAAAAATAAATATTGGGGACATAGTGTTAGTTGGAAGTGATGGCACCAAGCGAATCACCTGGCCTATCGCGAAAGTCAAAGAGCTTATACCTGAGCGCGATGGAGAAGTGCGTTTGGTTAGATTGAAGACGGCGGGCGGAGAACTACTTCGTCCCGTGCAAAGACTCTATCCGTTGGAGTTAAACTGTTGTAAGAAAATTGAAGATAATCTTCAAACAAGTGAACTAAGTGAAAGTGTCGCGAGTGATGTGACAATACCCGTGTGCAAAGCAGAGCATAGTGACAGTGCAGAATTTTCACGTCGGGGTAGGCGAATCAAGAAACCAAATAAACTTAATCTGTGATTTAGATAAGTAAGACCTGTAAGATATGTACAATTTCTATAATTTGTTAGTGAGTTTACTTCAAAATAATTTCCGTTCACTTAGTAGTCCAGGCAACGAAGACCGAAAAGAACCAAATAGCGGAAATAATTCATGTAGAAGCCAATTTTGGCACAGTTACAGGGGAAGGTGTCCTTAACAAAATACTAAAAGTACTGATGGGTGGGAGTGAAGCTAAGAGAGGGGGAGGTCTCTAAAGGTCTCTTTTTCAGTATTTTGTTAATAACTGGAAAACTACTGCCTTTAGCAAAAAATGTTTATATATTAGATTAAATAAAATTATGTACAGAGAAGGTCCTATATACATTTTCGCTAGGATCAATACTTAAGGAGATATAGAGGGGGGAAATAAAAAAATGATTTTTATTGTTAAAAATTAAGTTTTAATGATAAATAAACTATACAGAGCCCAAGTATTAATAACTTTACTACATGTAATATGTAATGGAAAAATTGTGTGTACCGCAATATTGTACGTCGTTTGAGAAGACTATAGACAGAAGGGGAGAACGGTTGGAATGAGTTCAAGGCTCCCCGTCACTGGCTGTTGGTCCCGTTATCCTCCGGGGCCTTCGTATTGGCGTTCGTCCCTATCAGGGACAATTCGGGACCAGCTACTCAATGTTAAAATTAATGTATCGTCTAAACGTCCTTGTCAGTTAATTACGACTTCACCCACTACGTTGGTGCTAGTATCAATTTTTTATTATTAATTTTACAGTATAATAAATGATTAACATTTGCATTCAAATAAATGCTTTGCATACTTCTCTTATTTCATGTAAGTAATAAAATGTTCAACTTACCTTCATGATCTGTAGAAAACAATAAAAATCGCAAGTCCAAATGACAAAGTAGAGTCAAATAACCACGTTGAGCAAATTCGAAATTAGATCGAAAGTGGGAATCGCTAAGCTCTTCACATCAAATCCTGGGCTCACCCATGACATCTCAGCTATATTTACAAATCCCTCAACATTACCTGAGGATATTGAACAGGCTGGCGAGAAGCTTTTTCTGGCTGTATACCAAGCGCCTGCACATCAAAACAACCTAAACGAACATCGGTATTCGGAATTTTTGAAAGCGTCAACGAAGGTTGTTTTGATGTGCAGGCGCTTGGCACTCGCCTTAGGGCTCGTGCCTTAAAATACAACTTACACGCACTCGAATGTAAATAACTATTAAATTAGTACCTAACCCTAAACTTCTAGAATATTCTCACACTTTTCGGTCAACATGTGACACTCATAGGGTAATTTTTACAAGTTTTTTAAATATTATTTTAATGTAACATATGTCCTACGTAGATGGTCAAAATTCTTTAAATAATATGAAAATCAGTGCAGTGTACAAACAAATAATAATTTGAAAATTGAATGTTTCTGAATTTGTCAAATGATTAGTATTTCCTGATGAAGTTACAAAATATGTAACAAAATATTAAAAGGAAATTTAAATAAAATTAACTATTTTATGAAATAACAATAAATTCCTTACAATCACCGCCGAGAAATCCGTTAATACATTTTTTCTATCAACAAATACTCCATTACTTCCTCCTAACAATTATTATTATTATTATTATTAATAATAATAATAACAGAATCGGACATTTTGACTTTTTGACGCACGAGAGTAAACAAGTAGTACAATATGTCAAGTGCCTAAAACACTCATTTCGCAGTGTATTACGCACAAGATTTTTTTAAATAGCGTTTTAAAACATCATTTATTCTCAAATATCAATATTTGGAATTTTTTAAAATTAACAAGTAGGCAGATGTCAGATTCATTTATTCGTTGTTAAATGAAATACTTTTGGGCACTAGTGCTTAAAATTTACATTTTACACATTAAACTGTCACTTTTACGCATTAAACTGTCATTTTTAAGCACTAGTGCTAGAAACATGGTTAAACAATAGTATATTGAACTCAGAAATCTGTGACACTAATAAATATTTTGTGTATAGAAGAGATAGGTGTCATGACACTAAATTAGGTGGTGGTGTCCTAATTTTAGTGAAAAATAATTTAAAATCATCTATACAGTGTTCTTGGTTATCATCAGCGGAAGATATTTGGGTAACTCTTTCACAGACCAGCTTTAAAGTGCACATGTGTTGTGTCTACCTAGCACCATCAACAGACTTTGATATCTACGAGGATCATCTAAACAAAATATCTGATCTTAGATTAGAAAACCCCAATGACTATTTTATAATTATTGGTGACTATAACCTTCCACAATTAGACTGGTCCCCTAAGGATAATTTCTATGAGGCAGTTACTAGTAATAGAAACTCAATTCACGTAGAATTTATCAATTGTATAAATATGTGCAATTTTAATCAATTTAATGGTATTAAAAATGCAAACAACAAAATTCTTGATCTAGTTATAAGTTCTAATGATTGTAAAGTAAGTCTGAGCGAGTCTAAAATAGATTCTCATCATCCCCCTCTTGTAATATCTTGTGAACTAAATAATTTCAAATTCCTTAAGAACAATAATATAGTAATGTACAACTTCAATAAATGCGACTATGAAAACTTAATTTTCAAATTCAGTTAACTGGAAAAATAAATTTGCTAATTATGATATAAATGAAAATATTAATACCTTTTATTCTATATTAAACAATTTAATTAATGAATATGTACCTACTAAACCATTACGTAATAATAAATATCCAATCTGGTTCTCATTTTCTTTACGAAAATTAATTAAAGAGAAAAACAAATATCACGAGAGGTGCAAGGTGTACCAAAGACAATCAGATTATACGTCTTTTGCCATTGTACGCAATAGAGTCAAACAAAAACTAAAACTAGATTTTAGCTCATTTGTAAGTAGTACGGAACTAAATTTGCAAAATAATCCCAAATCTTTTTGGACGTACACTAAAACTCTTAGAAACAATAAAAAAAAAATTCCAAATTTTGTTCGCTATAATGATTGCGAAGCGCATACGGGCCAAGAAATTAACGATTTATTTGCAGATTACTTTGAATCTGTATTTGTGAATAATAATGCTTCAACGAATTGCCCTAATATTACAAACAGCCACCCAAATGTAATTAACTTACACAAACTGAATCTGGATTATGAATCAATTTTTCAGTACCCGTCAACATTGGATACAGGTAAAGGTCCTGGACCCGATCATATTCCAGCCAAATTTATTCGCACATGTGCATATTATTTAACAGACCCGCTACATATTCTATTTAATCAATCACTTGCTGCTGGAATTTTTCCAGATATGTGGAAAATTTCATACGTAACACCAGTTCATAAATCCGGTGACATAAATGATATAACCAATTATCGGCCTATATCTATTCTGTCGACTTTCAGTAAAATTTTTGAAGCCCTTGAAATAAATGTAATTAAGAATGATCTTTATAATATAATTATTCCTTAACAATACGGATTTTGTCCCGGTAAATCCATTTCCACAAATTTAGTCCCTTTTACTGAATATTTAAGTTCGTATATGAATAAAAGAACACAAGTGGATGTTATATACACGGATTTCAGCAAGGCTTTGATCGGGTCCATCACCTCACACTTATTCACAAATTAGAGTTGCTGGGAATTCATGGATCATTATTGCGCTGCATTCAGTCATATATAACAAACCGATCTCAATTAGTGAATTGCAACGGATTCAAGTCAAGGTGTATCTATACTACATCTGGAGTACCTCAAGGGTCGCACTTAGGCCCCCTACTTTTCATTTTGTTTATAAATGATATAATAACTTGTTTCCAATATTCTCGTTTCCATCTGTACGCCGACGACTTAAAAATATTCTGCGCTATAAAAAATAGAAATGACAGCATTTTGCTACAAAATGACCTAAACAATCTACAAGAATATTGCGAATCTAATTACTTAACACTAAATGCATCAAAATGTTATGTAATGCATTTCACAAGAAACCGTGAGACTATGATTTTTGATTACCATATTAAAAATATAAAATTGGAAAGAAAAAATGTTATTAAAGATTTGGGAATGTTTTTTGATCCTAAACTACTTTTTATTGAACACATATATACTTCTGTTAAGCAAGCATACAGGACATTGGGATTCATATTCCGCAGCTGTAAACATTTTAAGAACCCCAACTCTTTAATACATCTATTCAACACTCTGGTTCGTCCTAAGCTAGAATATGCATCCGTTTATCAAAATACATTATAGAAAGAATTCAAAAAAAATTTGTCACTCTTTTAAACTATAAATTTAACTTAAATATCAATAACTATTCACTTCTGTTAAAACATTTTAATATGCATTCGTTGGAAAATAGAATAATTCAATGATTTTTTTATACAACTTACTTAATAACATAATATATTCACCTTCAATAATTTCAACATTAAGATTTACTGTAAACACAAAAAGTACGCGTTCAACTAATCTTTTTGCATTACAAACACTTAATACTTACAATTACAAGAACTCGCGAATTAACAGAATCATGTCAACTTATAATTCTAAATTTGTGCATATAGACTTGTTTCATGTATCACTATGTATTTTTAAAAAAGAGGTGGTAAATGTTTTATCTTAATCGATAACACTGATTTCTTCATTACTTATATTGTACTTATACAACTTAAATCACTTAGGTATGATTTATGTACTATTTTTGTATTATTTATGTCGTGGAAACCTGTAATTGGTATTTGTACACTCTTAGTTTCCCTTAATGATAAATAAATTAATAAATAAAAAATCTGTTGTGGCCAGCACAAGACCTTCCGTCAATTCGATGTATTTTGCGCAAATCCCATACCAAAAGGTCCTTGGAACAGATTCTACATAATATCATGTAAAATCGAACACGAACACATACTATTTTTTAAAAATTCCATACCAAAAGTTCATTTGAAAAGGTTCTAAAAATCCAATAAAATTATAACATAAACTACACTAAGTAATGTCCTTCCATCTTCTCTTTGGCCTTTCTCTGCAATTCTGCATGTCACTTGCGAGTAACAATATGACATACCAATTTTAGATCCTATACTTTCCATATTTGGTTTTGCACTTGCAACTGACATCTGTCAATTAATTTTTTTTGAATAATTATGTCAGCTGTTTCCATGATAAATAACAAAGCTGACTAATTTTTGAAAATTAATTTCTTTATAATGCTTTAAATTTACGACTATTGAATATGAAGGAAAATGTATAATCAAACCGTATAGAGAAGAGTATTTTCTTTAATATATATAATAACAAAATGTCAAAAAATAATATTTAACTGCGTTTTTTTAAGGAAAACTGTTAAAAACTTCAAATAAGGGTACTTCCGGTGGACCAATTATAACCAAAATCTAATCAACTATTCATATGGATGTACAGAAGAGGAATACGAAAGAATTATAATTTTTAGAATTGTAGTATTGGAGTTATCGTCGGAGAAAAATTTGTCACACACGGACACACATACACACACACGCACACACGGACACACACACACACATACATACAGACATCATCTTAAAAATAGTAAATTTGTATTGTAGAGACCCTAAAACGTGCTTATTCATTAAAAACTCACCACCGAATTTTTTGACCAAACACAATACCTTCCTTACCTTAAGGTGACGGAAGGTAAAAAGTATTTCATTTAGCAACGATAATAACAATCAAAAAGTTGTTGTTATAAAACGCTAGTATAAAAAATATTTTTATTAATATCCAAAAGATATACAATTTTTTATTATTATTATTATTATTATTATTATTATTATAACATTTTAGTTTGTAGTTACAATTTATGCATTAAAGTTTTCATTGACATATTGGTTTGTTATTTGTCTCCCTGCATGAAATAAATAAATACTTGACTTAGTATATTATTATGTATTTTGACACTTAAAATCACAAAAGTATTGTCAGTCATAATGGTCACAATGACGATGTAAGAAATACATCAACAAATTTATCGACGGAAGTTTTACATCGCTAATGTAACACTACACAGATTGGCATTTTGGTCAGAATAGCATTTGAGCAAAATAGTGTAACCTTGACGAGCTACAGTGCTTACATCGATGTAATATGGGTTCAGAATCGAGCTATTAGTCATAAAGTACGCTGGGGGTTCTGGGTTCGAATCCTACTAAGACATGAATGTTTGTATAACGTAAACCTCTCTGTAATTGGAATTTAATTGGATGTCCAGCGGGTTTCGAAGCGGTTGGCGGGTACGGATGCAGGTGGTGGTTGTTGCAATTATAGTCTGTGGTGCGGTTAACGCTCCCGCTCCGCCACATCTCCACTGTTTATTCGTATTGACGTTTTATCGAAGGCAAGAACAGTTTGAGACGGCAGTGAACTCCGATAATATGTGCCTCCTTTCTGTTAAATGTGGGACTAAAAATTCCTTTTCCAAAGAAAACAGATTCTTGTATTTTTTGTAAGCACTTTTAAAAAAATATGAAATCGGCTCATTATTAATTAATACATTATAACAATTACTTTGTATTTGTTATTGTTTTGCTTAAAATTTGGGTGTAATTTTGAATGTCACCTTCAGGTCATCTGTCAACTCGTGCGACGAGCAGTGTATCATTTATTAAGCTCATTTTTAAATTTATTCATTTTTGTATTACTGCTTTAAATGTTTCAATATCTAAATTAATTTAACTCACATTATTTATCGTAATACAAATTGTAGCTCATATAGTTTGGTAACTTTTATTCCGGGTTGGCCGGACTGTTGCTGTGCTTGGCTCACGCACCGTCCGGGAAGAGACGCTCTCTTCGAAATCGCCTGTTGACGTGAAAAGATGTACCTCTGAGTTTTGCGAAATTATTTTTTCTCACGTGTTGTGAATCAACTGTAATGCAGTAAAAGTTTAACCACTACTTCGCACTGGCGAATTTTCTGGTAAGATCATTCATTCTAATTTTATTATTACAATGTTTTTTGCATAAGTTTTTGACCTATTTCTTAAATTATGCGTAGTTTCAGTCGTGCCGAGTCACGTGTTAGTAAGTTTTTGTTAGAATGGATTATCTTGCCATAAAATGGCTAGTATTTTTTGTTTGGGGAATATCTCTTCACATCCTGCGATTTTGTATATTTTTTTTTGGTTTTCTAAATTCATGTTCGTGAACAGGAGCGAACTCAGTCCAAATTTAGTTTGTTTTTTCAAAATTCATATAAATTTTTTGTGATTTATTGAGATCCCTCCGTTTTTTTTTCAAACTTCTAAAGTTTTTAAAATGTACCCGAGCTAATTAACCTGAATAGCTCCAGACCCCTGACGCCAAGGCGGCGTCTTCAAATTTTGCTTTGTCATTTATCGTAAATCTGCTTAAAATTTATTAGTAGTTCTGCTTAAAATTTTTATGCGGGTTTCAACCCTTAAATCGCAGGCTTAGTCGCGTAAAGGTAATACGCCTTCAAATTTTGCTGTATACCATTTATATTAGTAGTGCTGCTTAACTTTTTTTTGGGTTAATTATTTATTATAATTTTATGTGAGCTCATATTTTTCCTAAATTTAATTGGGTCTAAATTTTTCATGGGTTTAAAATTTATCTAGCTTTAAAAATTTATTTGGGGTAAAATAAATTCAAATTACCGGTCCCTTCCTCTTTTTCCCTGGAATGATTTTTGAGTAGGGTGTCGTAAGGACCTGACTTGACTTTTGACTCGACAATTTTTCGGTTCGGTATAAACCATTTTTATAGTCGGAGAGTAGTGATCTTAAATTTTTTTGTGTAATAAGTTTTTATCTCATTTTTCCTGGTAGCGGCGCAAAATTTTTTTTGAGTATCCTAAACTGTGCGCTACAATCCTGATCACTACCTCAATTTGTACGGGAATTATTTTTGTCGCTAAATTAATTTTATTAGCTTGTGGCTGTCGTTTGTTTTTTATTAGCGATTTAAAGTATGAAAACAAGTCAGTTTTACACACTTTCATCAAATTCTATTTACTTTCAATTCTCTATCCTGTTCTAAATTCTTCATTTCACGGCCGTATATTATTTTTGTTTTATCAGTAAGAGAATTAAAAAGTTGATATTTGTAATTTTTTTGTATAAAATTTTTTGCTAACGTTTTGGGGTCAACTAGGGACAAAACTTTTTCTGTATAGTACCCAGCCCTTCAGGCCTCTTGTACATCTCTCAGGAGATAGAACTTTTTGCTGGTTTAGTTATTTTTTAGGGACGTTAGAAAGAGAACGAGTTGCCTTGTCCTTTTGGGATTGGATCTCGGAGGTCGCTGAGCTCTTTCTCCGCCCCAATATTTTTATTTGTACCACCATTAGGACTACTCGCGACGGAGGAGCCGTTTTACGAAGCTTAGGAGAGGTGCTGTCGGACTAAGAGTTCTCTAAGTTCTCTCTCGCCCAGGGCTGTATTCCGCCACCTTCGGCACGAGCGGTTTATACCACCTACACCCGCCGAGCACCCTGGACCAGCGAAAACCCCGACGCTTAGAGCTCATCTCGCCAAGTTGCGCATCGTGTCTGAGTGCGCCGAGTAGTTCTCGTCACCAGTGGACCTGCAAGAGGACTGAGGGCTCAGCGCTTCCGAGGTGGGGTCCTGGGAGGGCAAGACACTCCTCTGAGGGTAATGGTAGCGAGTAGCGACCCCAACGTCTCGCAAATTAAAAATTGTAAGTGTGATTTTAAAAAAAAAAACTTTTTATTAAACAGTTATATTTTACTTTTCGGCTTGTTTCTTTGGAGTGGACCTTACTCCCTTTATTTCATCCTTATAAGGTCTGGCGCCCACGAAAATTTATTCGAGAAATCTAAATTTGAACTTTAGTTTTTTTTTTTTAATTAAAAATTGACCAATTGGGTAACTTGTACGTTTTTATTAATCTACCTGTTCTCGAAAAAAGTTTCGAACCTTCACCCAGCCGCCGACCTTTTTTTTCTCAGCTAGCCGTGCCAAATTTATAAGTGTGATTGACAGGTAGGAGGAATTTTGTTTTATAGTTGTATTTAAATTTTTCGGATTCCTTGTTTACGTCACAACATAAATAAGTCACGAGGACATCACAGAGTAATAAGGTTTTTGAGAAAGAAAAAGGACAAAGCTCTCAAAAACATGCACGAAAGGTTTTTGCGGTGATAAAAATAAATTTTGGTTTAAACATTTTTAATGAGGGAAGGAGTCCATACGAGTTTGGTTGTCGTATTCAATTGAACTTTAGAAAAATGTCAAAGAAACTTTGGTTTTCACAGGCCAAAGTATGAAGGTTCCATCATTGCCAGGAAACTGTCTAAAACGATTGACTATCGTAGCACCAGGATGTTTTACCTATTATCTCTCCTGTAAACTATACAGGATGCATTTTACATTGAATTTTAGAGCATAAAATTCTTAATTTTTTAGTCCCAAAATTTTTGAATTTATTGTTTGACCAAGAAATCTTAATTTAAATATACTGCAAAAATAGACCATTTCATACTCGAAAATTCAGTGTATAAAGTATCGCATAAAGTTATACGGTACAGAAAATATTTGAAAAGCACTTTTCTATGTCACAAATTCTCGTATTCAACTGCACAAAGGCCAACTATGATACAAATTATAACACTAACATAAATTTTAACCTCTACAGTTATAATACCTATATATATATATATATATATATATATATATATATATATATATATATATATATATATATATATATATATATATATATACGTAGTAGGCTTTGAAATATTGTCTTCATAACAACAGCAATTGTTTGTGTTAATAATTTACAAGACTTAATAAGATGTCAGCAAGATGGTTGTTGTTTAATCAAAATCCAAACACATGTTTGGCTCACGTTCTTACAGTTGATAAAATGTGGATTTACCACTTCGACCACGACTCGAAATTTCAAAGTATGGAATTGCGACATCGAGGATTTTCTCCACCTCGCAAATTTAGAGTCCAGTTAGATTGTATAGAGATTACTGAATTCGCCGAAAATATTCTAAATACTCTACCAAGTATTGCATGAAACTGAATGTATCATCCAAACTCTTTTTATATGGAAGATATAACGGTTGAAGAAGTTACTTTAATAATTCTAAATTTAAGCAATTTTAATTTTTCAGATATATATGAATTAAGAAGTCTTCTACTTAAACATATCGTTCATATTATCGCTTCTCCACTGACAAGTCTTTACAATAAATGCATAGCTGAAAGTATTTTTCCTGATATTTTTAAAGTTACAAAAATATTACCAATTTATAAAAAAAGAGATAAATTCGATCTAAACAATTATAAACTCATAACGATACTACCCATTTTTGGGAAACTCTTAGAAATAATAATTAAAACCGATTGGATGATTTCATTCTTAACCTTTAAGTACTCGCGTGCTCCGTGTGACGTTAATGCTCGCGTGGCGCCATATGACGCCAAATCGGAAAACAGGTGTTTTTCGGTTTATTTTTGGCAGTAAAATATTTAAAAAAAATATATGTTAATGGTAAACACTTTTTTATCAATTCAACATAATAACATTTTCAATATTTTAAAAATATAAACAAAAAAATATAATTTACATTTGAACTCAAAGTTTACAATGGGTTCTTTAATGTTCCTGGCAGACATGTTTTTGGCAGGTTATGCAAGTTGTTTTTGGCAGGTTATGCAAGTTGTTTTTGGTTCATCTGGGGCAGATGTGACAACTTTTTTGGGTTCTTGACCCAGACACTGCAGGTGGGTCGACGACCAATGCCTCGTCAAAGTGATTATAGCTTCAAACTTCATCATAGAAAAATTTTAATAATGGGCATTTATATATCTCAAAACTATGACAAAAGAATAATTTGGGGGTAGAACTCCGGAGAAAAAGGTATATGAAAATTACAATACTTTAAACTTCCGTTGACGCTATATGGAGCCACGCGAGTACTTAAAGGTTAAATATCTAATTTTAAATCCTTGTCAATTTGGCTTTCGTTAATCTTAATCTACTTCTCAAGCAATTTCAAGTCTACTCGATATAATGTCGAATGCTATGAAAATAAGAAACTATTTGCTATTACGCTTTGTGACTTAACTCAATCTTTCGATTGCGTATCGCACGCCATTCTACTAGATATACCTACTCTTATGGAATAAGAGGATCTTCTCATAAATTAATGCAATCTTACCTCGATAGGCGGCAACAATGTGTCTATATGAATAACATTTGTTCAAATTATCTTACTGTTAACCATGGAGTGCCTCAGGGTTCTATATAGGGCCCACTACTTTTAATATTTACATTAACGATTTTTCTTGCAGAGTAATCGGAGGTAAATGTATCCTTTTTGCAGATGATACTACCCTAATATCGTCAGATAGTAATTTAAAAAATCTTGAAATGAATATGGAACTGCTAGAATCTGATGCAAAAAATTTGTTCACATTAACCCTGCTGTTCTCCTCAGCTTAACTATACATTTATACTCCATCGGGTCATATTGACCCAAAACTTTTGAATACGTAATAAGACCAAATGAATACAATTCTAGATATTAATAACTTTATATATTTTTACAATATATTTTCCCATATATAAAAAAATATAAATTAACAAACCTTACAAGAAATAAAAAGAAACAAAATATTATATGAATTTTATGATGGATTATTTTTTGCAATTTGGATAAAAATAGGTCACATGTGCTTTACATATATATTTAGTACATTTACAACATGTTATATTAGTTTTGTTATCACATTTGGTGGGGCAAAACTTATAGCGTGCTCTTTTGTTTTTGTTGCTGCTTGTAAGTAAAGGTGCAGCTATATCTTCTACTAATGGTTCTTGAATATTTGTCACTATAGAAGACTCTTGTTCAGTACGAGGTAGATGTTTTCTCGATAAAATGTATGGATTTACCAACTGCTTGCCCAGTTCTTCTAAAAAAATTCTTCTTCTAAATAATACGTTGTTATTCGAGTTGGACTCGACTGGCCGATTAGCTCTGCGCATTTTCCTTCTCTACTGGTACAAACCCTAACACTCTACAGACCTATTGACAGTTATTATTTCAACACGTCTACTTCTGGACCAGCATACGTGTAATATCAGTCAAATAAAAATACAAGCAAATAAAATTATTGAATATTAAAGTTATATATGTATTATCATTATGTTGTAATTTCGCGTCAAATTGACCCGAGGAGTATTTGTGTAACAATTACGTTTAAAAAGTTAACCAGGTATACTTTTTCAAAAATATACTAGTATCATAATCCTTTACAGGTAATTGACAAAGTAAATAAAAAAGAGGTGTAAATTATAAAAAATAAAAAAGTTATATAAATGCAAACATTATTTTGGGTCATATAGACTAGAGGAGCACAGCAGGGTTAAATAAACTCAAATTGAATCAAGGGAAAACTCAAAAATTAATCAGCCAAATTTGTAGTACTTCTAGGCTTAAATACGTATCAGCAGATACATTAAGATCAATTTATTTTGCTTTACTCTAGAGTCATTTAGCATATGCTATAACTGTTTGGGGTAACTCTACCCATGTAGAAAAAAATTGTCCTCCAAAAAAAGATCATACGTTTAACTGATAAAGCTCCTATAAATACACATTGTCGTCCTATATTTATTAAACTAAAAATTATGTCATTTCCTTGTCTGTAAATTTACTAGAGTTTACTTGGCATTCACAAAAATAAAATAGTATATTATGTGGCAAGTGTGTAAAGCTGAAAAGTCAAAATTATGAATCGCTGTAAAATATGTAAATGAATTAAATTAAAAACATTAATTTCGATAGTGAGAATTAATAAATTTGTACGCCGCCAGATATTATAGAATAAATATAGAAAATTAATCAAAAGTGTGCCACGCATTTTTGAAACGAAAATCTTAAGGTTATGGAGTAAAAAAATTCACTCCCCTTGTTTAAATATACAAACAATAACAATTAAGAATTTTTAATTATACCTATCCAGAGAAAAAAGTTCAAATTGCTATTGAATAGTCGTAGAAAAAGTATAGTATTCTACTCGCATGTAATGGCTATTACATGCTCATTGAATAATATACTATTTCTTCACATTGTCATTCTTTTAACCTAAACCCTCTGTATTATCGACTTGTCTAACCATGGTTACCGACGTTACGGGTGTTTAACAGCTTTATTTTATTAAAATACAATTCAGTTTGTAATATTTAAAATAATGAACGGTGCGTGAAGTAACACTTCACGCACAGTGTATAAAAAATCAAACTTCACACATAAAAATTGATACGTGAAGTACTCGCTTCACGCAGGGAGTAGAAAAACATATTTATACAAAATAATGGTGTTCATCAATACAACACAAGAAATGCAGAAAATATACGCACTCTGTATATTAAATTAGAAAGTTCTAAAAAAAATTCTCCAAATATTTCTCTTTATAATAAATTATCAAGTAATATTAGAAATATGAATGGTCAATAAATATTCAAGAAAAGTGACACAAGTAAAATTTTGCAGTTTTTGAGTAAGATGAAGAAAAGTAATATTCAATGCTCAAAGACCGTCATAACTTTAACTTTACTCGTAGTCGCTAGACAACATATTGAAATTTTGAAGGAAAACGACAATTTCGATTAATATCCAGAAAGTGGTAGTGCATGATAGAAGAAAAACTGCATTTTTCGAGTTGTCACTTTTCATGAGAAGGTAAGTATATTCATTCAACAATTTTTATGTACATTTGTAATATTTTGAAATATGGCAATTTTTTTGCAAAATTATATTCAAAACAATTTATTTTTAATGTAAACATGTCATTATTACAAATGTGTCGCTATTTATGATAAAATATGTTTTTAAAGAACGTTTATTGGGTATTACTTCTAGTTGTGACACTTTTCTTCATATCTTATATGAATACTGAATTGTTTATATTTTACGGTACGTCCTCTTTCTCGAACTAATCTTTACATTTTGATTTTCGGCAATGATGCAACGAACACATAATCTTAAAATTACCTGAAGAAAATTACGACCCAGAAGCGAAAGAGATAGTTATAAATAATTCTTATGATGTTCTTTCCCCGGATAATCACCTTAGCAGTGAAGACAATAATTCAGCGAAACTAGGTATAATAAATGTCTTATTATACAGTATTATATAAACAAAATTTATGTCTCTTGTTACAAAATGCACATTTTTGTTCCACAGGAAGAAACGAGAATACTTTAAAAACTTCCAATAATAAAACTGACGAAGTCGATACGGAAGAAAGTGATAGTGACTCATCTTCAGGATCATCAGGGGATTTTTCTTCTGATGATAGTCTAAGAGATCGAAATTATAAAAAACCTAAAGGAAATTCTTCATTCAGCAGCACGTCATCATCATCTTCATCGATTGGTGAAGGTGATAAGCAGGTGTTTGATGATGAAGAATCTCAGCAGGATACAATTTTAAAAGAGCTGAAAGTCAAGAAAAGTAAGGCCAATCCATTGCAGTGGAAGAAAACCCTTGCAAAGCGGTTAAGAATACCTACGTATTATACAAATTTTTATAAATAATTGTAATTTTCTTTTATAGTTAATCTGTTTTTCAATAAAAGAAAAAAACAAGTAAACTACTATATATATCATTTATTACCTTTGTTACTTGAAATTCAAGATAATTTATCGTGAAAAGTGTGACAAATCAAAAAAGGATTGAATAATAACTATTTTAAGGGTTCAAAATTAACTTATTTTTATTTCAATAAATAGAAAATAAATCGATTGTATTATTCTGAATAGAAATTACTTTGACTTTGTGGTTTGCAAAGGCCGTGGGTTCCTGCTTGAGAGAGAAATTGAGAAGAGAAGAAAGGAAAGGAAAAAAGGGCGTCAGTTATGTCGAAAGAAAGAGTGGATATAACACACTCAAGATAAGTTAACTTTTTTACTTTTAATTAAAAAACAAAAAAAGCAACAAATTTATGACTTTACAAACCTTAATGTAACAATGTGGAGGGCTACAATTCTGTAGGGTCACAGGATTGACCGGGCCACTGGAGGGGGAGACCTAGTGAGTGGACGTCGTCGGGACGGCCTTGTCAATCCGGCCTCGCTGACTATCGACGACACTGCGGCCAGAACTCTGTGGAAGAGCGGGTCCACGCAGAGGGTGGCGTGTTAAAGGTAACACTTCGATGTAGGCGCTCCCAGGAGTTAGTGTGGCTTAGGCGTCGCTAAGTAATAGCTCTCCTACCACAACTGGCACGACTGTAGGCAGCAAGTAACTGGAGCGAGCGGGAAGCAGTACTTTTGTCTCGAGTCTCGACGCTGAATTCGACGGGACGTTTCCCCACCACCAGCGGTTCAATCAACTCAGGACCGGGACGTCGTAAATCATAAATCAAAAAAAATAGATCATAAATTTGGTTGTCGACAGAATGAACAAAATATAATAAAAGAAATTTGCAAAAATATTAAGTACAACTGCAGTTTCAATAATAAAATTTACAAAATAAAAACAATTGTGCACATTACCTAAAAAAGGGCAGCTGGCCAAGCTAAAACAAACAGTAAAGAGAGAGAAAGAGAGATGCAGAGAGAGAGCGAGAGATAAAGAGAGAGAGCGAGAGAGATAAAGTGTAGCTGTTAGATGAGCTCGCAGCTTTTCGAGACTTACTCATACGACGGATTTCAGGTGTGAAAGCTTGCACGGTAGGTGCAAGGTCCAAGATAAAGTATATAAGATGAGATAAAAACGTCGCAAAACGTTCGCAAAGATTGATCTTACGCACAGAACAAACTTTTACTGAGACGTTAAAACAGCCAGCGGCTACGTCATTCAACTCGGCCATAAAATCAAGCTACGCGAATAAAAGTAGAAGCTACACAACAGACAATAATTAAGAGAATTTAGAGAGTAGATAATATGAAAGATATGAATTAAAAACGTAGATAGTAGATAATAAAAAAAATTAACAGTTACAAATTTTGAAGATAATATTTTAATATCACAGAGTTTATAACAAATTGAACAGGACGTTTTTGTCAAGATTATTAGATAAGATAATGAATAATTTAGATAAATTTTGAAAGATAAATTCCAACGACTAGTTTTTAACCAATCATGATGCAAAACACTTGAAAATTCAACCAATGGGAACGGTATTATACTGATAAAATCCCGTTACCCCGATAATTTTCCGCTACCAAGTAAATAAACAGTTGTTATTGTTTATAACTGTCAGTGTGACAATTAATGTGTCAAGTTTCATTTTGCGTTGTCTTTGGAATTTATCTCACCAAATACCACACGACCTCTCAGATTTTCTCGGATAAACTTTTATTTTTAAGCACTCATTTTTCTTTGCTTTTAAGCAAAATCACTTAAGCAAATTAACATTAGGTATGGGGTCCCGTGGCCTCGTGCCTGAGTGTCTGGTCGCGAACCTGGGGGTACCGGGTTCGATCCCGACCAACGCCAAATATTTCGAATTTTAAATGGCACAAAAGTGACCCCTGTGGTGCACTCTCCACGCCAGCAATGAGTGCCCGTGAGGTGACGCCTGGTAAGCGCCCGCTCGGTACAAATATGTCATCATCATTACCGATATCTGCGATAAAGCAGATTGGCACACCCAGAAATGGGTAATATGCCGTGATGATATATTTATTTATTTATTTATTTAGCATTAGGTAAAACCCCTCCTCCTTCGGAGTCGGAATTTACCATGCAGTTTGCAAATGCCCTGAAGCGAAAATGAACCAGTGCCAGTACCGTCAAATTTTATCGAGTTCTTCGACAGCAAAATTAAATTCACAGGATGATTGAAGAGACTGGAAGGTGTTTTCCAGATATATTCAGTAAAATCAGAGGCTACAAAAAAAAACTATTTGCTCCATTTCGTTGGGGTTGAAGTATATGATATTTTATGTGATTTGCTTTCACCTACAGCTCCAGATTCGATGAAGTACGACGAAGTCTGTGAATTGCTGAAAAATCATTTTGATCCACAACTGTTGGAGATCGCCGAGTACTACAAGTTCCATCACCGTGTGCAAGGTGAAGGGGAATCCATTCGGGACTACGTTACCGAATTACGCAAGATGGCAGCCACGTGCAACTTTGAGACTTTCCTGACCACGACTCTACGAAACCAACTCACCTGCAGAGTTCGCTACAAGAGGATCAGGGATCGATTGCTAGAGACGAAAAACCTAACCCTGGAAAGGGCCATTTAAATCGCTCAAAGTTTAGAGTCATCGCAGACGCAATCATTAAGAGATAAGTCAATAAATTATGTAATTATTGCAAGAAATAAAACCTCAAAACTTGTACCTAAACCTAGTAAACAGTCAGAAATTAAAAATGATAGAAATGTTACTTGCTTTAGGTGCGGAAGACCCCATTTTGCAAATAAATTCAAGCACATAAGTAGTACTTGCAATTATTGCAAAAAGAAAGGGCACATACAAAAAAGTGCATGAAAATGCAAGCTCTGCAAGCTCAGGCAAATTTTGTTGAAAGTGAACATATTGAATATATAATACAGTAGGTGCATGCTAAAACAAGCTCCATGGATAAAATTTGGTTAGACTTGTTAATAAATAATTAAAAATTTAAAATGGAGTTCGATAGTGGCTCGGCAGTTTCAATTATTTGCAGTCAAGATTATTATGCAAAATTTAAAAACATTAAACTTCTACCCTCTCACATAATATAAAAATTAAATTTAGCTGTAGAAAAAATATTTTATGCACCTTGTTTCCGACTAATGTTTTGACTCGGCTAAATTTCTTACAATATTTAAATATAATATTTCTATCAAATTTGTTCCCTATGTTTCATTTTAAGTTTTCGAGTCGTAACTTATAGGAAAATTTACCTTTATCTGGCGTATTAACACACTGTCTACAGAGGTCAATTTTGTATAAATAATTATACGTGTTTTCCAAAAAATTTAATTTAGTTGTAGAAAAAATATTTTGTGCACCTTGTACTCGAATTAAATGTAGGTCTCTAGTAATTTTTCGACTCGGCTAAATATCTTACAATATATAAATATAACACTTCTATCAAATTTGTTCCCTATATTTAATTTTAAATGAGAAAGGCATTACTGTCAATGTTTCACGTTACAAAATCTGCCAGCCCATAACCTCCCGCTGGCTATTTAACACATGTTATAGAGATCACTGGTATTTAACCACGCAGTATAAATAAAGCAATCATTATGTTCATTTATTTTTATATTCCCTCATAACAAACGTTATTTTACATTTAACACGTTATATCACACATAACATAAATTTCACAAATATTGACAAAATTAATAAAACAACTTCACAAATATTCAAAATAGTACTTATATCTTTACACAAAGGCTTTTCAGAGCTGCACCCTGGAAGGCAATGAAGCAAATCTGTATTACATATAATATACATATATATGTATGATGGAAAATATATTTACATACCTTGTATTCCTGAAAATTAAATATATTAGTACTATATTCTCTTTAACACGGTTTTATTATTAATTTTAATGTAATTGCTTCCTGACAGTGACATTTGTTTAAATATTTATTATATTTAAAACCTCTCAACAGGATTAACTTCCATTTACTGAGTAGGTTTACATACACAAACATCCATGCCTTAGTGGGGTGATTAAGAGGCGTTGCTCTAACCATTGAATTATTTACTAAATACTATTATCGTAAAATTGAAGATTGAACCATTATATTAAATTTGTATTAATAAAAGTTATATTTAATGTATTTTTTTCAAGACAAACAATTAAAAGCTTGTATAAGTTATACTTCCGGTTATCCGATATACACTAAAAACTAATGATCTCTTCCCACAATAGTATAGAATGGGTATATAAAATTTCAAAATTTTCTGATTGATAGTATTTGAATAATCGTGTCCACAGGATCCCTACACACATACACACACACATAGTCACAGACATCATTGTAAAAATGTTAAAATCGTATTCTGGGGACATCAAAACGTGCTTATTCACTATATGCGATTTTAGCATGATTCCTATACCTCTCTTACCTAGGGTAGCGCGAGGTAAAAATAATCACGATATAACGAATTTCAAGTATACACCAGGTGTGAAATTTCTTGCTGTGGCCATACGCAAACTTTATAAGTATATTTTATATACTATATATGTCTTGTTCAATTGTTACATCTGTGTATTCCATGCTGTAAAGAACGTATGGTAATAGAAAAAAAAAAAAAAAAAAACAAAGGATATTCATAGTTATTTTCATTAAACGTGCGGTAGCTTTTATTTTACAATACGAGGTTCTATATTAGTACGAAGCGCAGTGGAGTGCTGCAATAAAACAGAGCGTTGTGCAAACGCACACATTATGTATTAAACTTTTTGACCGAGCTATCTTTTAAAATATGTGTTATCTATAAATTTTGCTTGTTAGCCCTAAACCATTGTTGTCATCAAGCTAGCTGCATTAAGATTCACACTATTAAATATATTGTTCAATTAATAAACGATATAAAGTTGAAAACAAAAGGCATAAATGGTCCACGTGTATTGAAAAATTCTTTATTATGGATGTTTCGGGCTTAGGGCAAGCCCATCCTCAGCAATCGTTGAATATATAGTAATTATTAAATTTATTACATTTTTTTTTTATCTTGTATTAGACACAATGATCTATATGAACTACGTCGATAACAATTTTAAATACAGCATTTTAACAAGCTTCCGAATCAATTCGGAATTGGTGAAATACTCAATCAATGGTGACGTGCGTGAATGATTGCCATTTCGGAGGTCCTTTAAAAATATACATGAAGCTCCTGATCTTCTTCCGGAAGATAAGTTTCAATATTCTTTATCTACATTATCCCAAAGACTACGGCGAGAAATTTGGTCAAAAGTTTTCCTGCGACTACCGAGAACTACGATAAGATGATCGATAGTTCAAAGCTTGATTTGGGTGAGAAGATCTGCTCATAGAAGTCTACGTGAGGGAACTTCTCAGGTTAGTTCCAAATAATGCTGTCAAACCAGATAAAATGTGGCATTTCCAATAGAAATGGAAAAAATCTCATCTAATTAACCCAAAAAACGAAAGTTTGTCTCATACCTCTGATCTAAGTAAACTTCATATTCTATCAAAACATTCAAAGTCCAAACAAACTTAATCAGATGTACAAGATACTGGCGTTCTTCGACTACGACATTATAGTCCTATCAGAAACATGGTTAAATAGCAGTGTATATGACTGAAATTTGTGATTTTTTTTACACATTTTTCCTTTCCGACCGCAATTCTGTCATCTTTTCCGTGGTGGTGGGGTGTTAGTACTAGTGAAAAGTCATTGTCATGTTCCTGCTAATATTGATATATATGATATATATATATATATATATATATATATACAGGGTGTTCCATTTAAGTGTGCCACCATTGCTATCTCGAGAACTATAAGAGCTACGAGGTTGGTTAAATCAGCAAAG
The DNA here is from genome assembly GCA_943142095.1 of Ophonus ardosiacus. Taxonomy (NCBI): domain Eukaryota; kingdom Metazoa; phylum Arthropoda; class Insecta; order Coleoptera; family Carabidae; genus Ophonus; species Ophonus ardosiacus. Next base: position 24,267,004 of record OW964834.1, on the reverse strand, counting down.
AACCACCATTTTACAAGACTATTACAATGAGCAAAAAATGCATGTTAAATTTATATGTACTTCATTTATATCTGGCTGAAACAAGAGGTCTATGGGTAGAAAACAATTGAAAAATAAACAAATCAAACAATGGTGTAACTACAATAATATTAAAATTAATAAATATTAAATTATATATATATTATATTCCAACTACAGACCGATATCTATTTTATCTATATTTAGCAAAGTATTTGAGTCTCTAATAATTCAAGAAATAAAATATGATATCAATAACATTATTATTCCCCAACAATGCGGATTTTGTCCAAATAAATCAGCTGTAAGCAACTTAATTCCATTTACTGAATTTTTGAATCTGAATATGGATGTAAGAAAGCAAATTGATGTAATCTACACAGATTTCAGTAAGGCGTTCGACAAAGTTCACCACAATTTATTATTGCATAAACTATTTGAGTGTGGCATCCATGGGTCACTTTTAAGATGGATCGAGTCATATATAAAAAACAGATCTCAATTTGTAGTCTGTAATGGATTCAAATCTAGATGCATTTCTGTAACTTCTGGAGTACCGCAAGGATCTCATTTAGGACCTATGCTATTTAATTTATACATTAATACAATACTAATTGTTTTCCAAAACAGTAATTTTCTTTTATACGCAGACGATTTAAAGTTTTTTAGAGTAATCGAAAATCAAAACGATTGTTTCTTACTACAAGAAGATCTTTCACGTCTTTCTCGTTACTGCTGTGTAAATTATTTAACATTAAATGAAAACAAATGCTCTGTTGTTAGTTTTACTAGAAATATGAATACAATTATCTATGATTATAAAATTAACAACATCTCCCTTTCAAGAGAAAACAACATCCGCGATTTAGGTATTATTTTCGACTCTAAACTACTTCTAAATGACCATCTAGATAGTATAACAAGCAAAGCGTATAAATTACTTGGTTTTGTGATACGTTCGATTAAATATTTTAATAATATTCAGACAGCAATTATGTTATACACTTCCATCGTGAGGTCACAATTAGAATATGCCACAGTAATATGGAATCCTCAATATTTTAATCATAAAGCTAGAATTGAATCCATTCAGAAAAAATTTATCAATATGCTCTGTTATAAATTTAATATAATTTACACTAGTTATGAAGAAATCTTGCCCACTTTCAATCTGGCAACTCTCGCACAAAGAAGAACAAATGCTGATATGATATTACTCCACAAAATACTGAATAATGTTATTAATACGGAATTATTCATTGAAAATCTTTGTTTTTGTGTTCCAAATAAATCAACAAGAAATAATAGCTTATTCTACATTCCTTTAATCAAATCTAACTCTTATAAAAACTCTCCGTTAATAAGAGCTATGATAACTTACAACAATCATTACCAGCATTTGGACTTCTTTAGTTTATCTTTAAGTCAAGTTAAAAGTTTGCTTAGGAATTAGACTTTATAAAACATTTATCTATCACTATACTAATTATTTTTTCTTTTTATGTCACTTCATTACCATATTTTACGTTTGTATTACCTTAACTGTGTATAAATTGTAATAATGTAATAATTAATGTTTGCTAACTAATTATTATTAATATGTGGAAGCTCATTATTGGGTAACTGTCAGCTTCCCTCAATGTAAATAAATAAATAAATAAATAAATAAATAAATAAAAATTGTTCAAAATTTCTCGGATTAATGCATAATTGATCTCTTTTAAATAAACTATATCTAACTTTTCTTAATGCTCTCCTGTCAATATTAGTGATGACATCTTCATTATTATTTCTTAAACTTTCAACATCGGGATGTACTGTAGCATAAACTTTGTCTTTTAGATAGCCTCATAAAAAGAAATCCAAAGGGCTTAAGTCAGGGGTTCTTGCGGGCCACGCAATTGGACCATTGGTACCAATCCATTGATTTGGGAAATAATTATTTAAATACTCGGCTACTTGATGAGAGTTGTGAGCTGGTGCTCCATCTTGTTGGAAATATACGTCTCGCAATACTAATAACGGCAGATCATCCAAAATATTGTCTACCATGTCCCTGAAAAATTCTAAATATCGAGCACCAGTAAGCGTACCCTCGTACATATAACAGTAAACGCGATTATTTAAAATGGCACACCATACATTAACACTGAATTTTTCTTGAAAACCTGTATTTCTTGTTATAAAAGAGTTGACGCGGCTCCAATAATGTGTATTGTATCTGTTGCACATTCCATTATTTGAAAAATTGGCTTCGTCGGTTCAAATTATTTTCTTCAAAATTTCATATCCCTCATTAAGTAATAAATAGCAAAATTCGAATCTTCGCTTATGGTCACCAAGATGAAGATGGTGGATTTTATGGTATTTATATGGTTTATAATTATGTTTTTTTAAATAGCGATGCACTGTGGCCACACCTACATTGCACTCGGCAGCAACCATTCCCATAGAAGCTGTTGGATTTGCTTCAAAATATGCCAAAATATCTATTTCAATATTATTTCCAACACGCACTCGCTTACAATTGAATGCCTGAGTATTCGCACGAAGTCTTGTTTCTAGTTTCCTAAAAAATCGTCGTCCGGGCACTTCTCTATCACGATACCGTTCTCTGTATATGTTAACTGCATCCCGAGCATTTTTATGACACAAAATGTACAGTGTGTCTGCTGTAAGCTGGCCCCCATTGCTAACTTTCTTATTTGAAGAGATAGAAAGACGATTAAATGGACAAAGTTGGGCGATATTATACGATAAATTTAACGGTGGAAAATACAAAACAATTGAACATCAAATACGCGACTTATTCAACAAAATAACATTTTTTAAATGGAATATGCCATATTGAAAATGGTACCATTTAAAAGATTTTTATTATCTGAATATAAAAGTTTATTATCACTATGCCTCTAAAATTAAAAACAAAAGAGTTATTTCAAATTGATATTTAAATATTTTATTTCATATTTTAATACACATATATCATTGTTGCTATGGAAAGAACAAAAACAAATAACGAAATTAATTATTAACTAGTGAACTTAAAAAAAATGTTCAAAATGTTGACCATTTCTTTCACGACAAATGTGTGCTCTTTTTACCACAGACTTCATTGTTTTAGTCAACATCCTTTTTGATATTAGAGCACAGGTAGCAGTAATTCTGTTTTTAATTAATCAACCGTATTCACTGGTCTTTGATATACTTTATCTTTAATAAAACCCCAGACAAAAAAATCTAGGGGCGTAAGGTCAGGTGACCGTGCTGGCCACGGAACAGGGCCATATGCGCCAATCCATTTTTGAGGGAATCTATCATTTAAATAGTGCCTCACTACTAGCGGATTGTGTGCTGGAGCACCATCCTGTTGAAAGAACTTCATATTTCGTGCAACGTTCAATGGCATATTATCAAGATAGTTCTCGAAAGTATCTTGAAGAAAATGTAAATATACTTCTTGAGTCAAACTTCTTTCAAGATAATAAGGGCCAATCAAATATGTATCTAATAAACCTAACCAAACGTTAACACCGAAATGACCTTGAAAACTTGTCTGTTGGGTCCAAAAATTATTTTGATCACTCCACCGATAATGAATATTACTGTTAAAGAAGCCATTTTGCGAAAAATAAGATTCATCGGACCATAATATTTGATGGCTAATTCTATAATCCCGTCGATGCTCGTTTAATATCCACTGGCAAAATTCAAGCCTTCTTTCAAAATCACGATCTTGTAAATGATGAATTTTACGACATTTGTATGGTTTAAATTTATTTTTCTTCAAAATTTTTCTTACCGAATCTTTATTAACGTTAGTTTTAGTTTCAATTTCTCGTAATGATACTGCTTCAGTATTTCCCATTTTGTGGTAAGTATACGCAAAAACATTTTCTACATTTTCTTCGTTTTCTGTCACTTGATCACGTTTTCTTTTTCCTTCACGTAATTTAGGATTTCTCTTAAGCGGATTTCAATTTTCCTAAAATATGTTCTATTGGGTTGAGGTCTATTAGGATAGTTCTAAATACTTTTGCGCACTGGCTACAGAATTTTTATTGCACTTTGCATAAACAAAAGCATATCAACTAATTCATCATTAGTATATTTTTCCATTTTGTTGACAGCATCTATCAATAAAATGTCAATTGTTCTTTGTTTAATGTTAGTTTCTGTTGTTTCCATAGCAACAATGATATATGTGTATTAAAATATAAATAAATAAATAAATATATCATCACGGCATATTACCCATTTCTGGGTGTGCCAGTATCTACAACACATGTAGACATCGGTAATGATGACGATATATTTTACCGTGTGGACGCTTACCAGGCGTCACCTCACGGGCACTCATAGCTGGTGTGGAGAGCGCACCACAGGGGTCACTTTTGTACCATTTAAAATTGGAAATATTTGGCGTCTGTCGGGATCGAACCCGGTTCCCCTAGGTTCGCGACCAGACACTCAGGCACGCGGCCACGGGACCACATATGAAATAAAATATTTTAATTTCAACTTGAAATAACTCTTTTGTTTTTAATTTTAGAGGCATAGTGATAATGAACTTTTATATGCAGATAATAATAATCTTTTAAATGGTACCATTTTCAATATAGCACTCCATTTAAAAAATTGTTATTTTGTTGAATAAGTCGCGTATTAGATGTTTTGTATTTTCCACCGTTAAATTTGTCGTATAATATCACCCAACTTTGTCCATTTAATCGTCTTTCTATCTCTTCAAATAAGAAAGTTAGCAATGGGGGCCCGCTTACAGCAGACACACTTTACACTTCGAACATGCCAACTTTTCAATCGTGAGTAAACTTATTCATTTTCTTCTTAAAACTGACAGTTTAAGAACATAAAATTTAACAACAAATAATGAAACAATGTTAGACAAAACAATATGTCCAATTGTTTTCTATCCATAGCACTCTTGTTTCAGCCAGATATAAATGAAATACACATAAATTTAACATGCATTTTTCTCAGTTATTTAGTTATATTAGTATATATGTTTATATCGTTGAATTCAGAAAAAAATACTTTATCGAATATCCTAAATAAAATGTTCCCATTTAAAATAAGAAAGTTGTGTACCGTATTTTGAGAACCACTGGTCGAAAAAAAAAATTATTTGCTCATTGTAATAGTCTTCTGAAATGGTGGTTCTTTGCTAATTTAACCAACTTCGTAGCTCTTATAGTTCTCGAGATAGCAATGGTGGCACACTTAAATGGAACACCCTGTATATATATATACAGGGTGTAACAACATGATATGTCACAAATACGTGGACGTGTTTTAGTAACAAAAACAAGAAAAAAAAATCTGTTGTGGCCAGCACAAGACCTTCCGTCAATTCGATGTATTTTGTACAAAACCCATACCAAAAGGTCCTTGGAACAGATTCTATATAATATCATGTAAAATCGAACACGAACACATACTGTTTTTTACAAATTCCATACTAAAAGTTCATTTGAAAAGGTTCTTTAATTCCATACTAAAAGTTCATTTGAAAAGGTTCTTTAAATCCAATAAAATTATAACATAAACTACACTAAGTAATGTCCTTCCATCTTCTCTTTGGCCTTTCTCTGCATGTCACTTGCGAGTAACAATATGACATACCAATTTTAGATCCTATACTTTTCATATTTGGTTTTGCACTTGCAACTGACATCTGTCAATTAATTTTTTTTGAATAATTATCTCAGCTGTTTCCATAATAAATTGCAAAGCAGACTAATTTTTGAAAATTAATTTCTTTATAATGCTTTAAATTTACATCTATTTAATATGAAGGAAAATGTATAATTAAACCGTATAGAGAAGAGTATTTTCTTTAATATACATAATAACAAAATGTCAAAAAGTAATATTTAACTGCGTTTTTTTAAGAAAAACTGTTAAAAACTTCAAAAAAGGGTACTTCCGGTGGATCGATTATAACCAAAATCTAATCAACTCTTCATATGGATGTACAGAAGAGGAATACGAAAGAATTATAATTTTTAGAATTGTAGTATTGGAGTTATCGTCGGAGAAAAATTTGTCACACACGGACACACATACACACACACACACACGGACACACGCACACACACACACACACACACACACACACACATACATACATACAGACATCATCTTAAAAATAGTAAATTTGTATTGTAGGGACCCTAAAACGTGCTTAGTCATTAAAAACTCACCACCGAATTTTTTGACCAAAGACAATACCTTCCTTACCTAAAGGTGACGGAAGGTAAAAGTCCTTTAAACTTTTGCCCTACCTTGATTCGTTTTCAAGTTACAGGGTGTTAAAATTTTTCGATAAAAAAGGCTTTATTTTATAACATTTATTATTGCGGCCTCTCAACAGGCCCCTTGCGAATTCCACTTTCCCTTAAACGCATGCCAACAGCCTGAAATATTTTTCTATCAGGAAGTCTCCTCTCGGGAAAGTTTTCTGCGTACAATCGTCTTGCTTCAACAGCATTACTTCAAGCCGCACCATACATTAAATGTATATCTGCATACTCTTCATTAGTAAATGTAACAGGTGCCATTATTCGAAAATAACTTTTTAAGTTAACACAATAAGCAAACTGACACTTGTCTAATAACTTGGATTTTGTTTTCATGGCCTACCGGATTCAAATGCATTGTAGCGCGCGAGAACACAATCCGCTTTTATCGAAAAATTCCAACACCCTGTAACTTGAAAACGAATCAAGGTAGAACAAAAGTTTAAAGGACTTTTTTTCTTGTCTTTGTTACTAAAACACGTCCACGTATTTGTGACATATCATGTTGTTACACCCTGTATATATATATATATATATATATATATAATATATATATATATATATATACAGGCTGGAAATTTTAAAACGGGTCATAGGGCTATAACATAGAAAAATAGTTTTTTAGACGCCAAAAGTTTCTATATTAATTTATTGAAAAAATAATTGCTGCCTATTATAAAGAAAAAAATTACAATTTTTTTAATACCAAATACTTTACATTTCTGTTTCATGTAAAGCCACAAAATAAATTTAAAAATTTGTACAATTAAGAAAAAATATCATTAGCCATGAAACTGACAGTAACAAAACATTGTCATTTTTTACTAACATGATACGGGAGAATTACAGATTAAAGTTATTAATTTATGAACTAATACAAAATAAAGTAAACACTATGATATTTATTTAAGAAACAATTATTATTTATTGTAATAGGTATTTTCAAACTAAAGATGATCTACATGTAATAAGTAATAAGTTATAGGATACGAGAAAAACTGCAAACTACAAGGGAACAAATAAAACTATTTAATACTTTGTAATTTTTTTTCACAGACAAATTATCCATGATTTCTTCTTAATAAAACGAAAATAATAATAATAATTTAACAAATAATGTGTATGAAACGTTTATTAATGAGCGTCTCAAGTCAACAATTGTTTTGTTTCTGTCAGCTTCACGGCTAAAGATATTTTTTCCTAATTATCCAAATTTTTTAATTTATTTTCCGGTTTTATATGAAACAGAAATGTGTTTGGTATAAAAAAATTCGTAATTTTTTTCTTTGTAACATGCACTAATTCTTTTTTCAATAAATTAATATCGAAACTTTTGGCATCTAAAAAACTGTTTTTCTATGTTATAGCCCTACGACCCGTTTTAAAATTTACACTCTGTATATATATATATATATATATATATATATATATATATATATATACATATATATACATATATATATATATAAATATATACAGGGTGTCCCTTAAATACGGGGCCATGGCTTAACCACAGATTCCTGAGGATAAAATAAGACGATTTAACAAAACTTGCTTCTACCGGAAAGTGTACCATTTAGCCAGAAATCTGCTTCAAAGTTCTTCGAAAAAAATTAATTTTGCTTATAATAATCGGACGCTTTATTCGATTTGGATGAAATTTGGTATGACAGTTTATATGGTTATAGGTTATCTTTTAAGGTGATACTTGTTATTATTAGTGAACCACTAGTGTATGAAACTTAGGTGTCTAAACATTAATTAGACCGTAACTTTTTAATGGCAATGCCGAAAACGTGAAATTATTTTTCATCAGAAAGATGCATTCAATAGTAAACTTTTGTCTCTCTGTGTAATTTGTGATATCTGTTACGGTTCACACAGAAAAAAATAAAATCTGAGTATCTGCACTGCTAAATTTTTAAAATAAATTTAGCAGTCTATCCAAATGTCAAACAAGTAATTTTTAATGACAGTAACAATTGTTTTACGGGTTGTCAAAAATTTTCTTCGCAATATTCCAAAATTAGTAACATCCGTGTATTCGGCCTAATAGTATTTTACTACCATTATTATAAATAAGACGATTACATATCTTAGCTTACTCCTAAACAAGTTGTGAAGATTGACAACTCGTTACTGTTATTAAAAAGTACTTGTTTGACATTTGGATAGACTGCTAGATTAAATTTATTTTAAAAATTTAGCAGTGCAGACACTCAGATTTTCTTTTTTTCTGTGTGAACCGTAACAAATATCACAAATTACGCAGAGAGAGAAAAGTTTACTATTGAATGTATCTTTCTAAAGAAAAATAATTTCACGTTTTCGGCATTGCTATTAAAAAGTTACGGTCTAATTAATGTTGGGAGACCTAAGTTTCATACACTAGTGGTTCGCTAATAATAACAAGTATCACCTTAAAAGATGACTTATAACCATATAAACTGTCATACCAAATTTCATCCAAATCGAATAAAGCGTCCGAATATTATAAGCAAAATTATTTTTTTTTTCGAAGAACTTTGAAGCAGAATTCTGGCTAAATGGTACACTTTCCGGTAGAAGCAAGTTTGGTTAAATCGTCTTGATTTAGCCTCAGGAATCTGTGGTTAAGTCATGTCCCCCTATTTAAGAGACACCCTATATACATATATTAATCTTTTTGTTCCCTCTACTTCAGCTCCACAATGCCTCAACTGTATACCTGATTGCATTGGATCCTTTCCATTCATAATTACAAATAATTTTATAATATTAGGCAAGTTCAATATTCCTGAATATGCAGATAACCCCAACTCTGACAAAGTGATTTTATTATAAAGTTTTTTAGATTACACAGATTCAGTACAATATAATTATATACAGAACCGGAATGGTCGTCTTCTGTATTTGGTGATGTTTAATCCAAACTGTTCTATTTCTTTGGATGAAAGTCCTATTTTTGTAAAAACTTATACTCGCCATAACCCCATTAAATAATTTTAGTAAGCCTGCCAATAATATTTAATATTCTGTAGTTTTCCCTATTATATTATAACACATTGTACTTTTTTTTTGCAACATTCGTACTAATGAAATATTCTTCCAAACTAACTTATTCTCCATGATCCACTTCGCAAATTAGATATCTCATTGAAAAGAAAAACTATATCTTAAAAATACACAAGAAATACCCATATATAACCTTTTATTTTGTTCAGAATAAAGTTTTAAGAAGTTAAATTAAATACAACATTAAAACCTCATATAATTCATACGTACAAACTTGCGAAAATTATATTATATTCGACCCTAATAAGTACCGGAATTATTATGCTCTTTGAAAAATTATTCTCGTGTACCTGATAAAATGTACCACGCTGATCATATGTACAAATCAACTTCATGAGATTGCTGAAGCTTTCGCAACATTCTTCCATAGCGTGTACACCACTCCTTCAAACTATCCACTCCCTCCTTTGCGTATATACTACAATCTATCTATCTCCCTTCAGTCCCTTCCACATATTACTATTGATGACATCCTCTCGTGTATTAATGAAATTAAATTACTTTTGCTTGTGGCCCAGAGCTTATTCCTAAACTTGGTATAAAAGATTGTGTACATCCCTCATCTATAGCTATATCTAATATCTTTAATCTTTCACTTAAAACATCTACAAAAATGTTTCTTCAATTTTTTTTTTATTGAAAGAATTTAAAGAGGTACTTCGACATTTAAGGCCACTAGTACCTTGGTACATTTAATTACAATTTCAGTGTTTATATTTGATTATACACATTTACGTTTTTTAAGAATTTAATTATATTTTGTATTGCTTCTGCGTTGTTTCCCAGAGCTTGCGGTAGTGTTGCAGGTATCTTGTGTTGTATTCTCTGTGCGGTGTATTTGTTACATTGAGTTATGATGTGTTCTACTGTGATTTCTGTGTTACATATATCACATATACTGGCTTGGGTTTTTTGCAGTAGGTGGCTGTGTGTGGCGCGAGAATGCCCTTTTCTAAGTCTCGTGATTATTGTTTGTTCTCTCCTATCTCCTGGAATTATCCACTTTTGAACATCTTCTTTTATTTGTCGTAGTTTGTTATTTTCTTTTCTTCTCCACTCTGTTTGCCATAATGTGTTTACTTTGTCTTTTATTATGCTTCTATAGTCTCCTACTGGCACTGGTATGATGTGTCTATCGTCTATTGTTGCTTCTTTGGTCGCTCGGTCTGCTTCTTCGTTCCCAGTTATCCCTACGAGTGATGGGACCCATATAATAACAATTTCTCTTCCCTGGTCGGTGATTGCCTGATGTATGTTGTCTTGTATGCTTTGAATTTGTTTGTCTGTGGCGTAGGGACTTTGTATGCTTTGGATAGCACTGAGGGAGTCTGTACAGATAGCATATTTGGTATCCTGCGACTGGGTTATATATTCTGTGCATTTTTGGAGACTGTAACTTTCGGCAGTGTATATGCTACACTGTTGTGGGAGTAGATATTTTTCAGTGTGTGCCTCAGTGATAATACTCGAACTGGCTTTGTCATGTTCTTTAGATCCGTCATTGTATATGAAATGGTATTCATTGTATTCTTCTTGTAGTGCCTTAAAATGGTTTCTGTAGAGCTCAGGTGGTGTTTCATGTTCAGGATATTGTGTGAGGCTAAGGTTGATTTTGGGAGTGTTATGTGACTATGGTGGATATTTATGGTAGAATACAGGATCTGTGGTAATAAGTGGTAGTTGTATGTTATTTAGAAGAGAGTTAATTTTTTGATTTAGAGGTGTGTCTTGTTTAATATCTGTTCTAGTTTTAAATATTTTAATGAAAGCTGGGTTTTCGGGGTTGTTTGAAGTTTTTATCATGTAGTTTAACATTAGTTGGTGTCGTTTGATTTCGAGTGGCGGTTCTCCTGCTTCTATTAATATACTGTCAACTGGGCTGGTTCTAAATGCTCCTGAGGCTAATCTGATACCGGTGTTGTGTATCGGGTTGAGTAGTTTTAAATTGGATGGTTTAGCTGTAGAGTATATAATACTAGCATAATCTAATTTAGACCGAATTTGTGCTTTATATATGTTGATGAGAGAATCTTTGTTAGCTCCCCATTTTAGATGACGAGTGCTTTGATAATGTTCAACTTCTGCATACATTCTTTCTTTAGTTGTAAAATGTGTGGTACCCACCTTAGTTTTTTTTTATCGAATATTACCCCTAAGAATTTAACTGATTCAACATATTTTATGTTAGTGTTGTTTATATTTATTGTAGGGCTGTCGTGATGTTTTCTAGTTTTGAAAAAGTGCATGGCTTGTGTTTTCTCTTCTGAAAACTTAAAATCCGTATGAAGTGCCCATTCTTCCAAGTTCTGGACAGTACTTTGCAATTTTTCTTTGACAGTGTTGATGTTTTTACCTTTGTAGTATATTACCAGATCGTCGGCAAATAAGGAAATATGTGTTGTTTTTTTAAAATCCTTAAGTGTGTTCATGAGTACTAGGAATAGTGTGACACTTAATATTTCATCTTAGGGTACTCCATTCTTTTGGGTTTTTTCTTCTGAAAGGCAGGCGTTACTTTTTTCTTGGAATTTTCTGTTTTCTAAGAAATTTTTTATGTACTGTACGATGTGTTGTACTCCTTCAGTGTTCTCAGAATATGGTATTTCCATGCTGATTCGTATGCTTTTTGAATATCAAAAAATACAGCGATTAGATGTTGCTTGTTTTTAAACGATTTTTGGATTTCCGTTTCTAGGGCGATAATTTGATCAATGGTGGAACGTCCCTGTCTGAAACCGCATTGTTCTTTTATTAGAATATTATTTGATTCTAAGTACCATGTTAATCTTTTATTGACCATTTTCTGCAATATTTTACTAAGGCAGTTTGACAACGAGATTGGTCTATAGTTTGTTACATTTGTTCGTTCTTTGTTCGGTTTAAGGATAGGTACTGTGATGACTTTTCTCCATTGATCGAGGTACTTGCCTTTTTCCCAGATGAAATTATAAATTTTTAATAAGTATAGCAATGCGTTTTCTGACAGGTTTATTATCATTTCGTATGGTATGCCATCGCGCCCCGGGCTACTTTTACCTTGTATACTTTTCAAGGCATATTTTAGTTCGTTTATGGTAAATGGTTCATTAATAGGTAGGTGGCTGTCGTTATTTATGATTATTTGTTCTTGTTCACAGTTAGTTTTTCTTTGTAAGAAATTTTCACTGTACCACGAGTCTGCGGAGTTTTCTTCGAAAGTATTTGCTAGCGTATTTGCAATTTCTTGGGGTATAGTGATTGTTTCAGTTCCTTTTTTAAGCACAGATGTTTGTTGCATTGATTTACTTCCTTTTATTCTTCTAATTTTGTTCCATATTACTTGTGATGGTGTAGTTGGTGTTATTGTTGATGTAAATTTATTCCAGAATCTTTTTTACTCTGTAGTATTGTTCTTCGTAATACAGCTTGTGTTCGTTTCAGATTTATTAACGTGTCTTTCTTTTTTCTATATTTGTACAGGGTTATTTTCTTTTACGGCTTTTTCGCATTGTTTATTCCACCAAGGCACTAATTTTTTTCTGTTGGGAACTTTTTTGCTACCAATTGATATGTTTGCTGCGTTTTCGGGTGTAACTAGTGTGGAGAATAATTTCCAGTTTGCGTTTTTTAAAGTCCATTTTGTGTATATTGGATGAAGGTATGTATCATTGTCTATACAGTTTATGATTTTAATTGGGAAATGATCACTATTGTATAGGCACTGTATTACTTCCCATGTGAAATTATGGGCTGCTTGCGGTTCGCATAATGATAGATCTATAGCAGAAAAGGTTCCTGTTCTACTACAAAAGTGTGTGTCTGTTCCATCATTTAATAATACTAGATCTTTTTCATTGATTATGTTCTCTACATTTTTTCCCCTTCTGTCAGTGGTTTTCGAGCCCCATATAGTGTTGTGGCTATTTAAGTCTCCAACTAATATTCTTCAATTTTTAATTATCGGTTTATCGCAGTACTATCAACTTTTAGGAAAATATTTAAATCTCTCATTTATAATGTAATTTACTCCCTACACCTATCATTTTCACAGCATGGTTTCGTGTAACAAAGGTTGACCCTGAATAATTTATCGTCCTTTATACATTTTTTATCAAATTCTTTACACAGAAATGATCAGTTGACGTTGTTAATATAGATTTTTCAAAAGCCTTTGTAAAATTATTTTGCATAAATTAAATTCCTTTAATATATCCACCATCCTTATCCAATTAATATCCTCATACCTTGATAGATTGTTTTTTACATATGTTCTTGCTTCGGGTCACTTCAAATGTACCACAGGGCTTGAACCTGGATCACTTACTTTCTCTTATTTTCAAAACAACATTTTTAACAATAAACTTTTGTTCGCTGATGATTTGAAAATTTTTAACTATAAATAATCTTGATTATTGCTTTTCCCTTCAACAAGATTTAAATCATTTACTTAACTGGTGGGATTTAATCAAGCCTCAACTTAATATTTCAAAATGTAAAGTTATGACGTTCACTAAAAAGAGCAATAGGTTACAACTATACTGTGTCATCCTTTTCTATTGAAAGATGCTTCAAATAGACTGATTTAGATATGATTTTTGTTCCTCAACTTACTTTTACGCCAATATCTAAACCTTCTCTAAAAATGCTTGGATTTATTATGCGTAGCAGTCTTAATTTTAATAATATTCAAATTATATTTACTTATATTATGCTTTCATACCATTTAAACGTGATTACTGTGCTTAAATCTGAAGCTAAATATATTCAGATAAAATTACCATATTAGAAAATATTCAAAAGATATTTTTCAATTTTTTGCTTCAAAATAAAGGGCACTTATTAACCCACTTAAGATACTTTTATTAAAATGTTTTCTATTTCAAAGCTGTCTGACCGTAGAGCTCAGTCTTCCATCCGTTTTCTTAACAAATTTATGAATTACCGAGTGTATGATCGTTTGTGCCTTTACTTGATTTGTTTTAAAGACACTTCCTTAAGAACTAGGAGCACTAACTTATTTATGTAATATGTGCTATTTTAAAATTTTTCTAGACGAGAGATACATTCAAATAAATAGATAAATAAATAAATAAATAAAATAAATAAATAGATAGATAAATAAATACATAAATTAGATAAATAAATAAATACATAAATGTATAAAATAGAAACGCAATTGAGATCTCTGGATATGTTGGGCGCGAAGTCAGATACGTGTTCTACTATGCTATTCCAACTGGTGGAGTCCTGGCTTTTAGAAGAAATATTACAAGATGGCAGAGATCCGCAGAATTATCTGACAAATATGAGGTTCTAGTAGTCGGTTAGAACGACTGATGTAATTTTTTGAAAACAGAAGTTGAGGAAGCAGAACGAATCTCACTTGCAGAAGAAGGTTTCGGCTTAGACAGTAAGCAAAGAAGAAGCAAACCTAAGGTACAGGGGTACATCACAGTATACCGACAGCGGCAGGATTAATAAATCACAATATATCAGTAAAATATTTGTTTTGTGAGAGTATTTGCGCTACTGAAAGATGTATTAAAGCACAAAAGTTCAGCTACAAAGAAAAGAAGAACACGATAAAGAAGAAACGGGCATGATTTGATGCGCGAATTTCGGACATAGCAGTCGGTTGTGTTGCACGCGTTTTAGGTGTTTAATAAGGGGTGAAAAACATATTATATTAGGTCCAAACTTGACAGTCAAATCGATGTGAGCTAGCTTAAAGACAAGCAAACACAATCAAAAATTTAAAAAATAAACCTGGCGCAAGACAAAATACGATCTGTATCTGTATTTATTGCTCTAACTAAAAATTTATTGCTTGCTAATTCTCAAGTTTTCAACACACACATTGCATACAAGGCGTTTGAGCCTACTAAATAAATATCCATATTCCTCACACTGTTTGTCGCTTTAGAGCACTTCAAAAACTGTTTTTTTTTTTCAGCAATTATACTTTCTCGCTGGTGACAAATTAGTTTGCGACATATAGAGTCCGTACAAGCTAACTTCAAGCCATCTACGTCATCAATCGTCCGGTGCGCGGCAAGGGGAGAGAGTGTGACGTAGACGTTCATCGTTGGCTGCAGTCGATTCCATAGACTCGTCAGATTTGTATAAAACTGCGGGCTAATTACGTTCCGTAATAAAGAGACGCGTTTCAAGCGCTTGGCATTCGGACTAATATTCCGCACGCCAATGGACAATTTGTTGAAGGCGTGGTCTGCAGAGTTCAGACATGAGGGAGCCGGCTTGAAGTTAGCTTGTACGGACTCTACACGTGTATGAGCTGGAGTAATATTTTTTTTTAGCCGTGCATTTGGCCTAAACTCGACTTTTAAACAAATATTTCGCAACAAAAATTATCTGTTGCCCTAGAGCACTTCAAAAATATTTTTCTACGGATATTATACAATATACACTCGTGCGATCTAGAGAAATAAATTATTAGCGCATTTAACTCTACTTCTACAGATATATTTCGCAACAAAAATTATCTGGCGCCCTACAACACTTCAAAACTCTTCTTCTACGAAAATTATATTTTCTAGCAGGTCGCAAATTAGTTTACAACAATATGCATACGAGTGAGCTGGAACAATAAATTGTTTCAACCGGTCATTTAGCCTAAAGTCGACTTTTACAGAAATATTTCGCAACAAAAATTATCCGTCGTACTAGATCACTTCGAAAACAGTTTTTATACGGAAATTATACACTCTCGCAGGTCACAAATTAGTTTGCAACAATATACAGGCTTGTGAGTTGGAGCAATATATTATTTTAGCCGCGCATTTACAAACTCAGATTTTTACAGAAATATATCGCAACAAAATTTATCTGTCGCCCTAAAGCACTTCAAAGACTGTTTTTCTACAGAAATTATAGTTTCTCGTAGGTCACAAATTAGGTTGTGTCCGATGTTGCACTTTTATCACCCTAATTATATGTCCTAAATCTAGTGATTATTTAGGAGTTTAGGAATGAGATTTTACAGTTTTGCAGGAGCACACTATGGCTTGATGTTGACGCGCAATAATTAAACAAATCATGTTGCTATAGTTTGTGCAAAACGTGAAATTTACTGTGAAAGAATAGCTTGTTAGCTTCTACTTTATGAATTATAATATTAATATTTAATTAAATCGAAGTGAATAGTTCATTTTTGTTATTCTAAATTGTTACCATACAAACCAATGGATGTCATGAGTGTGCTATTCGGAATTGTATTTATGTGAAGAAGACCTAAACCCTAAAATCTAAATGTCAAAATGCGACATTGGACAATGCCTTAGTTTACAATATGCACGCATGTAACTTGGAGGAATAAATTATTTTAGCTGCGCATTTAGCTTAAACTCGTCTTTTACAGAAATATATCACAACAAAAATTTCGGGGCTAAAATAATTTATTGCTCTAGCTCACACGCGTGTATATTGTTGTAATCTAATTTCTAATCCGCGAGAAAGTATAATTTTCGTAGAAAAGCAGTTTTTAAAGTGCTCTAGGACTACAGATAATTTTTGGTGAGAAATATTTCTCTACAAGCTGAGTTTAAGCTAGATGCGCGGCTAAAATGAATTATTGTTCCAGCTCACACGCGTGTATATTGTTGTGAAGTAATTTGTGACCTGCGAAAAAGTGTAATATCCGTAGAAAAACAGTTTTTAAAGTGCTCTAGGGCTACGGATAATATTTCTTGCGAAATGTTTCTGAATATTCGAATTTAAGCTAAATGCGCGGCTAAAATAATTTGTTGCTCAGGTTTACACACGTGTATATTGTTGTAAACTAATTTGTGACCAGTAAAATTGTGTAATTTCCGCAGAAAAATAGTAAATATATTACTCCAGCTTACAGGCTTGTATACGTTGTAAACTAATTTGTGACCTGCGAGAAAGTATACTTTCCGTGGAGAAATAATTTCTGAAGTGCTCTGGGGCGACAGATAATTTTTATTGCGAAATATTTCTGTAAGTTGAGTTTAAAAAATTAAAGTTGATAATCGTATGTTATATACCTCACTTTATAAATATATCTACCGAGAGTTTATTTTATCAGTAAACATAGGGTATATCATTGCCAGAGTTACGGTATGAATGTTTAACAGCAATGTATTGAAGCGTTTATTTTATGAAGTAACCAGATTAGACATGCTTAAGAGAAATGGTTAGGTTAGGTTGGTTGGTTGTCGCCACGGTTGATATAGCTCAGATGGGGAGAGCACCAGACTAGACATGTGGTGGTCCCGGGTTCAAATCCCGGCGTCAACTGATTTTCGCTCATATTTATAATTTATCTGGTTAGTATTCATATAAATACTAACGCCCATATTCATAAACACTCGTAAAAATTTTAAACGGTTCGTTATAATTTTTATCCAATAAAAACAGTCGACACTGAAAGAAAAATCTAAATATTATTTATCAAGTTTGCTTCTATTTGCCAAAAATTATAACGAGACGTTTTGTAACTTTACGAGTGTTTATGAATATGGGCACAAGTTTGATATACTTTAAAAATATCAAATATATTAATTTAATGTTTATTTTATGAGTAAACATAAGCGTTTAACATGGCAAAGCAGTGTTTTTGTAAATACAAAGTGTCAGGCAAAAAATCAAGCAATGATATTGAACATGATAATAGTACATTATATCTTGTACAGTATTTAATAATAACTACTTTAATAATATTGCAAAAATTGCAATAAATTACAAATATTGTCAATAAATAGTTGTTTTACTTTTTTATTATGCGATATGAAAACATTTACAAATGTCTCCGTGACGCAGTGGTTGTAACAGTTGCGTTTGAAATTTTTGGGTGGGGTTCGATTCCCCGTTGGGGTAATTATTATTTTTATTTTTTTTTTATTAAACATTGCTGAACTTTTAAAAATCAGTTTATATTTCCATAATACAATCATTTGAAAATAATAATAACATTGTTATAAATAAAGAGAAAATAATTAAGAATAATTGATTGGTGTGGTGCGTCGTCGAGAGTAGACGTATGTATGTTGCTCCGTTAAATTCTATTGTTTGCATGGTACACCTTTTTCTAAAGTGATATATTTTCACCATGGCTTCAACCCGAGCTCTCACCACGATTCTGCAAGACACGGTAACATCGCTATTAACTAACCAGGAGGTTCTGGAATCTCTGGTGATCCTTGTTTTTGAACAAGTCAACCAAAAACTTGAAGAACAGAAACGCGAATACGAAGGTATGATTGCAAACCTCACTTCAGAAAATCCCGAAGGAACAAAATTCGAGTTTTTGGAATTCCAGAGTTGGCCAACGAAAATACCGAACAGGTTGTGTGGCATGTGCTTAGTGAAAACATGTCAGTGTATAACTTGCAAAAAGTGAAGATAAAATCAGCTGTTACATATAAAGATAAATTTACAATAGATACCACTAACAAAATTAATCTATATTTCAGACAAAAAAATTATTAGTAATTTAACAAATTATGAAATAGTCACTACCGTTAGTAAAAATAACATTGTATACAAGGTTTACGATAAAAATGTAATTAAGAATCAATATCATTTGAGTTTACAAGTTTGATGGCACCATCTATATTGGCAAATATAACACCATCACGGGACCATACTTTTCTATTACCATATTTTAATGATGCTTTTTTCAAAAGTTCTAAACACACTTTGAGTTTTTTTCAATTTTGGAGAATACTTGATCTAATTTTATAATTAGTGAGTTTAATTATAACTGAACGGGGTCTAGACTGCTGAGGATTTTTAGAATTTGAAGAGCGGGTACCCGTTCTGTGGCATCTGTCAATATCACCAGGTTTCACAGACACCTACATTTTTTCACTAAGCACGTGGCACAAAACCTGTTCAGTATTTTCGTTGGCCAACTCTGGAATTCCAAAAACTCGAATTTTGTTCCTTCAGGAGTATTGTTCGAGCTGGCAAATTTTCTCCTTCTATTGCTGATTTTCTGAAGTGAGGTTTGCAATTATACCTTCGTATTCGCGTTTCTGTTCTATAAGTTTCAAAACAAGTTCAAAAACAAGGATCACCAGAGATTCCAGAAACTTCTGGTTAGTTAACAGCGATGATACCGTGTCTTGCAGAATCGTGGTGAGAGCTCGGGTTGAAGCCATGGTGAAAATATATCACTTTAAAAAAAGGTGTACCATGCAAGCAATAGAATTTAACGGAGCAACAATACATACGTCTACTTTCGACGACGCACCACACCAACCAATTATTCTTAATTATTTTCTCTTTATTTATAACAATGTTATTTTTATTTTCAAATGATTGTAATATGGAAATATAAACTGATTTTTAAAAGTTCAGCAATGTTTATTAAAAATATCTGATGTGGACAGCACATGACTTCCTTGTACGCCAGTTACACTGTACATATTTTGTTAATAATTAAAATATGTATTATAACAGACCCAATCATAAAATTGCACGTATTTGACATAATTTGACATCAACATTTTATTTTTTTGTTATTTTTTGTCCTAATCCATAGCAAACTTAATTAGAGAATACAAAGAGCTAATTTAATCATAATTGATGTTTTCGACGCATAATTCAATTCTCTAAAACTTTTATTTGAAGCATTTATTACTAAAATCAAAATAACACCATTTTTTTCAAGAAAAACTGATAACATCTTCAGGTAAAGTATCACTTCCGGTTAGACTATTTTAACCAAAATCTATTATGTTATTCCCATTGATATAAAAGTATTATATACCAAATTTGAAAAGTTTCGGATTATATTTTAATATAGTTTTTCATTAAAATCTATTATAGGCTTCAAGTAAAGTACCACTTCCGGGCAGACCATTTTAACTAAAATCTATTATATTATTCCCATTGACATAAAAGTCTTATATATCAAATTCGAAAAGTTTTGGTTTATATTTTAATATAGTTTTTCATTAAAATCTATTACAGGCTTCAAGTAAAGAACCACTTCCGGGTAAACCATTTTAACCAAAATCTATTATGTTATTCCCATTGATACAAAAGTATTATATACCAAATTTGAAAAGTTTTGGATTATATCTTAATATAGTTTTTCATTAAAATCTATTATAGGCTTCAAGTAAAGTACCACTTCCGGGTAGACCATTTTAACTAAAATCTATTATGTTATTCCCATTGACATAAAAGTCTTATATATCAAATTTGAAAAGTTTTGGTTTATATTTTAATATAGTTTTTCATTAAAATCTATTACAGGCTTCAAGTAAAGTACCACTTCCACAAGTTATGTAATGACCAAAAAGGGAGGTGCACAACTAGATGTTATAACAGTTCTAGGTACAAAATTTTAACTTTCTACGGCTTCCCGTTTTTCAGTTATGCGAGATACGTACATACGTACGTACGTACGTACGAACGTACGTACGAACGTACGTACAGACGTCACGACGAAATTAGTCAAAATGGATTCAGGGATGCTCAAAATGGATATTTCCGTTGAAATCTGGAAACCGAAATTTTTCGCGATTACAATACTTCCTTTACTTCGTACAAGGAAGTAAAAAGAATAAAATAATTACCCCAACGGGGAATCGAACCCCAACCAAAAATTTCAGACGCAACTGTTACAACCACTGCGTTCCGGAGACATTTGTAAATGTTTTCATATTGCATAATAAAAAAGTAAAACAATTATTTATTTGACAATATTTGTAATTTATTGCAATTTTTGCAATATTATTAAAGTAATTAATATTAAATAATGTACAAGATGTAATGTACTATTATCATGTTCGATATCATTGCTTGATTTTTTGCCTGACACTTTGTATTTACAACAAACTGCTTCCTATTTTAAACGTCTATGTATACTCATAAAATAAACATTAAATTAATATTTTTGATATTTTTAAAGTATATTAAACTTATGCCCATACTCATAAAGTTACAAAACGGCTCGTTATAATTTTTGACAAATAGAATCAAACTTGACAAATAATATTTTGATTTTTCTTTCAATGTCGACTGTTTTTATTGGATAAAAATTATAACGAACCGTTTAAAATTTTTACGAGTGTTTATGAATATGGGCGTTAGTATTTATATGAATACCAACCAGATAAATTATAAATATAAGAGAAAATCAGTTGACGCCGGTATTTGAACCCGGGACCACCACATGTCTAGTCTGGTGCTCTCCCATCTGAGCTACATCAACCGTGGCGACAACTAACCATTTCTCTTAAGCATGTCTAATCTGGTTACTTTATAAAATAAACGCTTCAATACATTGCTGTCAAACATTCATACCGTAACTCTGGCAATGATATACCCTATGTTTACTGATAAAATAAACTCTCGGTAGATATATTTATAAAGTGAGTTATATAACATACGATTACTAACTTTAATTTTTTAAACTCAACTTTTACGGAAATATTTCGCAATAAAAATTATCTGTCGCCCCAGAGCATTTCAGAAATTATTTCTCCACGGAAAGTATACAAGTATAAAAAATGCATTTTATTTGTTATTACTGACAACAGGGGATCATATTATGGAAGAAGAAGAAAGAGGAGCAAAGATTTAAAGAAAACGGCGCCAATATAAAATTCGGCCTCTAAATCTTGTCAAGCAAAAACAAGGACATTACAATAATTTAATAAAAAAAATGCGTCATTGTAACGAAAATTAATTTTTCAAATATAACAGAATGTCTATCATAATGTTTGAGCATTTGTTGGAAATTATAGAACCATTCCTAGACAAAACTAAATCAAAAAATCCGTTGTCACCAGGAGAACGAATAACGTTAACTTTACATTACTTGTCGGAAGGTTGTTCGATGCAAGAATTAGCCTGGAATTATTATATAGGTCTAACAACAGTACATTGCGTCCTAAAGGAAACCTGCGACATATTGTGGATTGTTTTATATAAAATATATGTAAAACCGCCGACTTCAGGAATATCGCTGAAGGTTATTATAAGAGATGGAACATTCCCAACTGTATAGGAGCGCTCGATGGAAAGCATGTTCAAATTCAATATCTTTCTCGCTCTGAATCAGAATGCTTTAATTATAAAAAAAAAACATTTAGTTTAGTTCTTATGGCGACATGTGATGGTTTTTATAGATTTACACTTGTTGATATCGGTGGAACAGTAATCAATCACGACAGCGAAATACTTAGGAATTCAAAATTTGGTGGGACTATTCTCCAATCACAATCTGAAGTTCTTACTCTGCCAGGCGCAAAAGCTTTACCAGGTAGTGACGATGTGCTGCCTTATTTTTTTTATTGCAGATCAAGCTTTCCCTCTGCATGAATTATGCGGCCTTACCCAGGAGAACAGTTAGAGATGAAGAAAAAAATATTTAACTATCGTATTTCACGAGCAAGGCGCTGCATTGAAAATACATTTGAAATTTTCGCACAAAGGCGGAGGTTATTCCGCAAACCAATTATTGCAAAAATAGATAATTGTGAACGTTTTATCAAAGCAGCAGTAGTTCTGCACAACTATTTGCAGACAAGTGAAATGGATTTACCACCAGCGAAAAGAATGTACTGTCCAACAGGGTTTGCCGATTATGTAGATGTAGTAGGCAATTTTCATTAGGAATGGCGAGAAGAACAAAATCTGCAAACAATTGGTCGTGTTGGCGCTAATAATTCTAGTCGAATTGTGCGTAGTTATAGAGAAAAACTAGCTAATTGGTTTATTAGTGACTATGGTTCAGTACATTGGCAAGAAGACACAGTTAACCCAAGTAACACTGACCAACGGTCGACCAAAAAGTGACGTCGATTTTAGGTCGAATTTACGTCATATACGGCCGTCTAATTAGACGTCTATGCGACGTCACTGTGACGTTGATTTTTGGTCGAAAATAGGTCTATTTAGACGTCTAATCAGACGTCTATACGACGTCACCGTGACGTTGATTTTTGGTCAAAAATTGGTCTATTTAGACGTCTAATTAGACGTCTACGCGACGTCACTGTGACGTTGTTTTTTGGTCAAAAATAGGTCTATTTAGACGTCTAATCAGACGTCTATACGACGTCACTGTCACGTCTGTTTTTGGTCTGAAATAGGACTTTTTAGACGTCAGATTTGTGGGCCATGTGACGACTTTATTTGGTCGTAATTAAGTCTATTTAAACCTTTTTCAGACGTGTAATTTGATGTCTTTATAAAGACATACATTTCGTTTATTTTTACTTAATTTTTTTATTTACTATAATTATTTTTAAAATTAGAATAAATATAATATAATACTTATTTTATACATATATGTATAATATATATTTTTATTTATGTAACGCCATCACCTAAAACTACGAATAGAAGTAAATTTGGCACACCCAGAAATGGGTAATAAGCCATGGTAATATTTATACTTTATTTATTTAAAACATAATATATGTTTACATATTTAATTATAAATGTGAAACAGAAAAAAAATATGTTATATATTTTCGTATATATGGACATTTTAATTTTCAACATTTTAAACAAAACCTAGTAATGACAAGACAAACTTTTAACAAATGTTTCTAATAAAAAAACAAATGTATAAACAAAGGGAAATATACATTTTGTAACTTTGGTAGATCTTGGGGTCTTCAGTAGTGATCTAGCATCCTTTGGAATGTTGTTGTGATATCTAAGAATAAATAATAATTTATTTACTGAAGATTGAGTAATATTTTCTTCAACTGCCCATTTTCTTATATCGTACAATATATTATTGTTCCCATTACTCTTTTTGTGCACAACCGATTTTAAAGGCAAAATTTCTATAAGGAAAAAAGAAATATATTAATTAAGAATATAACTAACATTTAGTAGGTATAGTATAATGACTCAGCTGTACATGTTTCAATTCACTTGGAATGAAGGGTTTTTGTCATTTAATTTATCGGCATACAGTAAATATAAATACTGAGAAAAACCAATTGTTTAATGTACTAAAAACTATTACTACCATCCATTTGCCGCAAAACGAAAATGTAATACATGACTTTTGAATTTTCCGCCCTATTTTCCGATGTTTTTCGTTCCACGCATTTCAGACATCACTACATGTGTATAATATTAATTTCCTTTCTTTTTATGAAATATTATTTAGCTTCAACCTAATAATAAATGAATTATAATATTTTCCCGGGATCACTTAAATTATTTAAAAATTATTCATAAATTCTCAATTTTATGACATTTTGACAATTGCATTAAAAAATAAAAACAATAAAAAAAGTCGGATTGTGTATCCATGGTGAAATTTTCCATTACAGTACTCAAAAGAGGTAAAATTTTACATGACGTATAATACTGCAAATATGAATTTTCAAAACTTAAGATAGCCATGAAAATTTTTGACAGTTAAGGGAAATATGTATGTTGTATAGACGCACCCTCTGACATGTCACAGTGTCACAGACGCTTATAGCAGCTATAATGGCTGCGCTGCAGTCAAGTGAAAAATATATTAGAATACTTGTAATTACCATGGGAGAATATTGAAAATAAAATTTCATAATATGAACATTGAAAATTTAGTATAGGTATTGTAAGTAGATCAAATTGTGGATATATTACATATTACATTTATTTTTTTATAGCTAGGGCAAGATATGAAAGCAAGTGGCTCTATGAGGAATATAAACAAGGAATGGCTAACTATGAACTATGCACGACAATGGGCGAATAATTACAAAAATAATTTATTGTTTTATAGATATAACAAAATGCATTATTTAATTATTTTTATTTTTCGTGAATATTTATCTTTTTCAAAAATACTTTTTATGTTTAATATTTTATTGTAGGTTTATTGTTTTACTTTATTTAATATTTCCTAATTAATGTTTTATATTATAGAGTATAAATAAAACTAGAATTAAATTATTTATTTTTCGTAGTAATTTTTCCCGACCATCATTTATGTTTATATCATAAAAATGACGTCGAAACAACGTCTTAAAATGACGTCTAAACAACGTCTTGAAATGACGTCGACACAACGTCTTAAAATGACGTGGAAACAACGTCTAAAATGACGTCGACACAACGTCTTAAAATGACGTCGAAACAACGTCTAAAAATGACGTCGAAACAACGTCTAAAAATGACGTCGAAACAACGTCTAAAAATGACGTCGCACAGCTCCACGCTGAGACGTGGTCAGGACGTCTATATGACGAAATTTCAGACGTCGTAGTGACGTCGATTTTAGGTCATTTGTGTTACTTGGGAACAGAAGTCTTTTACCAAATAATTCTTAAATAATTATTTTGTTTATTTCAAATATGTACAATAAAATAGTTAATTACTGTCACTATCACTAGAAAATAAAAATTTTGCAATTTCTTTGCATTTCTTCTTTTTCTTTTCAGGCATCTCTTTTAGCAAAAGACCAATTGTTTTTCCAAAGGCTAAATCAGCGTTGTAGTCACTTGCTGGAATGGATTGCTTGGAAAACATCATTGTGTTGAATGAAGTAAATGCCTGTGATAATGGTTCTCTTAAATCAGATACACATTTTTCGCCAGATTTAGATCATTTAAATTTCATTTTATCTTCTGATAATATTTCCTTCACTCTTTTGTGTCCTTGTAATGTGGTAAGAGTAGGAATTAATATTTTAGTATAATCTTGTATTATTGGTACATCTGGAGATGTAAGATTATACGAAGATTCTACTTCATCTTCACAAATGGGCAATTTGTTTCATAAACCACGCTGGGTTCATTTGCGCTACAAGATGATGACGATTTTTTGGCCTGTATATTTGCAGTCGTGCTAAAAATAATAACATTGCTAACAAATAAATGTACGACTTTGTTCATTAAATTTACATTCGAGTACGTATGTGTTCATCAAGGAATTCCATCTCCGTTTTCAAATGCCATGTGGGGCGTTTGGAAGCACCAGGTCCAGAATAGAATTCATCGCGATCTTTTCTTTTTTCTGATCCATATCTGTTCCGTAGATTAGCCCAACGAGATTCACATTCTTTTACTATTTTTTTTTTTTTTTGTATATATTAATCTATATTCTTCAAATATATTAGTAATTTCAATAAACTTATTCGTAAGACCAACTTTTTTTGCTACAGTGGACCAAGAATTCTCTTTTATTTGTTTATTTTTAAAATTTAAATCTTTCTTATTATAAAGTAATCTGTATCTTGACTATCTATTGTCGCCTACCACATATACAATATGTAATCAAAATTATAAACATTATTAATACAATACTTACCATACTTATTATAAGATTTAGTAGTGACACTGACAAGAAATAATTAATTATCACTTTAACTTCAAATGTATCGCATATGTCAAACAAAAACAGTTTTGACACATGCACAGATATTTTTCGTAATACCGTAACGTGCCGTAACGTAGAAAGATAAAAGTTGGCGATCTTTGGTATTTTAAAACGTTAGAGCACGATACGTCACATTACGGCTGTATAAATTATAACATTTGTTTGCATTGTTTTATTTTTTACGTTACGTTAGAGCACGGTACGTTACGTTACGGCTTACGCTGTATAAATCCAGCAGAATCTTTCATTTCTACAAAATTGTACACTGTAAATTTCTTCGATCACTTTTCTTTATAGATAATTTGTATTTATTCGTATAATTTTATATCATAAATATTTATTACCAAAGTGTAAGAGGGTTGAATACAAAAACTGATATATTTTATAATAATTGCTGTTCATCTACTTATGATTTAATATGCTTGACTGAAACTTGGTCGAATAACAGTGTATTTAATGCTGAATTGTTTCCATCACACTACAACATTTACAGATCTAACAGAAAAATATCTAGATATGGTACAAATAGAGGTGGTGATGTTTTTTGTACTGTAAGTAATAAACTTAAGTCTTTTCCTATAAAGCTCACACTTCACCCCCTATCAACTAGTGATCTTATTTGTGTTAAAATTTTCATTACTCCAACTTCATTCGTCTATATTATTGTTGTCTGATGTCCATCTCCTATTTATGCTCTTCAGTTACAGTATTTATTTGAATCTTTTGAATCCTATCATCCTTTAATACATAACAAGTTCATAATCCTAGGAGATTTTAACATTATTAAATTGGTAGATTTTACTAATTCTGGTTATCGTGACAATATTCTTAATAATTATGAAAACTTTATTTCTCAATTCAATGCAACTCAATATAATTTAAATGTAAATATCTTTGGCAAAATTCTTGATCCAGTTATATCAAATATTCGTTGTACTGTAACTTATAATCCTGATTCTTTAGTCAACGAAGATCAATATTATCCCACAATAACTGTAATCCCATCAGTTTCATGTTCACCTAATCTAAACTCTTCTACCTTTTACTTAAATTCTGAATAATATCATTTTCGTCGAGGCAATTTTGAGATGTTGTATGTTCTGCTTCAAAATGTTAACTGGGATACTATTTATGCTTGCGATGATGTAAACATAGCATTTAATAAATTTTACGAGATAATATCATGGATTCTTGCATCCCTCGTGTAAAACCTAAACCATCATCTTATCCACCATGGTTTACTAGTTCAATCATCAGTAACATTAAACTTAAGAGTAAACATCATAAATTATTTAAACAAACTAACGATATCTTACACTTGCAGGAATTTAAACGTTACGTACTATCATTAAGCTGAACACTCAAGATATTTATTAAATGTTGAAAACTCTATTTCACAAGACCCTGACACACTGCTGTCATATATTAATACAAAAAAGCGTTCTACGAGAATTCCAGGATATATGAAATTTGATTCTACATCTAGTATAGTTCAAGGATTTGCTGATTTCTTTGCAAGTTCATATTCTAATGATGAGGTTGATGATTTGGTAGAGGATGGAACCATTGGCAGTATTATTAATATATTGCATATTAGTGAAAATGATATTTCAACAGCAATTCAAAAACTAAAACCATCACGAAATCTTGGGCCTGATAACATACCAGCTTATATCATAAAAGGATGTAGTGAATTATTTATCCCGCCACTATACTTTCTATTTAATTTATGTTTAAATAATAAAAAAAAAACATTTCCATCTTGTTTAAAGACAACTGGTGACACATCAGATATATTGAACTATCAGCCTATTGCAAGTATTCTAATATCGCAAAAATATTTGAGTCAATTATTTATAAACATATTTATTTTTCTGTAAGTAATATGATATCAATTCATCAACATGGTTTTGTTAGTGGAAGATCTACTGCCACTAATTTAATTAACTTCACAGAAAATACACTTGGTTCGTTACGAAATAACACTCAGATTGATGTTGTTTATACAGATTTCTCAAAATCCTTTGACCGAATTAATCATAAAGTTCTCTTGAACAAATTGTCCTTTAACATCCACTTTTCTAATAACCTTCTTGAACTTTTTTCTTTCTACCTCCGTGATCGTGAATTGTATGTACACTATTACAATTATAAATCCCGCCCTTATTTTGCCACGTCTGGTATACCACAACGGTCAAATTTAGGTCCATTGTTATTTATACTTTTCATTAATGACATTGTCGATTTAGTCAAGCACCCTCAAATATTACATTATGCAGATGATTTGAAAATATTTAAAACTGTCAATTCATTATATGATTGTAAATTAATACAGGAGGATATTAACAATTAATTTCCCTGGACGCAAGCATCTAAATTATTTTTCAATTACAGCTAATGCAAAGTTATGAGCTACTTCGTAAAAAAGTATGTTTACAGCTACCAGTATAAAATAAATGACTCTTTGTTAGAAAGGGTGAGACAAATCCATGATCATGGTGTCTTGTTTGATTAAAAATTTACTTTTAGGAAACATAAATTTGATTGATACATCTTCTTTTCAAGACATTGTGATTTTTAATATGTAACTCACGTTCTTTTTGCAGAATTAAAACTCTAAAAACTTTATATTTTGCATATATCAGGTCTAAACTTGAATACTGTTCTCAAGTTTGGAATCCTATATATGATAAATACAAATCCTATATAGAGACAGTGCAGAATAAATTTGAAACATTATGTTATTATAAAGCCCATCGTCATTAACCTTCTTTTGATTATAAATATTCTGATTTATTAACTGAATTCAATATGTATACGTTAGAAACACGTCGGAAAATACAGTCATGTATTTATTTATACAAAATTTGTCACGGAATAATCGATAATTGGTTTTCTCTTGAAAGTTTAGCCATACATATACCCCGTCAGAATACTAGAAACCATGTAACTTTTTACTGTTCTCCTGCACATACGAATTATTAAACGAAATTACCTATTACACAAATGATGAATATTTACAATCGTACATCATCTTACAGTGATATTTTTTGTGATTCACTAATGAAATACAAACGAGCATTACAAAATTATATTGTAAGATAAAATCAGCCTTTATTACTATATGTATAAAATTTTGTTATTTTAATTACGTCTATGTTCAAAATGTATTACACACTATTGAATTCTTATTAATATTTGTTAATTTTCATGAAATTGGGATATTTTCCTGTTGGATGGATTTTCAAATAAATAAATAAATAAATAGATTACAATAATCAAAATATTGATGCATTGTATTTTCTTTGATATTAATAAAAATAACTTAAAAATAATAAATTTGTGTAGATATTATGTTTTTACTATATTTATCAAAAAAAAAAAAAAATACAATGTATTGTTATTACATCAATATTCTGATTATTGTAATTATTCTCAATTATTTTCTCGTTATTTATTACAATGTTATTATTATTTTTAAATGATTTTAATATGGAAATATAAACTGATTTTTAAAAGTTCAACGATTTTTATGTAAAAAAAATATTTACCCCGACGGGGAATCGAACCCCAACCAAAAATTTCAGGCGCAACTGTTATAATCACTGCGTCACGGAGACAGAAATCTTTTCATATTGCATAATAAAAAATCTGATGTGGCCAACACAAAACCTCCCGCTATTGAATTTTTAGTAATTTAAATACATACTTACGTATTTACTACCGCTGCAAACTGTTCCATTGCAGAAAACTATTGCTTTATTTACTATTTTCTTTTTAAAATGTCACTATTATTAATTTGAAGTGATTAGTTTTTTGACAGTGACATTAACTGTCAGTTACATTCATTTGAAATATGAACTGTGTAACAAACGAATTATTGTGTTTATCTTAGGCTTCGCGACTAATAAAAAAAATTATTTTTAAATTTATGTGTAAAATATATAGAAAAAGTATTAATGTATTCCAGTAGAAAATTCAATAATCTTTAATTTTCATAAGACATAAAATGCGAAAAAATGGCATTTAATGGTATTTTTTGTAGAAAAACCATTATGAGCTTCAGGTAAAGTGCCATTTCCGGTTATCCGATTTACACCAAAATCTAATGGCTTCTTTTCATATTAGAATGGGATGGAAATACAAGGTTTCAGAATTTTCTGAATGATAGTATTTGAGTTAGAGTGAAGACAAAATCCCTACACATACACACACACATACATACACACATACACACACACATACACACATACACACACACATACACATACACACATACAGACATCATCGTAAAAATGTTAAAAATGGATTCTAGGGACCTTAAAACGTGGTCATTTACTAAAATCTCGATATGAGATTTTTAGCACGATCCCTATACCTCCCTTACCAAGGGTAGCGGGAGGTAAAAAGTGAAACAATTATTTATTTGACATTTTTTTCAATATTTTTAAAGTAATTAATATTAAATAATGTACAAGATGTAATGTACTATTACCATTGCTTCATTTTTTGCCTGACACTTTGTATTTACAAAAAACTGCTTCCCATGTTAAACGCCTATGTTTATTCATAAAATAAACGCTTCAATGCATTGCTCTCAAACATTCATATCGTAACTATGGCAATGATATACCCTATGTTTACTGATGAAATATACTCTCGGTACATCAGCCATTAAAACACTAGAACTACCGAAGGCGGTCAATTGACGGTTTTAAATTTTGGTCGTTCTGTAACTTTTTAAATATTTATGGTACTGCGGTCAAATTTCATTACTTTTAATATTTTCGTAAATGGATGATTTTCTATTTTTGTTTTATTTTTTGATCGGTTAGATTATGCACATTAAAAGAAATTACCTACAACTACCAACACCCGTCTTTTGACGGATGCTCAATAGATGGCTGCAATGCTCTATTTGCACGTCTAAACGTGTTTATAACTAGTGCTCAGTAGTTAGTCTGTAAGAAGTGTTGTGACAATATGGCTCACGGGCGAGGACTCAGCGATGAAGAATTATTAGAATACATACACAATATGTCACCTATCAATTCTGGTGATGAGGATTCGGCGTCAGACCTTGAAGATGAGTATGAGAGCGATAAAGCATACGCTCCTCATCCCTCAGACACCAATGAGAGTGACGAATCTGCAAGTGATCCTGGGAATGAAAATTTTGCAGAAGATCAAGAGAAACTAATGTCTCCTACCGAAATGCGCCCTCCGCGTAAGTATTGCAATAAAATATGTACTTTCTTTTTATTGTGTGTACGAGTACTGGATATGGTTATTTGGATATATAGGTAAAGCTTCGGTGGCTGCAAGAGGTCGAGGAAGACGAGGAAGGCGTGGTCAACGGGGAAGAGGAATAAATCGTAATACTTCACCTAACAGTGTATTTCTTATAACTGAGAGGTCAGATGTAGGAGGTAATGAACGAAGCTCAGATGGTACTATTTGGACACGCGTTGCACCCGGTAATACCACGGGTAGGCGGCGTCAACAGAACATACTTCTGGAAAAATCAGGACCTACAGGGTACGCAAAGAGGCAAATTGAAAAGGATTCACCTGCAAGTGCTTGGAGACTTTTCATTAGTGAATCAATTTTACGTCTCATCAAACATTGTACTGAGATAGAAACACGAAAAGTTCTCAATGATGATTCCTGGAACGTGTCTTTAGAAGAACTTGATGCATTCATTGCAATTTTGTACGCTAGAGGGGCATATGGTGCAAGAGCACTCAAGCTTCATGACTTGTGGAATAAGGAGTGGGGACCGCCGTTTTTTGCACGAACTTTGGCAAGAAATAGGTTCATTGAAATTCTACGATTCCTACGATTTGATGAAAAAGAAACACGCCCACAAAGAAAGCAATTAGACAAATTTTGTTTGGTTTCTGAACTATGGAACAAATTTATTGAGAACTGCATTGCTTGCTATAGGCCAACAGAAAACATAACTGTTGATGAGCAATTGTTTCCGACCAAGTGCCGCTGCCCTTTTACTCAATATATGAGTAATAAACCGGATAAGTACGGAATAAAATTTTGGCTTGCCACAGATGCCAAAGTCAGATACATTTTGAATGGGGGAAATGAACTCAAAAAACGGAAAACTAGTATTGTGGGTACGATAAATAGAAATCGAAAAGAGATACCATTGTCAGTGAAAAATGCGCGCGATCCTCTAAAGACTACAGTTATATACAAAACGGGCGATACTATCTTGACGTCATATCAGGGAAAGGTAAACAAAAATGTTCTTATTCTCAGCACACTGCACAGTGGGGTTTTGGTGGACGAAACATCAGTAGCGAAGAAACCTGAGACAATCACATTCTACAATGACACTAAATGTGGAGTTGATGTCGTAGACCAGATGTCTCGCAAATATAGTGTGCGCTCGGGTACTCGACGGTGGCCCATACATGTATTTTATAATGTCTTAGATTTAGCAATGATAAATGCTCATACATTATACAAAATGGTCACAAATTCAAACATTTCGCGACGTGATTATATATTCAGTGTTGCTGAGGAATTAGCAGAACCCCACAAAAATAGAGTCAGAAATGCTGAGGAAAAAGTTGCAGATGATATGCAAAAGCAAAACCCTCAAAAATCCACTAAACGCGTACAGTGTCAAATAGGTATCTGCAATAAAAACAAAACAAAAGAAATTTGTTCAAAATGTGGAAAATATACGTGTGGATCTTGTCTTCAGGACATTAAAATTTGTCGCAAATGTTAATAATTTGGGAAAAGAAATGTGAATTATACTTTTTTAAGAGATATAATTTTGTTTCAACTTTATATCATATTTTGTCAAATATAATAACATATTTATGTTTTTTGTGATATAAACCATTGATATGATAAATAAAATGTTAAAATTTAAAAATTGCTTCTAAATTGTCTTTGTTCTCCCTAGAAATTACTTTATCTAAACAAATAACATGCTATTGAACAAATAAATATAAATTACACAAACATTTGTTACAACTATGAAAGACAAATGCAAAAATTTACTAGCGGTCATATGACCGCTCACGGTCGTTATGGGTAGATGACTACCTTCGGTAGTTCTAGTGTTAAAGAGTATAATTAAAATAATGAAACTTTTATATGCATATAATACCCGAACATTAAATATTATTTTGAGCAGTACAAACTTATACGAAACCAAATTAAACGCAATGTCAAAGCATCGTATTAAAATCCTATTTACATCACTGTGAAAATTCAATTTCATCTGGTCATAGTAAATTCTGAAACTTTATTCTCTCCAAAAAGAATCACATAGAATGCAATATGGTGATCACTCGTATAAAACTCCACGAAAAATTGTTGATGGTTTCACATCTTACTTCCACAGCGTTTACACTACCCCTACTTCCGAGCCGCTTGCACATTTGCATTGCTACTCCAATATTCCCATTCGTCTTACAAACATTTGTGTTGAAGAAATACTAGCATCAATTAAAAAAATAAAACCAAATCTATCTTGCGGCCTTGAACTTGTTCCTGGTCTTGTCATCAAAGATTGTGCCGTGTCATTTTCCACCGCCTTGTCTTACATTTCTAACGTCTTTAAAAACTTCTATATTTTCATCAGTGTGGAAAATTACTCGAATCACCCCTATACACAAAAGTGGTGATATCTCTTCCATTATAATTATCGGCCAATCACTGTACTGTCCAACTTTTGCAAAATATTTGAGTCCATTATATGTTCGGTGTTTTACACTAAAATCCATAATCTCTTATCATTTTGTCAGCATGGCTTTTTTGCAACGTTCACGAATCTCTCCTTCTTCACTCACTTTCTATCAAATGTCCTTGACAAAAGCGGCCAAGTTGACGTTGCTTACACCGATTTTGCCAAGGTATTTGATCGTATCGACCATAAAATTATACTCGTACATAAACTCAATGTTTTTTTCTGTATCTGATCCTGACATTTATCTGATAACCTCTTATTTGAGCAATAGGTCATTTTTTGTTCACAACCAGGATTCTATATCTTCCTCTTATCCAGTGACATCATATTTGTCAAACAATATATATATATATATATATATATATATATATATATATATACAGGGTGTCTCAGGACGAGCTTACGCTTTCTATATTTTAAATACTATTTATTATAATTTAACGAAATTTGGTATCTAGGGGTTATCCAACATGCCCGTTTTAACTAAAATATTTTCAAAGCAGTAGCACTTCCGGTTTGACCGGAAATTGACCTCAACTTTCTTATTTTAAATGGAATACGCTATATTTTATTTTACCAATGAATGCAGCGGAAAATTTTACATATGAAGCAATAAAAACATTTTACTCATGATCAACTACTTCCGGCGTTATTCAACTTTTTTTGATTTTTTGCCTGAAATCCGGCACATTTTCAAAACTCTGTATATCGGGAACGAGATCGAATTTTTATAATCTGGAAAAAGCCTTTTATAAAGGAGACTTTAAGCTACATTATCCATAGAAGAATCCTCGATTATTTATAAAAATGTGACGGGTACGTTACACCAAAATTACAGTTGACAAACTTGAAAAAAGACATTTTTTTTAAATGGAACCATGCCTTTTTTATTACATAAATGTGTTCTACGGCAAAAAATAACGGTACTTTATGTAACATGTCCTATGTTGAAAGTTGATAGAATTTCAGTAAAAAAGTTGAGGTCAATTTCCGGTCAAACCGGAAATGCTACTGCTTTGAAAATATTTTAGTTAAAACGGGCATGTTGGATAACCCCTAGATACCAAATTTCGTTAAATTATATTAAATAGTATTTAAAATATAGATAGCGTAAGCTCGTCCTGAGACATCCTGTATATATATATATATATATATATATATATATATATATATATATATATATATATATTTATATACGTATAGAGGGAGTCTAAACGCTCAAAGCTGATGTCATGCGGGGTAAGCTTGTGTTGTGCCATCTTGGGAATACCTAGTGTATACAAGCGTTCTCTGGTTATTTGATTATTTTGCGTTAATAATTATTTATTTTAATTTGTGTTATTTGGATGTGAAACGTTTGTAATAACATGTCAACGTGTTGTGCTTTCGGTGGTAATAACCGAACGTCTGTAAAAACTTTAAAACAACAAGAAAAAGCGATCACAATTGACAAGTATTATTTTCTTCTACATATTATTTTATTAATGTTTAGTTCATATATTTTATTGTATTCTTTACATATTTCATGTAAAAATTTTAACTTATTTTTGTAATAAATATGTTTGTAGTATTGTACTTCTTATTTATTTGCATTGTGTAACCCGCCTTTTAAGGGGCGAATTGCAAATAATATTTATAAGTGAGTTCTTGCCAGACTGGTGGTACAATTTAGTAACTGCCAAAATAATAGATAATAAACTCTAATAAATGTTCCTACTTCTTGTAGAAGAATAAGGGTTGTAATAATAATATTAATTATTATTATAAATAAGTTTATTGACTAGTATAATTGAATGATATATATTTACACTTGATAGATGATGATTGCTGTAGCGACTGTATGGAGGATGGGTCTTCTATAACTCTGGTCTCTGGACACTCTCTCTTGGACACACTCTAACTTCCCATCGTCTATACAGTCTTTTATATTACTGTAATGCTAAGTCATCAAACAATTGAGTAATAACCTACTTATGACACTTTAATATTGATATTACTTATTCTGCAATATATGCAAATAATAACACAAACTATTATGACCCTAATTGTGTGGTGACCTAGTCTTACAATTGTAAACATCATAAATATACATTTTTATATGAAATTTCTAGCCTTAAATTATTTGCCTATTCTGTACCTAGTTTTTGTAAGTTTCTATTTTAATTATCATAAAATTGGAACAGTTCTATTCATTATTTATTCAATTTCTATAAATATTTGATTAAAGTTTAATTGCAATTCATTTTAAATTGAAGAATTTTGCAATTTTTTGGGTCTTTCAAATTTAAATTGAATTAATTTTAATACATTTCTTATTGAATTAATGCTTGCTAATTATAAATAGCTTCGTTTTCTGTTAAATTATTGTATTTTTGTAACAAAACTGAAGAACTTGCACTTAAATACATTATTATGTAGATCGTCCCAAGATGGCGGCCACGAGATTCCCCTTCCGTCTCATGGCGTCAAAAACTCTGTCTATATCTATAGTTTACGCTCTCTCTAGTCCTATTCTATACTCTAAGGTGATAACGGTACCGTTTGATAACGGATGAGTTACAGAATCCCACCACTGGTGTGCCTCAGTGCTCAAACTTAGGCCCCCTCCTCTTTTAAATGTTTATTAATGACATCACTATCTGCATTACTAATAATAAACTACTTTTTTTCTGATGACCTCAAAATTTTCTCAGCCATCAATAGTGTACAAGTCTGTATTTCTCTTCAGCACGATCTTGATAATTTATATATGTGGTGTAACGCTAACAGACTCCACCTCAATATTTCTAAGTGCAAAATTATGACTTTTACGGTTAAACTGCACTACATTTCACACAACTACTTTATTTCCACCATATTCAGTGATAGATGTTATGAAACTGTCGATTTAGGTATTACATTTGACCCCTAACTCACGTTCGCTTAGCATATCCGTAACATTGTTTCCCCTTCAATAACACTGCTTGGATTTATTATTCGTAACTGTCGCAATTTTAATAACATTCAGCCAATTTTCTACCGGTATTATGCGTATATTTGTTCGAAGCTAGAATATTGCTCTTTAATTTGGAATCCTATTTACGCGCATCAAGCTAATATGATAGAAAGTGTCCAGTAAAAAAAATTCTTAAATTTGTATATTTATGTATTATGATGATTTAACAATTTTTTTTTTCTCTTTATAAGTTATCTGATCGCCGAATTTCATCTTCATTTTCCTTCCTTAAAAAAAAAACTTATAAATAATGATATTGTTGATCCTTACTGTTTTAGTCTCATTTGCTTTAAGGTTTATCCTATTATAACCAGAAACTCACCTTTTGTATTTCCCAATACCTAAAACGAATATACCATCCAAATCCCTACAACACATATGTGTGCAGAGAAAAACAATACTGTAGATGTAGATCATATTGATTTGTTTTAATATGTCGTCTAAGTAATTGTTAAGTATATAATTTTATTCACAATCATTATAGTTATATACTGATTCCTAACTTTTGGAGGTTGGGAAATACGTCATTCCTAACTTTAATGACAATCTCTTGGGTTGGAAATAACAGATTTCACTTCCATCTCTTGCGTTGGAAATGTTTATGTAGAGGTTGCCATATATCGCTATAATTAAGTAGGATAAACAAAAGTTTGAGAGAGCTGTCAAAAATATTAATAAAATTAAAGGTTATAACTTATTGATTTATTGTACAAATTATAGATTTTAAATGAGGATGATTGTGAATAAAATAGTATACATAACCTCGGTGGGAGTTTCTTCACAGCCTGAAACATCTTCAATCTCCGACGTAATATACTATTTCGCATGTACCGTTTTTCATTTTTATATCATGAGATATTAAATAATTAACTAAATAAATAAATGTATAAATAAATAAATGCATAAATAAATAAAAAATAAATAACTATATAAATACATAAATAAATAAATACATAAATAAATAAATGCATAAATATGAGCCAATTTTTGGTAGGTACTTATAATAAACAAGTAAATGAATAGGGTGAAGGGGGGGCGACTTCACAGACTTTGCTTGCATATCGGTAATGATGACATATTCATATTGTGCAGACGTTCACCAGTTGGCAATACACGGTAACCCATTGCTGGCGTGGAGAGTACACCACAAGGGTTACTTTTATGACATATAAAAGTCGACATAATTCTGGCTTCTCTCGGGGTTGTACCCAGGTCCCCATATTCCCGACCAGACACTCAGGCACACGGCCAAGAGAAAACCTGCGCATCTTGTTCCCGTTGCCTGTCAGAAAAGTTTTCGCGGTCTGCAGATTGATATGGGCTGAGCCACGCAACTGTGACATATATATAACAAATAAAACTGTGACAAATTTACATCACAAATCAAGCTTTCATAATTTCCCGATTCCGTCATTTTGGTAAAAAAGTTTAAAATAAAAGTTGTAGAGCTTATAATTTTCCATCTGAATAAAAAATACTTATTTTACATGCTTCGTAACGAAAGCAATTGGCTACAATACGTCAAAAATCACTTCAAAAGTAGCGATAGCAATGGAAATAAAAAGAAATTAACAGGTTTCAACGTATAGCGAAGTTTAATTTCTTTATAATATTTATAATTTCTGTTGAAGCAATTGTCTATAAATTTAAATACATAATTATTCACTTTAAGATAAATTACAAACAAAAATAAAAATAAACTAATCTAATTTGACAGATTACTGATTCCCGACGCATTTGTACCTAATTATTGCTCTTATAAAGCATGCTAATTTAATTTTTCCTTTTGACTCTTGTGCAAAATATGATGATACACAATTTCTATTTGAAGTTTTTTTTTTACTTAAAATAGTAAGGATAGCAGGATATTACAAAAGTATGATGTTAAAGTCCTATTTTATTACCACTCTGTATGTTTTTCGAATATTAATTTTATTTTATTATTTTATAAATACGAAATCGCATTATATTTCTGAAATTTAGTATGCAAGATATTTTTTACATTATATTGTAAAAGTCTTCGCGTATCTATTACATAAATAAAACTAAGAAGAATGATAATAAAAGAATAAAACGAAAGATATAAATCATGTGTGTTATCTATAATAGCTTTTTATAACCACTTTACGAGTTTTGTCTCAACGATCAAAATTCTCGTTTAGGGACCGATTTGTCTTAATGCGTCCAGCGTCAGAATGCGGCAAGCTTTCCTTAGTATTGTAAAACTGGTGAATAGAAGATTATGCGAAAATGTACTGCAGAGCAGAGTTGCCAGGTTTTTAGTAAGTCTTATAGCCAACTTGAAAAATAAAAATCGCCACAATTTCGCCAAGTTTTGAAGTAATAATTAAATACCACTTACACTTCATTTCACAAAAGGTGTCAGCGAGTTTCGACTGAAGAAAAAACAACAAAATAATACTAATGATGCGATATATTTATAAGTATAATATACATATGTATATTAAGTATGTAAAAAAAATACATTTTCAAAATTAAACAAAAAACATACCTTATACTATAGGACGAGCAATATGATACTTTTACATAAGGAAATTCATATATGAAGAATTAGAACATAATAAATTTAACTATATTAAATTAATACAAGGAACATCAAATGCATTATCAATATCTACATTTTCTAATAAAGCCACAGTCTCAACATCATTTTGATTGTCATTTTCTAAGTACATTTTGTTATTAAATTTTTTAAACATATCTTTAGTACATTTAGTCTTTGCAACATTTACCATCTGCATAAAAGTTTACTTTAATTAGTAAGAGTGAATTCAACATTAACAAACCCATTCGGTTGCGAATTTTTGTTTTCACCGAATTCATAAAGCTGAAAACCCGTTCAACTACAGCATTAGAAGAAGGTAACGACAACAGTAATAAAACATATTTCGCTAAATCTTCAAAAATATAGGAACCCCCCGCATTTGTATGGTGAAGAACATTAATCCAAAATGTATAACTATTTTTGCAAATTTCATCACCATAAAATTCAGCCCATTTAACATCATTAGAGTTATATTGATTTTCAACTATATCAAGTTTATTTTTTTGAATAAATGTGTCAGTGAACGGTAAATCACAAAATTAAAATTTGGCAACTTGAAACAAGCAAATTTTTGGGCTGAAAGCCTGTAACCGTTGAAAATGTTTTAAATTTTCAGGGAGTCTTAGGAGCAATTATTGCAATAAACAGACAATATATTGCTTCATTCTTTGCTGCAAGTCCAATAACTCATCAGCAGTTACTTCAACCTCATGTAATGCGGAAAAAAAAAAACTGACACCAAAATCTATTTTTTCTTTAGCTTCAAGATGTGCCAATTCATTATCAATATTTTCAATGATCAAATCAGAGCTGTTTTGACCTCTGGCATGGTTTACATGCTGAGTAATCTTAACTTCTCTGTTTTCACTTTGTAGTTTCTACTGATGATGAGAACTTAGTTCTCGAAATACGTATATAGTTTTTAAATTTATTGTTAAGGTTAAGGGGTTTTTTCTTTAGTTATCAAATTAAAAGTTACAAAATTTGGTTTAAATAGTTTTCTGCCTAAAACAGTATTAAATTTTGAATGTCTTCAACAGACTCTCCAACATCAATAAAATCCTTTTGAAATAGCAGGTTAACCTTATTTAGTTCATATAAAATTGGTTTTAGTATTACAAAATACAGATAATTTATTGGACTTTGCAGCATCATATTTAAAGTTCGCGCTTTATAACATTTTCCCTTTTGAATAACAAATGCAAAATGAGTTTTTAATTCATCATAATGTTCTAGAATAATATTAACTACATTGTACCTACACAACCATCTGGTATCACAAAGTTTTATAAAATTATGAAATGTTTTATCGTTTCCATTTAAAATTTCATAGTCTTTTATATTCAGTCATTCTAAGAGCACTGCAACTAAACCAAGAATATATTTCTCTACACATGTAATCTAAATTGCATGGTAGGCTCTTAGCAGCATTGCTAGATGCATTGTCAAGAGAGTGACAAATACATCTAATTAATTGTACCTTACTATTTTCTTCTTTTAACAAAGTATACAATGAATGGTTACAGCCACATAAATTACTCCCTCCATCAATGCCAAGTCCGATAATATTTTGAATATTTAAATTCAATTTGAGTAAATATTTTTTTAAAGCTAAGAACAAAATATTAGCTGTACATTTTTCAACTTCAATAAGGGCTAAAAAATTCATAAGAATTTTCTTTTTTTGTTTACTGTAATACCTAACGCATACACATAGGTATTTCGAGGTAGAAACATCAGTGCTTTCATCTAGAATAATAGAAAAAGGTTGCTCTCCAATATCTTTCACAATCTCTTCAAGAATACAAGGTGCTATGACGTTGCGAATTAGCATAGAACATTTTGTTCCGTGCAATGTTACAGTCTTACCGTTGCTAAATTTATTAAATAATTCACCCAGGTGATCTGTACTTTTAATAGATGAATGCATTGCCTTCTTTTTCCTTTTGATCATTATTAATTATTATGACTGCGTTCTCCAAAGTTCTTTGCCTTACAGGATAAACGAAGCCCATTTTTCTTTTATGGGATGGATTTGTAGAGTGTTTCTTTAAGTCCGCGGCGTGTGCTCTTAGATATTTACTGCATACCTTGCAATATGCATCTTGAAAATTTTTATCTTCAGTCGCGTCAACCAACCATCCTTCATATTTAAAATCATTTAAGTAATTTACTTTTAACAAGACACAAATAAGTTCTTACCTGCAGCCCAGTGTTCTTTCAGCCATTCTTTCTTAAATTTTCTCATTTTAGTCTGTGTTTTGTATACAACAGATAACAGATAAACCGCACACTTTAAAAAACAAGAGAAAATACTACGCAATAACCACACTTGTGACGGCCAGACGACTACGGTAAAGAGCAAGAGATATCAAAGTTAAGCTACGACCGACGTCTTCTTACTCTATTAGTTGGATTACTGGCCACTACGAACTACGACAGAAGCGTTATAACGTTTACCGGTAAATTTAAATAACGAATTTTAATAAATAAATATGCATGTATTTAAAAAAAAATCATCGAAGAGTTTTTTTTTTTAACAAGATTGATATTTTAATTTCCAAGTGAATGTTTTGCTTATTTTTCAAGCTTGTAAATTAATTCATAAAAATAATCCCAATATCTGAGTGAAAGAGCCGCAGTGGTGGCTAGCCCACGTTGTGATTCGGAAGGAATCGCACGTACTCGGAGCACTTCGTACCTCTCGTTTCGCGTAGCAAGAGCAAGTCTCATAAAGCACAAAACACCTCAGTTCCAGGTCTCAGTCGTATATAACTTGCGTTACTCAAAGCTTGAATGTGTATTACTGTAATATTCCAATTTTACTACTTATTGTTATCTTGTTACTTCCACTTCTTTCTATTGTAACATATTTTTGTATCGTTATCTCTTGTTTTTGGAGGTTTTCTTCTAGTTTTTTTCTATTGTATTTATATTCTTGTTGATAATTAATATTCAAATTGTTAGTAAGCATATCGGATTTCTAAATAAAGTTCCATGACCACAGATTAATTTGCCCCCCGCTGAAAAATACCACGAGCCGCCACTGGAGTGCAATTAGACCAGCGTCGGTAAGTTTTGGTAAATATTACTCCAAGTTATTCAAACTGCTGTATTTCTTTTATGTATAAACTTTTGGGCTTCTAGCTTTCTGTACTTTTCAGGTATTTTACTATATACGTCTGTGGGTTGTCAGAATTAAATAAATAAATATAAATATATCATTACGGCATATTACCCATTACTGGGTGTACCAGTATATACAACACATGTAGACATCGGTAATGTAAACTCATGGGCACTCATAGCTGGTGTAGAGACAGCACGAAAGGGATCACTTTTGCGCGAATAAAAGTCTGCACTGACCGGGATCGAACTCGGGTCACCAGATTGGCAACCAGACTAAACGCGCTATAATTTTTTGCTCATTTTTTGAAAATTTTCGCTGTATACATCAAATTTTTTGCTGTTTATAAGAAAAAGTTGTAAACAAAAACAATAGTACCCAACTAGGTAAAGTTTTTTTAAGCTATAATCTTTTGCTCATTTTTTGCTAATTTTTGCTGTAAAAAAATTTTTTTTTGCTTTGTACCAAAAAAAGTTAAACAAAAACATTAATACCTGCTAACTTCACGTAGTAGACCCCTTATGTAAAATGTAAAGTTTTTTTGGGCTATAATTTTTTCCTCATTTTTTGTTAATTTTTGCTGTATAAAACAATTTTTTTGCTGTTTACCAAATAAACAAAAACAGTAATATCTGCTAACTTCACGTAGCAGACCCCTATGTAAAGTGTAAAGTTTTTTTGCGCTATAATTTTTTGCTGTATATATCAATTTTATTTGCCGTTAAACAAAAAAAGTTATAAACAAAAACAATAATACCTGCTAACCTCACGTAGCAGATCCTTTATATAAAATGTAAAGTTTTTTAGGCTATAATTTTTCGCTCATTTTTTGATAATTTTTGCTGTATAAATCAAATTTTTTGCTGTTTACCAAAAAAAGTTATAAACAAAAACAATAGTACCTACCTACTAACTTCATGCAGCAGACTCGTTTTTTAATTTTTTACCCATGTTTTGCTAATTTTTGCTGAATAAATGAATTTTTTTTGCTGTTTTCCTAAAAAAATTATAAACAAAAACAATAGTACCTACTTGCTAACTTCACAAAACAGACTTCTTGGGCTATAATTTTTTGCTTATTTTTTGCTAATTTTTGTTGTATAAAACAAATTAATTACTGTTTACCAAAAAAAGTTATAAACAAAACAATAATACCTGCTAACGTTTCAAAAGCGAAAAATTTGCTGTCGAAACGTTGTGAATAGTGTATATGTGTTTTACAAATAAAGATAATGGAAGTTCAATGTAAATTAGTTTTAATTCAAAGTGAATCGTTATCTTATAAATTTAAAAATAAATCAATTTTTTGCTGTGTACCAAAAAAAGTTATACTTCAATAAAACCTGCTAACTTTACGTAGCAGATCCGTTATATAAAATGTAAAGTTTTTAGGC
This sequence comes from Ophonus ardosiacus, assembly GCA_943142095.1. NCBI lineage: Eukaryota > Metazoa > Arthropoda > Insecta > Coleoptera > Carabidae > Ophonus > Ophonus ardosiacus. The sequence goes on along the minus strand of OW964834.1, from coordinate 24,222,494 downwards.
TATAATTTTTTACTAATTTTTGCTGTATAATACAAATTTTTTGCTGTTTACCAAAAAAAGTTATAAACAAAACAATAATACCTGCTAACTTCACGTAACAGACCCCTTATGTAAATTGTAAAGTTTTTTTTGGGCTATAATTTTTTGCTAATTTTTGCTGTAAAAACAAATTTTTTGCTGTTTACCAAAAAAAGTAATAAACAAAACAATAATACCTGCTAACTTCACGTAACAGACCTCTTATGTAAATTGTAAAGTTTTTTTTGGGCTATAATTTTTTGCTAATTTTTGCTGTATAAAACAAAAAAACTTCACAAAACCAACGAACCCAAAGATTAAAAAGTAATAAACATTTTAAAAATGTTCGCTAACTTCACGCCCAGCGACCACATATAAAGCACAAACGTCGAGTTATGTATCAAACGTTTGTGCTTCGTTTGTGCTTTCAGAATATATGACTGAAAATACAGCGACACCAATTATACAAGAAATATGGACAATTTAAAAGTCGCTGACTTCACGCCCAGCGACCACATATAAAGCACAAAGGTCGAGTTATGTATCAAACGTTTGTGCTTCGTTCGTGCTTTCAGAATATATAACTGAAAATACAGCGACCCCAATTATACAAGAAATATGGACAATTTAAAAGTCGCTGACTTCACGCCCAGCGACCACATATAAAGCACAAAGGTCGAGTTATGTATCAAACGTTTGTGCTTCGTTCGTGCTTTCAGAATATATAACTGAAAATACAGCGACCCCAATTATACAAGAAATATGGACAATTTAAAAGTGGTTGCGTACTTCAAGCCCAGCGACCACATATAAAGCACAAACGTCGAGTTATGTATCAAACGTATGTGCTTCGTTTGTGCTTTCAGAATATATGACTGAAAATACAGCGACCCCAGTTATACAATAAATATGGACAATTTAAAAGTGGTCTGCTAACTTCACGCCCAGCGACCACATGTGAAGCACAAACGTCGAGTTATGTATCAAACGTTTGTGCTTCGTTCGTGTTTTCAGAATATATAGGTATACATTCTTTTACCTACCGTTACCTTAAGATAAGGAGTTATTCTCTTTGGTCAAAAAATTCGATGGTGAGTTTTTATGAATGAGCTCATATTTTTTTAATTTACTATTTTTATGATGATCTCTCTCTCTCTCTCTCTATCTGAGTGTGTGTGTGTGTGTGTGTGTGTGTGTGTGTGTGTGTGTGTGTGGGTGTGTGTGTGTGTACGCGCACGCGCGTGTATGTGGCCATCGTTTCATTTCATTTTATCCTTCATTTTCATTGGATACAGAATTAAAAAAATTATAAAGAAATTAAATTTCATAAATCAGTCAGCTATGCTTTAACCTGAGAAACAGTTTTTATATTAAGATAATTCGTGGATAATGCTGACTAACAGATGTCAGTGTCAAGTGCAATTTACATAATATGTATTAAAACTTTACTGGAAATATAGAATCTTTTAAAAGAAATTTTCTGTATAGAATATGTGCAATATGAATGGAGTGTCTGGTCGTGAATTTGGGGAACCAGTCTCCATCCAAATTTTAATGGAACATCAGTGATCCATGTGGGACACTTTCTACGTCAGCAATGTGTGCCTGTGAGGTGACACCTCGTAAACGACCGCCGGGTACAAATATTGCCGAAATCTGTGTACAAAGCAGATTGGCTCACTCAACATAGAGGAACGTGCGTGACGGTATATTTATTTATTTATCTACGTAGAACTGACGGAAGGTGATGTGCTAGAGTGCTAGCCATATCAGATTATTCCATATACACATTTGAATAATAATAGTACCGAAAGAAACATTTTCAAATTTAGAATGGAATATATATATATATATATATATATATATATATATATATATATATATCTATATAATTTCATCTGAGAGTATAAATAAAACTAAGACTATTGATGAAAACCCGGTGAGAATTTTTTTATTAATAACCGAGTTATAGTCTCCAAAGTTTGAAAAAATTGATGTGACGTCACATATATAAGTTATTATATAAAACTGTTTTTTTTTTCGTTGACCTAAATGTTCTTGAAATATATGATTTTTTAAATTATATTTACAAAAAAAATTAATATACACTGTAGTCCACATCTATACTAATATATTAAATGCGAAAGTAACTCTGTCTGTCTGTCTGTTACGTTTTCAAGCCTAAACCGCTGAACTAATTTTGATGAATTTTGACATAGATATAGATTGGGTCCTGGAGAAGGACATATGCTACATTTTGTCGCGAAAATAAAACTTGAAGGGGTGAAATAGGGGATGAAAGTTCGTATGGAGAACCCATCATTTCTTCCGCTGAACCAATTTCGATGAATTTTGGTATAGATATAGATTAGACCTTCGAGTAGCACATAGGCTACCTTTTGTCGCGAAAATAGAACTTGAAGGGGGTGAAATAGGGGATGAAAGTTTGAATGGAGAACCCATCATTTCCCAAGTTAGGGATATAAAAATTTTTATTTATGCTTTTGGTAAGAAATAAAGAGTGTTTAGCGTTTCTAAAAAATCATCCCTCAAGGCGGTACATTAGGGGATGATTTCAATAATTTATTTTATCTATGTATCTACAGTTATGTTGTAACCAGTAGCAGATTTTCGATATTTGTCGGAGAGATAGCTTGCATCATATGTACATAAGTAAAAGTACCCGAGACATGTTTAGAAAAGGGTGCTGTTAGGTGCGGTGCGGGGATCGGGTGGGCAGTGGGCGGAGCCTGTTACATGTACGATGCGAGGTAGGTTGCCGGCTCCCTACGCAGCGCATGCTCCGAAGTAAATGTGAAAAATTACTGGTACAAGTGTAGCTAAACGTTATTCTAGCTTCACCAGTGCGAAGCCGGGGCGGGTCAGCTAGTACTTTATAATTGCAAGTGTATTAATAGTACATTAAAACACAAGTATCATAAGGCAATCTGTTAACATACGAGTCCAAGTTTTACAAAGGACGAGTGCGTTAACAGGCCTTATGATACATGTTTTTTATACTACTTTTTCTATTGAGGTAATTTTACAATTAATTTTTTTTAAAATGCTACGTCAAAAGTTTGACTTGGTGTTTTTTTTGTCACTTATGTTTATGTTGGTAGCGCTTCCCGCTAACAATTGAAATTTCAAATTTTGACAACTGATTAGTGTATTGTGTGTATTAGAGAATACGGTGTGCATAGTGAAACCGATTGAAGGTCTGATTGTAAAAATATACTAATATCAAGTTAAATATGGAGGAAGAATACGTACAATGTACTACACCAGAACTCAGGGAACTAGCGGAGAGTGCTGCAAACAAACTTGTACCTACAAAATCGAGACAGGCATATGAGAAGGAATACAAACACTTTTTGGAATGGTGTGAACAAAATCACGTCGCTAATATAAGTGAAAATGTTTTAATAGCATATTTTGATACAATGGGGAAAAGTAAGAAAAGCTCGACACTTTGGACATGTTACTCAATGTTACGTGTCCGACAAAATATTGATATTTCAAAATATATGAAACTCCTTGCACTGCTAAAAAGAATGTCAGAAGGTTATGTACCAAAGAAGTCTAAAATCTTAAAAACCGATGACATAGACCGCTTTATTAATGAAGCACCGGATTTAAAATATTTAGCAATGAAGGTAAATTTATGAAATAACGAAATGGGGTCGCTGGTTCGTCCATTGCTCAGTTGCAAGCTGCAGAGATAATAGCTGTTCTTACATTTTTCAATACAAAACATACGTTTTAACCTATGTATCTAATGAACAATTTCGATTTCGAACCAGCAATCCCAACTCAGATCGTCACAAACGTTTATAGTTTTTTTTTTTTTTTTTTTTTTTTTTTTTTTTTTTTTTTTTTTTTTTTTAATTTTAGATTGTGTTAATAATGGGTTACTCCGGTGCGTGTAGACGCGAAGAATTGACTAATATGTCAATTAATGACATTGAATATAAAACTGACACAATTCTCGTGTCTGTACCCAAAACTAAAAATAATGTACCGAGATTATTCGCCATAACTAATCAACTGTGGTTGGATTTAATTAAAAAATATGCTAATTATAGACCAAGCAACACACCACATAAACGATTTTTCATTAGATATCGAAATGGACGATGTACAGTTCAACCTATAGGAATAAATATGATTGGCCAGATGACTAAAGCCATAGCCACTTTTTTAAAATTGTCAAATCCTGAACTTTATTCGGGACACTGTTTCAGACGGTCGTCAGCAACACATTTGGCTAATAGTGGTGGCGACCTCATAACAATTAAACGTCACGGAGGTTGGAAATCTTCAATTGTGGCTAAGTCCTATATAGAAGTTTATTTGAAAAAGAAAATTGAAGTCGCACAAATGTTCACATCGAACGAGGCTTCCATTTCAAATTATGTTGGATGTACATGTAGTTATAAACCACCACAAGTACAAATAGAGCCAAACGAAGAAATTAATATCCAGGAAAATGTGAACGTTTTAAGCAATGTGAACTTGCCTGGAATAAGGATACATTCAGCACAAAATTGTAATATAACAATCAATGTAAATTGTAATTGTGATAAATAAAATTTACCGTTTTTGACAAAGTAAACTGTAGTATTTCAAATAAAAACTGTTTTACCTTAATTTAGCTTTTTATTCCCTACTTTTATATGTACAGTTCAAGGTGACATGCACTTACTACTCTTTACGTACTGTTAAGTTAAAATGTCCCTAGCTCTTTATGGCGCGAATCATTTAAATATATAAATTTATTTCCCGATACTACATAAACCGGAGCGCATTGTTTCTTGTTTAATTGAAAGATTTTGACTTCACATATTCTTCATAACTAACACATCTATAAAGTATGAAAAGTCATAATTAAAAATATGTAACATACCTGACTTGCCGTGTTCTAATTCCTGAAAATTAACAGGGGCTCAAGTTACGCAAATAAAAAAAAAATATGGTTTCTTGATGGATTTTTGTTTATTTTACATTGACTCAATTTAAACAAAAATAATACAACTACATATAAACACAACTTATCTCTAAACAGTAACTCTGGGTCGGCACTGGATTTGAAGATAGCAAGCCATTCTAGGAATTGCCCGCTATCTGCGTGACCTTCTTGTCACCGTGCTATCTGCTCGACCTCGAAGGCGGACGGTTGGCAGGTCTTCTCGTCACCGTGCCGCTGTTTGCTCGGCCTCGTGATTTTCTTCTCTGGATATGCGTTCTTGCCTGAGGCAAAGGGACACCTGAAGGTTTACAGTGCGTGTGCAACATACATGTGTCTCTTACGCTCTCCGCGTGCTGACTGACCACACCCGTTGTCCGTTACACTGCGTACTCGTCTACCGCGCACATTCCACACTTCAATTTCACTCGCACAGAGCCGTATTCACATCTTAAATATAATTTACATAAATTCTAAGAAAATAATGCACGTTACAAATAATATGTTGAAATATTACCAATAACTTGACATTTTCAGGTTGATGTAATTATTCATTAATATGACAGTTATAAAAGCATGACAACCAACTCTACAACACGAAAGGCGCCACAAATATAACTCTTATAGATCTTTTAAACGTCGTGTTTTCAGTGATAAACAATGCTTTTATAGACTGGTAAGAACACCGAAATAGAAAAAATTATTAAGTTTATTGGAATAAATTTATGTTGAAATAAAAACTGTTTGGGAATTCGAGCGCGTGACTGTTGGTCACACCTCTAAAATTTGAAATTATTATCTTCTATTGGTAGTAAGACCCGCCTCCTAACAATCTATTTGTTGGGCGGTCGTCCCGTTGCCAATCAAGATATTATATATAGGATTCATAGAAGTGTCGTGCAGCAGCAACAAAAAAACCCTTATTTCGGAAGTATTTCAATTATATGATTTTTACTAATTTCCCTTAATTCGATTGAGCTGCGAAATAATTTCAAAATCATATTACCAGATTTTGAATTCAGTTAAATATATTTATATAAGAACAATTCCTATATAATGCAATGGAAATAAAAATAAATAGTTTATTATTACATAATATTGTTTTATTCTATTAAAAAAAACGCACATGTATACAAGTATTTATACATATAAATATAATAGGTTTTTTTTTTAAATTGTATATAACAACAAATGAGGGTGAACTTGTTAGGATGATGATACATGTTTTCGTATATCGTCGAACAATTCCCATACTGCATCAATTCTCCTGCAATATGCAGTATAGTGACCTAATGCAGTTTTATCTGCACTTGGAATAACATTTATTATTCCTCTTAGAATGAATACTTTATCATTATATTTTATAATTACAGGTAAATCGGTTAATTCGCAAAAACTACAATCTGTGGATAAAAATGCATATGCTATTGATTTTTATAATAAATGAAACTTGTAATTTCTAATAAAATTAATGTTTACAGGAACCAGAATAATATATATATATATTTTTTATAAAATGACCTATTTCATTGTTATTTTTACATATCTTCCGACATCATTAGATAAAGTATTATCTTTGGTCCAAAAAAGCGGTGGTTAGTTTTTAATGAATAAATACGTTTTGGGGTCCCTAGAATACGATTTTACTGTTATTATTATTATTATTACGATGTGTGTGTGTGTGTGTGTGAGACAATAATTTTACCTCCAATAACTCCAGTTCTGCAATTCCAAAAATTATAATTTGTTCGTACTTCTCTTTTCTACCTCCTTATGAAGAACTGGATACATTTTATTATTTTATTCTCTACACTATTTTACAGCTTTTTAGACTTCATATTCAAAGGATATAAAGTTAAATAATTAGAAAAAAATATAATTTAATAAATCAGCTAGCTATGCTATAACAATGGAAACGGCTACTATGTTAAAATAATTCTAATTAACAGATGTCTGTGTCTCGTGCAATTTACATGGTATGTTAGTGCAATAACTTTACTGGAAATATATAACTAATATTTTACAAGAATTTTTTTTGTGTGGAATTTGTACAAAATTACAAAATTTTTGAATTGATGGAAGTTAATATGCTAGTATTTTATCTTCCGTCATACTATAGGTAAGAGAGGTAATATTTTCAGTTTAAAAATTCGATAGTGAATTTTCAGTGAATAAGCACGAATTAGGGTCCCCACAACACATTTTCATTATTTTTACAAGGTGTGTGTGTGTGTGTGGAGCGCGCGTGTGCGTGCGCGTGTGCGTGAATATGTGTGACGATTATTTCTTCCTTAACAACTCATATCAATCTTCCAAAAATTTCTATTTTTTTTATTTAAGCTGTAAGCATTAATATATACAGTTAATTATATTTTGAGTAAAATTGGATAATCGAAAGTGGTACTTTATTTGAATCTCATAACAGTTTTCAATGAAAAACTGTATTAAAATATATTCCAAAAGTTTTCATTTTCTGCAGTTTGGTACGAAAATAGCCACTTATAAATTACGTGCGCAACTAATCATTGAAAGTAATATTTTTAAGATGAATATGACCGTAATAAAAAATATAAACCACATATCTTGTGAATGCAGTATTGCACAGGTAGTTTCTAATTTCATCAGTGAGTGTCCTAGTGCAATTGATAAATACTGTTGTTCTAATTCTCACTACCAAGACAACAAACAAAAAGAACATTTTATTATACTCGTTTTTGTAAACATTAATTTTATTAGAAATTCCAAGTTTCATTTATTAAAAAAATCAATAGCAGATGCAATTTTAAAAGAAACAAAATGCAATAATTGTTTAAAAAATAAGATACAAAGTATAGTAAATCACGAAGTATAACCAAACTCTCATATTTTTATAGAAACCACAGACTATGGTTTTTGTGATTAAGCGATTTACCTGTAATTATAATAGTAATTTACGTAACAAGACCTGAAAGTGATACTTTACTGGGTGAGCAAGCATATTCCAGAGCGAGCCGTAGGCGAGCTTTGGAAGCTTGTGAGCCCAGTATAGATACTTTCAGGTCATGTTGGGTACAATATTTTTTTTGCGATCCTGAAAAAAGAATAAAAAAAAAGTATTATATTATTTTTTACGGCGAGCAAATAAGAAATAAATAAACAACTGATCTCCATGGAAACATTTAGCTTTACCGGTCCCGGGATCGGTAAAGTACTTTCCGATCCCTTATAGACAACTTTCCGAGCTAGCTCAGCAAAAAAGGACTTTCCGGTCTAAATAGTGATCAAAAAGAGCTCATTTTCTGGGCGATCGCGGAAAAAATATATTGATAAAGAGTTCATTCTAAGAGAAATAATAAATTTTATTTCAAGTGCAGATAAAACTGCATTGGGTCACTATACTACATATTGTAGGAGAATTGATGCAGTATGGGAATTGTTCGACGATATACGAAAACATGAGTTGACTGTATCATCATCCCAACAAGTTCACTCTCATTTGTTGTTATATACAATAAAAAAAAAACCCTATTATCTTTATATGTATAAATACTTGTAGGTATGTGCGTTTTTTTTTAAGAATAAAACAATATTAAGTAATAATAAACTGTTCATTTTTATTTCCATTGCATTATATATGAATTGTTCTTATACCGTGAGTATTTTTTAACGTGAAATATTGGGTTTGCCATATCCATGGCTACGACTCGACAATTGATTGACAGCAATGTATTTGCCCGTTCCATTTAAAATGAAACATAGACAACGAATTTGACAGAAGTATTATATTTAAATATTGTAAGAAATTTAGCTAAGTCAGAAAACCACTTGAGATCACTAACTAAACATATTTCGGGCATAAGGTACACAATATTTTTTTTACAACTAAATTTAATTTTTAGAAAACAGTTATAATTATTTAAACAACAACCTTTAATGACATTTTATCAATATGACAGATAACCAATGAATTTTCCTATAAGTTACGACAACATAAATTTATTTCAATGAACTTAATAAACAGACAGACAGACAGACAGACAGAGTTACTTTCGCATTTATTATATTAGTATAGATGTGGATTACAGTGTATATTCATCTTTTTTGTAAATATAATTTTAAAAAATCATATATTTCAAGAACATTTAGGTCGACGAAAAAAAAAAACTGTTTAATATAAGAACTTATACACGTGACGTCACATCAATTTTTTCAAATTTTGGGAGACTAACTCGGTTATTAATAAAAAAATTCTTAGTCTTAGTTTTATTTATACTCTCAGGCCACGTGCCTGAGTGTTTGGTCGCGAACCTGGGGGAACCGGGTTCGATCCCGACAGACGCCAAATATTTCCAATTTTAATTGGCACAAAAGTGACCCCTATGGTGCACTCTCCACACCAGCTATGAGTGCCCGTGAGGTGACGCCCATACGGTAAAATATATCATCATCATTACCGATGTCTACATGTGTTGTAGATACTGGCACACCCAGAAATGGGTAATATGCCGTGATGATATATTTATATTTATTTATTTTATATTATATATATATATATATATATATATATATATATATATTCTAAATTCCCATTCTAAATTTGAAAATGTTTCTTTTGGTACTATTATTATATGTGGCTAGCACATCACCTTCCGTCAGTTCTACGTAGATAAATAAATAAATAAATATACCATTACGCACGTTCCTCTATGCTGAGTGAGCCAATCTGCTTTGTACACAGATTTCGGCAATGTTTGTACCGGACGGTCGTTTACGAGGTGTTGTACTTTTTTAGTAAGTACTTGTGTGATTGCAGCTGATTTCAGTATAAAATGCTAACAGCAATCACACAGTGTAAACATAAATTAACTTTAAATTGTATAAAAGATAAATATAAAAACTAATTGCAGAGAAAGAATTTTGAAACGTGTATATATTTTTATTTATAAACAACAACTACTCAACTTTGATTTTATCGTCATGACTTTCAGTTGTGGCGAAAAATATCATCCAAGTCGCCACATTGGTCTCCCCTCCAAAAAAAAATATGGCAATAAAATACAAGTAGGTATAACAATAACATAAATAACAATGATAACAATATAAGAATGAAACTGGCGAGTTACCTGGTCGTTATGTAATTGATGACACTGGCAGCTGTCAGAAAATGATTATAATATGTATGCTGGTTTTAACCTGTCGATTGAAACCACTTCTGGTTTTTTGTTAACGTCTAGTGTGAAATATTGTTTGTTTCTTTGAATTATTTTAAAAGGGCCGTCGTAGGGTGGTTGTAGGGATTATTTTTGTGAACCTTTACGTATGAATGCGTGCGTATTTTTAAAAAGATCTTTACTAAGGAATATTTTGTGTTATTTAATTTTGTAAAAGATGGTTTGAGGTTTGCCATTAATGTTTTTAGTTTTATAATATAAGTTTGCAATGTTTCGTTGTTAGGAGTAATGGTTTTGTCAAAAAATTCACCTGGTAATCGTAAAGGTTTTCCATAAACCATTTCGGCTGATGAGCAGTTAATTGCTGATTTAATAGCTGATCTAATTCCTAAAAGGATAATAGGTAATTTGTCTGACCAGTCTTCTAAACTATTATGTGTTCTGAGCGCTGTTTTTAGTTGTCGATGGAATCTTTCTGCTAGACCGTTAAAATGTGGATGGTAAGAGGTTGTTCTTATTCTGTGTGAACCAAGTGTTTTCGTGAGTTGTGCAAAAAGAGTAGATTCGAACTGTGCTCCGCGATCCGTGGTAATGAACGATGGAACTCCAAAGCGAGCAATCCAGCCTGAAATTAAAGCTTTTGCTACCGTTTTGGCCGTTATATCTTTGATAGGAATTGCTTCTGGCCATCTAGTAAAGCGGTCAATGCAAGTAAGTATGTAATGATATCCTTCTGAGTAAGGTAAGGGACCAATTAAGTCTGTGTGGATGTTGTCAAATCTGGCTTCCGGTGTTGGGAAATTTTCAAATTGAGAACTGGAATGTCTAGTTATTATTCACTTATAACAGTTAATACAAGATTTTACCCATTCTTTTATATCGCGTTTCATATTTCTCTAGAAGCTATTAGGTTTTGAGTTGTTTTAACACCGGGATGAGAGAAGGAGTGGAATTGTTCAAAAATAATCTTTTTAAATGTTTTAGGAATAAATGGTCTGAGTTTACCCGTTGAAAAATCACATTTTAGAGTTGTATTTGATTTGGGTAAAGGTATGTTTTTGAATTTAAGATTTGTATCATTAATATTTAAAATGGATTGTAATTCTTGGTCAATTACTTGTTCTTTTGCTATTTTTTTGTAGTCAATTTTGTCTATTAGTTCAATGTTATTTACGTTTAGACGTGATAAAACGTCAGCTACTATATTTTTGTTCCCAGAAACGTGTTTTATATTATTTGTGAACTGTAGAATGAAATCTGTCTCAATTCGCGGGGTGAACATGTATTCGAATTTTTGGCAAGGGAGTATGTTAGTGGTTTATGATCAGTGAAAACAGTGAACTCTCTGCCTTAAGAAAATATCTAAAATTTTTTAATGGTTGAATAAATTGCTAGTAATTCACGACTGAAAGTTCTATATTTTTGTTCAGTCGTAGTTAGTGTACGTGAGAAGAATGAGATAGGTTTCCATTAATTTTCAATTGATTGTTGTAATACACCTCCTATGCCTGTATTTGATGCATCGACCATAATGCTAATCGGTGCGTCTTTTACCGGAAAAGCTAAAGTAACTAAATTTATTAGTTTTCTTTTGATATGTTTAAAAGCTGTTAAAGCAAATTGTTCAAAATGTATACGTTTATTTCCTTTTTTTGTATTATCTATGTATTTGTTTATGGGTTATAGTATTGTACCGCAGTTAGGTATAAATCTGTGATAGAAATTAATTAGTCCTAAAAATTTTCGTAATTGTTGTGATTTTGGCAAAGGAAATTTTTGAATAATATCAATTTTGTCTTGTAAGGGTCTAATACCGTTTTTGAAAATGTGATGTCCTAAAAAATTTATTTCTGAATGTCCGAATTCGCATTTTTGTTCGTTGATTGAAATTCCGTATTTATGCAGTGGTTTAAAAATGAGGTTTAAGTGTTGTTTGTGTTCTTCTGTAGATTTACTTGCAATGAGTAAATCGTCTATGTAAGCAAAGCAAAAATCTAAACCACGTACGACTTCATCAATAAACCTTTGAAAGGTCTGTGCGCTATTACGTAAACCGAAAGGCATAAAAATGTATTCGAATAAACCAAAAGGAGTGCTAATGGCAGTTTTTGGTATAGAAGACTCTTCCACAGGGATTTGATTATAAGCTTTGACTAAGTCAATTTTCGAATATATTTTTGTGTCTTGAAGATTATGCGAAAAATCTTGAATATGAGGTATAGGGTAGCGATCAGGAATAGTAATGTTATTTAAATCGCGGTAGTCGCCACATGGTCGACATTGATTATTAGGTTTTCGTACCATATGGAGCGCAGAAGACCAGCAGCTGGAAGATGGCCTTATTACACCATTTTTTAACAGAATGTCAAATTCGGTTTTTGCAATTTCTAAACGATCAGGTGCTAATCTCCGTGGCCGTGAAAATACGGGTGAGCCATTTGTTATAATAGTATGTGACAATTGGCTCGTACCACGATCACGGTTCTAACATTGGTGTTAGCTAGAACCGTGCTAACTATTTGACACATACTTCAGGGTTATAAAGAAAATCAGTGATGCCACTATACTAATTAAACCGAAAATGTACCGATAGGCATATTTAATACATTTGGCTTCATTATTTTAAATTGTTTAATATGATTTGTCTCTGGACTTGTTTTTAAGATAAATTATTTAGAATATTGAAGCCAAATGTAAAGAATATGCCTGTCAGTACATTTTCGGTTTAATCAGTATAGTTGCATCACTGATTTTTGTTGATAACCCTGAAGTATGTGTTAAGTCGTCGTCAAGGTTTTAACTAATACCGGTCTTAGAACCGTGATCGTGGTACGAGCCATTGTGTTTAATTTGACGGTTAGGATCGAGAGGACTAGTTAATGAAAGATAATTGTTTAATATCTGACGAAAGAGGCAAGAATTCTTTGCTTTGTTGTTCTCTGTTGTATTAAGTGATGTTGATGTATTTGATGTGTGACATATTTTGTTGTAATTTATTAACAAACATTTTTGACGTATATTGACAAGTAAATTGAAATAGTTTAATAAGTCAGCACCTAAAATGGATTGTTTAACATCAGCTATTATAAATTCCCAGGTAAGTTTTCTATTTAAATTGAAATCTAATGTAATGTTTTTTTTTCCATAGGTGGAAATTGATGTATTGTTTACAGCTTGAAGTGTTAAAGTGTGTTTGTTTAATTTTTGATGTGAAGAAGGACTGACAATACTTACTTCAGCACCAGTGTCAACAAGAAAGTAACGACCAGATAACTGTCTTTAATAAAGAAGAGGTTGCTTCGAAGTTTTGAATTGGCATTTATATAAGAGCTAAAAAGTAAATATGAATTAGAAATACTGTTTTTATTTTTAAGATAAGACGCACAAGTGTTAACCACAGATGTCTTGGAGGCGTGTTTACAGGGACTAACACATTTTTTTGCAGCAGAACCAAAGTTGAAATGATACCAGCACAAGCCCGATGACAGATGATTGTCAGCTGTCACTTTCACTTTATTCTTTGATTCCAGAAGTTTTCGTAAATCTGCTATTTCTTTCCTGACATCTTCAAGTTCTGAGTTCTTCTTAGTGGTCGTAGAAGCAATCGTTGGTTCGGCGATTTCAACGATTCTGTCTGCAATATTACTTTTTTGTTCAGTAGAAGTTTCTGTTAAAGATGTTAATATTGTTTGAATATGGGTAGGTAATTTTTGCAAGAAAAGTTCTTCTAAAATAGTTTGATCGATAATTTTATCTCCTAATAGTTGTTTCATTTGCCGAAGAATTTGCGATGGTTTTAGCCCACCGAATTCAGAAAATGTAAGTAGTTTGTTAAGATTAGATTTATCTGAGTCGGTAGTACGCTGAATCAAAGTTGATTTAAGAATGTCGTACTGATTTTCTTCAGGAGGCTCAAGAATGATATCACGGACTTCAGACGCATGTTCTGGCGAAAGCGAGGAAACAACGTGAATAAACTTTTGGGATTGACTTCTAATATGATGCTTCATAAAAACCATTTCAACTTGCGCAAACCATAAAACAGTGTCGTTTGGCCAGAACGTTGGTAGTTTAAAGTTACTACTGGCCACCAGGGGAACATCAACTGCTTCAGCCGGGTCGACTGGTTCCATTGGTTCAACAAGCTCGACTGGGTCGACAACAGGTAGAGACATCTTTTGACTGACGGGGTCACCAATGTACTTTTTTAGTAAGTACTTGTCTGATTGCAGCTGATTTCAGTATAAAATGCTAACAGTAATCACAGAGTGTAAACATAAATTAACTTTAAATTGTATAAAAGATAAATATAAAAACTAATTGCAGAGAAAGAATTTTGAAACGTGTATATATTTTTATTTATAAACAACAACTACTCAACTTTGATTTTTATCTTTATGACTTTCAGTTGTGGCGAAAAATATCATCCAAGTCGCCGCAGTGTCACCTCACGGGCACACATTGCTGACGTAGAAAGTGTCCCACATAGATCACTTTTGTTCCATTAAAAATTGGGATGGAGCCTGGTTTCCCAAATTCATACGACCAGACACTCCATTCATATTGCACAAATTCTATACAGGAAATTTCTTTTAATAAGTTCTATAATTCCAGTAAAATTTTAATACATATTATGTAAATTGCACTTGACACTGACATCTGTTAGTCAGAATTATCAACGAATTATTTATTTATTTATTTACATAAGAAAGAAACCAACAGTATACAAACATACCAATTACAGGTTCCTATGATTTAATTTACATACATATTTCACAGTGCATTGCTTAGAAAGAAGTTGTAACAGAAAAACTTATGATAATACATTAACTATCTCTTTTTTGAACTTATTTAATGAAATATGAAAAATGTCTATATGCGTAAATGTCGAATTGTAGGTTGACATTATTCGATTTATCGGAGAATTATTACAATTGTTAGTATTATTTTTATCTAATACAAAAAGATTAGTTGATCTAGTTTTTGTGTGTGTAGAGAATTTTAATAATGAAACAAGTGAGGATGCCCGTATTACGTTATTAATTAATTTATACAAAAAAATCATGTCATTTTGAGTTCGTCTGTTTTCCAAAGTAAGCATATCGAAATGTTGTAATAAAAAAGAATAATTATTTATGTTAAGCTTAAATTTGTAATTTAACATTTTGAAAATTTTTTTCTGTATAAATTCAATATGGTCTATATTTTTACAGTAATACGGGTTCCAAAATGTGGATCCATATTCCAATCTACATCGAACTAAAGAATTATAAAGATATATTAATGATTTTGGATTCTGAAAATGTTCACACGATCGGAATATGAATCCAAGAATTTTGTATGATTGTTTAATACAGTTATCTATATGAGCATTGAATAATAGTTTAGGGTCATAAAATATTCCCAGATCTTTAATGACAGTTTTTTTTTGCAAGATGACATTGCTAATCTGATAGTTAAAAGTAATAGTATTTCGATTCCTTGTAAAATGTACTACATAACATTTATCTACATTTAGACGTAGGTAATTCAGATCACAATATTTCTGTAAGTTAGTTAGGTCATTTTGCATTTCAATATTGTCATTACTGTTTTGAATGATCTTGAAAATCTTAAGATCATCTGCGTATAAGAGAAAACTCGTGTATTGAAAGCAAGTAAATATGTCATTAATGACTAAGTTGAATAATATTGGACCAAAATGTGACCCTTGAGGTACCCCGGAAGTAACATTGATATACTGTGATCGAAATCCATTACAGTTAACTAACTGTGATCTGTTTGATATGTAGGACTGTATCCAGCGTAAGAGTGAACCATGTATTCCAATTGCCTCTAATTTTTTAATTAGTATGTCGTGATGACCCCGATCAAAAGCTTTGCTGAAATCCGTATAAATGACGTCAACTTGTATTCTTTTATCTAAATTCGAACTTAGAAATTCAGTGAAAGGCACCAGATTTGTAAGAATTGATTTTCCGGGACAAAATCCATTCTGTTCTGGAATAATTATATTATATACTTCATTTTTAAGTTCTTTAATAACAAGAGCTTCAAAGATTTTATTAAAAGTAGATAAGATTGAAATAGGCGGATAATTAGTTGCGTCATTAATATCACCGGTTTTGTGAATTGGTGTTATGAATGAGGTTTTCCAGACTTCTGGAAATACTCCAGATTCAAGAGATTGATTGTAGAGAATATACAGCGGTTCAGTAAGGTAGTATGCGCAACTGCGAATAAATTTTGGTGGAATTTGATCGGGTCCAGGACTTTTATTACTATTTAATTGAGATAGATATTGGAAAATGGATTCATGAGACAGATGTATTTTGTGCAAATTAGTCACATTTGGATTATTATTATTATTGTTACTATTAGTGTGACTTGTATTAGTATCATTATTATTAACATATACTGACTCAAAATAATCAGCGAATAAATCAGTAACTTCCTGTCCCGTATTAGCTTCACAATCATTATAACGAATGATATTAGGAATTCTAGTTTTATTATTTGTAATAGTTTTAGTATAACTCCAAAAAGATTTGGGATTATTTTTTACATTGTTTTCTGTATTACATATAAATGTTTGAAAATCTTGTTTTAATTTAATTTTAATTCTTTTTCTTAATAATGAAAATGAATTGTAATCTGATTGCATTCCGTATGTTTTCCACTTCTTGTGATATTTATTTTTTTCTTGAATTAGTCTCTTTAATGATTTGGAGTACCAAAAAGGAAAACTATTTTTCTGTATTGATTTGATGGGGACGAATTCATTAATTATGCAATTTAAAATGTTATAAAATATGTCGACATTAGTATTGATGTTGTCATTTGAGAATTTACTTTTCCAGTTTATTACTGAAAGTTTATGTATTATGTCCTCATATGAACATTTGTTAAAATTGTGAATTTTAACATTATTGTAAGGTAGTTGTTTAAAAATATTTAGTTTACATGATATCACAAGAGGTGGGTGATGGGAATCAATTTTTGAAATGGGGGCATCACTTAGGCTTACTTCACAATCAGTAGAACTTATAATTAAGTCCAAAATTTTGTTATTTGCATTTTTAATTCTATTATATTGATTCAAACTATTTATAGTAATGCAATTAACAAATTCGGAGTATATTAAATTTCGATTACATGCATATGGTTCATAGTAATTATGTTTAGGTAGCCAATTGAACTAAGGGAGGTTGTAGTCTCCAATAATTAAAAAATAGTCATTAGGGTTTTGTGTTCTTAGTTGAGATATCTTATTGAAATGCTCTTCATAAATTTCTACGGTCGATGAGGGTGGGATATAGGCACAACACACATGTATTTTAAGATGGAACTGTGATATAGTTACCCATAAGTCTTCCGCTGTTGAGGACCACAAACACTGCACTAATGATTTTATATCGTTTTTAATTAAGATCATTACACCGCCACCTTGAAGTGTAGTTTTATTACATCTGTCTCTTCGATACACGAAATATTTATTACAGTCACAAATTTCCGAGTTGAGTACACTATCGTTTAGCCAAGTTTCAGTAAAGAGTATTAGATCGAAATCGTTGGTAGAAATTTCGTTATAAATATTGTGAAGTTTTGTTTTAATACCCCTTACATTTTGATAATATATATTTAAATTCATTATCTATCTGCGATAATTAAGAACTTGTTACAATAATAATAAAAAATTACTTTATTTTATTTATGTCATTTTCAGTGTTTATTGTTAAAATTGGTGATGTTTCATTTTTGCGTACGAAGATTTTAACAGATTTCCCCCACGTAAATTTAAAATTATTATCTTTGGCTTTTATCTTTGTTTGTTTTAATAGATTTTTATTATGAGGGCTTAAGTGATCATTAACGTAGATTCTATTATTTTCTGTGAACTTTAACTGTGTCGTATTCAAATTTTTATTATTGCGTGCAGAGGAAACAAAATTGTCTTTTTTAATCCTAGATATGAACCTTACTATAATATTTCTTGGTTTGTTTTTATCATACTTAAATGATGCTACGCGGTGTAAGGCATCTATATCACTTTCACTAATTGGTTAATTAATAGTTTTACTTAAATTGGAGACAATTTGAATGAGATTCTCAGATTGTTTTTCAGGGATGCCGACGATTTCGATGTTATTAATTCGCGAACGTTGCTCTAAATCATTGACTTTAGATTTTAAGATGTCACATTCAGTTTTGAGTTTGTCTACTATATGGATTTTGTCGCAAATTGCAATGAATTTTTCTTCAAAGTCGTCTATTTTATTGCAGCAAAATTCGACGGATGTTTTTAAGTCTTTTATGCTGTTTATAAGTTCAGATATAGACGGTTGAATAGAGTTATCATGTTTCAATGGTGATGGTGAAGCACCTGATTTGCAATCTGCACAAGTCCAAGATAGATTCATCGATTGTAGAGCATTTTTTTCGGCTGATGTGATTGAGGTACATGAGTAGTGATAGTATTGTTGACAGCGCGCACAAACCAGTCCGGGGTTACTTCGGTTCACGTTGAGTTTACACTTTATACATGAATTGACCATCTTGAGTTAGGCTGTCGATTTTGCAAATAGATTTTAAAAATTTATTTGGTTTATTGTAGGTGAATGACCAATTCTGTAGGTGTAAAATAGAGGTTTTTGTTTGTTTGCGAATTTGCACTGTCTTAAAAAACTGTAGAGATGCACTCCGTATCACCGATTTTTTATCAAATTCTTCTATATGGAACACAGTAAAGAATTTTGACACTTATATTTGAGTAGAACACACTATACACCACAACTAGAGCATAAACACATATATAAAAATAAGTAATTAACTAGTTAAATTTGCAATTTAAATAGGCTCTGTGATAAGACAACTGATCAGATTGAGAGATTCTGACATACATCTTAATATAAAACCTGGTTAAAGCATAGCTGACTGATTTATGAAATTTAATATCTTTATAATTTTTTTAATTCTGTATCACACACACACACACACACACACACACACACACACACAGAGAGAGAGAGAGAGAGAAAGAGAGGGAGAGAGAGAGAGAGAGAGTGAGATAGATCATCATAAAAATAGTAAATTCGTGTACTAGGGACCCCAATATAAGCCCATTCATAAAAACTCACCATCGTATTTTTTGACCAAAGAGAATAACTCCTTATCTTAAGGTGACTGTACGTAAAAAGAATGTATACATATAGGTATTTAACCTGGAACTCATCCTTGAACAAAAAAGTACAGCTCTAAATTTTCCAAATTATATCCCCTAAATTAATATAAACTAAAATGGAGTCTTAACGTAAAGTTATAACTAAAGAAAAAACCCCTTAACCTTAACAATAATTTTAAAAACTATATACGTATTTCGAGAACTAAGTTCTCATCATCAGTAGAAACTACGAAGTAAAAACAGAGAAGTTAAGATTACTCAGCAGATCTGTTCTGACCTCTGCTGAGTAAAGTTAACTTCTCTGTTTTTACTTTGTGGTTTCTACTGATGATGAGAATTTAGTTCTCGAAATAAATATATAGTTTTTAAAATTATTATTATGGTTAAGGGGTATTTTCTTTAGTTATATCCTTTCAAGTTTAGTGCTTTATATTTATCACTTTCTAAGCATGAAATGGGCGAACATAATATTTTTGTATCTACCTTATGTTTTATTGGAAAAGCTAATAATATATTCTAGAAGCACAAACGTTTTACATATAACTTTTGTGCTTTATATGTGGTCGCTGGGCGTGAAGTTAGCGACCACTTTTAAATTGTCCATATTTCTTGTATAATTTAGGTCGCTGTATATTCAGTCATATATTCTGAAAGCACAAACGAAGCACAAACGTTTGATACATAACTCGACGTTTGTGCTTTATATGTGGTCGCTGGACGTGAAGTCAGCAACCACTTTTAAATTGTCCATATTTCTTGTATAATTGGGGTCGCTGTATTTTCAGTTACATATTCTGAAAACACGAACGAAGCACAAATATTTGATACATAACTCGACGTTTGTGTTTTATATGTGGTCGCTGGACATGAAGTCAGCGACCACTTTTAAATTGTCCATATTTCTTGTATAATTGGGGTCGCTGTATTTTTAGTTATATATTCTGAAAGCACAAACGAAGCACAAACGTTTGATACATAACTCGACGTTTGTGCTTTATATGTGGTCACTGGGCGTGAAGTCAGCGACCTTAAAATGTTTATTGCTTTATAATCTTTGCGTTCGCTGGTTTTGTATGTAGATCACAAACAGGCACAAACGAAGCACAAACCTCTGGTATATGTTTCATTGTTTGTGCTTAAAAGTGGTCGCTACTTCACGAACCCGTAGCAGACCCCTTATGTAAAATGTAAAGTTTTTTTCGCTATAATTTTTTGCTAATTTTTGATATATAAAACAATTTTTTTGCTGTTTACCAAAAAGTTATAGACAAAAACAATAATACCTGCGAACTTTACATAGCAGATCCATTATATAAAATGTAAAGTTTTTTAGGCTATAATTTTTTACTCATTTTTTGATAATTTTTGCTGTATAAAACAAATTTTTTGCTGTTTACCAAAAAAAGTTATATACAAAAACAGTAATACCTGCTAACTTCACATAGCACACCCCGTATGTAAAGGGTAAAGTTTTTTTGCGTTATAATTTTTTGCTCATTTTTTGCCATTTTTGCTGTATACATCAAATTTTTTGCTGTTTACCAGAAAAAGTTGTAAACAAAAACAATAGTACCTACCTGCTAACTTCACGTAGCAGACCACTTATGTAAGATGTAGAGTTTTTATATGCTTAAAATTTTTGCTCATTTTTTGCTAATTTTTCTGTATAAATAAAAAATTTTTGCTGTTTACAAAAAAAAGTTATAAACAAACACCATAATACCTGCTAACTTCACATAGCAGACCTCTTATGTCAAATGTAAAGTTTTTTGGGCTATAATTTTTTACTCATTTTTTGCTAATTTTTGTTGTATAAAACAATTTCTTTTTGCTGTTTACCAAAAAAATTATAAACATAAACAATAATACCTGCTAACTTCACGTAGCAGATCCCCTATGTAAAGTGTAAAGTTTTTTTGTGCTATAATTCTTTGCTCATTTTTTGCTAATTTTTGTTGTATACATCAAATTTTTTGCTGTTTACCAAAAAAACTTATAAACAAAAACGATAATACCTGCTACCTTTACGTAGCAGATCCCTTATATAAAATGTAATGTTTTTTTTGAGCTATCATTTTTTGCTCTTTTTTGCTAAATTTTCCTTTATAAATCAAAGTTTTGGCTGTTTACTAAAAAAAAATATAAACAAAAACAATAATACCTACCTGCTAACGTCACGAAACGGACCACTTCTGTAAAATGTAAAGTTTTTTTGCGTTATAATTTTTTGCTCAATTTTTGCTAATATCTGATGTATCATAGAAATTTTTTGCTGGAAACCAAAAGAAGTTATAAACAAATACAATAATACCTGCTAACTTCACGTAGCAGATCCCTTATATGAAATGTAAAGTTTTTTGTGCTATAATTATTTGCTCATTTTTTACAAATTTTTGCTGTATAAAATATTTTTTTGCTCTTTACCATAAAAAGTTATAAACAAAAACAATAATACCTGCTAACTTCACGTAGCAGGCTTCTAATGTAAAATGTAAAGTTTTTTTTTATGCTATAATTTTTTGCTCATTTTTTGCTAATTTTCGCTGTATAAAACAAATTTTTTGCTGTTTACCAAAAAAAAGTTATAAACAAAAACAATAATACTTGCTAACTTCACGTAGCACACCTCTTATGTAAAATGTAAAGTTTTTTGGGCTATAATTATTTGCTCATTTTTTGCTAATTTTTGCTGTATAAAACAAATTTTTGCTGTTTACCAAAAAAAGTTATAAACAAAAACATTAATACCTGCTAACTTCACGTAGATGACCCCTTATGTAAAATGTAAAGTTTTTTACGCTATAATTTTTTGCTCATATTTTGCTAATTTATGTTGTTTACTACATTTTTTTTTGCTGTTTACCAAAAGAAGTTGTAAACAAAAACAATAATACCTACTAACATCACGTAGCAGACCCCTTATTTAAAATGTAAAATTTTAGTGCGCTATAATTTTTTTGTTTATTTTTTGCTAATTTTGGAGAATGGAACAAAATGAAACCAACAAGTTTAACATATTATAGTAAAAAAAAAAAACAGGAATATGTAAAGAAAACTGCAATTTACACCTAAATTATGGACAAATATATTTGCACAAGAAATTTGGAATTCATCAAAATTACCATGTGCCTGGATATTTAAATATCATACTATAAACGCAAATAATACAGGAAAAAATTATTTTAAAGCAAAAGAATATTGTGCTGAATGTCAAAGTGTAATTACTTATTACACAAAATATACAGAAAAAGACAATCCCGTATCAGTGGCCATTTTGTTAATTATTATGTACTAGGAAAACCTAATAGTGTTTCTCATAGTAAAAAGCGACCGCTTATTGTTCTAGAAATGAATTAGGTAGAAAAATGATCGATACAAATTCGACAGCGTCTTTAACTCGGAAGAAGTTGTACGAGTTGTCGACAATATTATTTGATAAAAGAC
This sequence comes from Ophonus ardosiacus, assembly GCA_943142095.1. Taxonomy (NCBI): domain Eukaryota; kingdom Metazoa; phylum Arthropoda; class Insecta; order Coleoptera; family Carabidae; genus Ophonus; species Ophonus ardosiacus. The sequence goes on along the minus strand of OW964834.1, from coordinate 24,199,735 downwards.
CCCCTACAGTTCCATCCCTGGAAGTATTAAAAAAATGAAGTCAGAGCTGCGTAATAGGGATCTCTTATATCAAGATCCAATAAAATCTTTGGAATTAATAGCACAAAAAAACCCAATGCAGTACGCTATTCATTAAATTGGCTGTTTAAAATTTTTTTTACATTACTGGACACTCGATCAATTGCGTTTATGTAATGCGTACTGCCAAAAATAAATTTATACGAAAATTTGTATAGACGCAACAGGAGGAGTTGTGCGAAAATTAAAACGAATAGATAATGAATTGACTGGATATAAATTTTTATATATTATTGTTATTCATTTGTCCAAAGAACATGTAGGACAAATATCAGTGTCTCAGATGTTATCTGATAGACAAAATAGTAATGCTATATGTAGTGCTGTCACAAGTCAAAATTAAATTCTTCTACACTGTCGCTAATTTAGACTCAAAAAGTGCTTCAGAAGTCGAAGAAATCATTTCCAAGCCGCCATTCAAAGATCCATATTCCACTCTGAAAAATTCTCTAATCAATAGATTTTCAGATTCACAAGAAGAGAAAGTACGACGTCTACTTGAAAAAGAAGAATTGGGTGACAGAAAGCCTTCCTACTTCATGAGATATCTTCGCAGCTTGGCCGGAGATTCCATACCTGAGAAGCTTCTTAAAACAATTTGGCTAGGTCGACTTCCTCAGCAAATTCAAATTATTTTAGCTACACAAACAGACACGACACTTGACAATTTGAGCGTATTAGCTGACAAAATTTATGAGATTAACCCGACCGTTTCAGTAAACTCTTGTCATACAATACCTACTTCCACTCCTACAGTAAACACTTATGAAAATTTACAGATGCAAATAACAGAACTAACGAAACAAATCTCCGCATTAGTAGCCAAAGAGAAGAATCCCCACCAGAAAAAGAAAACGCAGCAACAACGCTGCTCACGCTCACACTCTCGTCAGCGCAGTTCCGGACATGATACAAATGGCAATGTTCTGTGCTGGTACCATTGGCGTTATGGAGATAAGGCATTCAAATGTGCTGCACCTTGTACATACAAGAAGTCGGAAAACAGCCGGCAGAGTCATTAGCGACGGCGAATGACTCCACTGTATCAACCAGCCGTCGCCTTTTCATCACGGACGTCAAAACAAAAGTAAGGTATTTAATTGACACAGGCTCAGACATCTGCGTATTTCCATATTCGCAACTAAAACGTCGAAGAGATCCTTCTGCGTACCAAGTCTTTGCAGCAAATGGAACTCCGATCAAAACTTACGGTATGTTAAAATTATCTTTAAACCTTGGCCTGAGACGTGATTTTACATGGCGATTTCTTGTGGCTGAAGTCACGCGTCCTATTATTGGTGCAGATTTTTTAGCTCAATTTAATTTACTTATTGATCTCAGACAAAACAGGTTAATAGATGGAATTACCGGTTTGTCTGTTGCAGGCAATAGTGCAAATGGTGATATTACCATGGGCGTGAAAACTATTGCTGGCTCATCTATATTTCATAAACTTTTAGAACAATTTCCCGAAATTTCTAAACCAGAAAATAATATAAACCAGGAGAAACACAATACTAAACACTACATACGAACTACTCCTGGACCTCCTGTTGTCGTTTGTAAAGTACGCCGTCTTCCCCCTGACAAATTAGCAGTAGCTAAACAATCGTTCAATAATTTACTAAGTAAAGGTGTCATCAGACGATCTGACAGTTCGTGGGCTTCACCGCTACATATGGCTCCAAAAAATCTGGAGATTGGCGTCCATGTGGCGACATCTGGAAGATTTTTCTTACTATCTAAACGGGAAAACGATCTTTAGCAAAATCGATCTAGTCACAGCTTTCAACCAATTACCAATGGCTGAAGAAGATATTCCAAAAACAGCTATAATAACACCTTTTGGACTTTTTGAATTCCTAAAAATGCCATTTGGTTTACGAAATGCAGCTCAAACATTTCAACGATTTGCTGACGAAATGACACGCGATCTAGATTTTGTTTTCCCATATATAGATGATTTTTTAGTTTCCTCAAAAAATTTAGAAGAACATCTAGAACATTTAAAAATTCTGTTCCAACGATTCGTCGATTACAATATCATCATAAATACCTCTAAAAGCGAATTTGGAAAATCCGAAATACAATTTTTAGGATACCACGTCTCAGCTAATGGTATAAAACCTCCTAAAGAAAAAATAGAATTCATCAAAAATTTCTCAAAACCAACAACAGTTAAATCTTTAAGACGTTTTCTAGGGGCAATGAATTCTTCCTAATGCTGCACAACTCCAAGCACCGTTGAACGATTTGTTAAAAAATAATGTGAAAGGAAATGAAGCTGTAAAATGGACCAACGAAGCAATTATTGATTTTGAAAAATGCAAGAACAGCCTTAGCTGTGCAACACATCTAACTCATCCAAATACTGACGCAGAATTGGCACTTTTCACTGATGCCTCTGATCAAGCAATTGGTTCAGTCTTACAGCAAAACAATAAAGAAGGATGGGAACCAATTTCTTTCTTTTCCAAGAAACATTCACCCTCAGAAATGAAGTACAGTACCTACGACAAAGAACTTTTAGCCATTTACAAAGCCATAAAACACTTCCGTTATTGGCTAGAAGGTCGTCCTTTTGTCGTGTATACAGACCATAAACCTCTCATCTATGCATTTAAACAAAAATCTGACAAAACTTCACCAAGACAGTCAAGACACTTAGAGTTCATCGCACAATTTACAACTGACATCAGACATGTAACTGGAAAAGACAACATTGTTGCAGATACCTTCTCCAGAATCAATGATTTGAGCCAAACGGTAACCTGGAATGACTTAGCCATCTGTCAACAAGAAGATGAGGAACTGAAAATTCTACTTGAAAAAACAGATTCGACTTCCCTGCAGTTGAAAAGTATTAATATCCCAGACTCAACATATTCACTGTATTGTAACGTATCAGAGTGAACTTAACAGCAGATTCGCAGCAGCGGATTCGAACGAAAAATAGCGTTGGACAACCCTGATGTTCGCTGACGTTCGCTGCTATTTGCTGATGATCGCTGCCCGTTCGTTTGGGTTTATTTCAATAAAATCGAAGAAAAAATAAGAAATACCTTAAATATCTAATTCAGTAAGCACAGATAATCTTTTGGTATCTTAATTCAGAGGCCCAGGGTACATAGTAACCATAATATTTTGAATTCATACAATTTAACTAATAATATCGGGTAATAGTTATCCTGAAAAGGATACGGACAAAATAAATCATACGCAAAATGATTGCTACATTAATAAGCAATACAAAAAATATCATTTATTTAAATAATTCAGGGGAACAGGGTACAAAATAACAAAAACTTTGAAAATTTATATCATGACAGATATTATTGGCAACTAGTTATCCTGAAAAGGATACGGACAAAATAAATCATACGCAGAATGATTGCTACATTAATAAACAATACAAAAAATATCATTTATTTAAATATTTCAGGGGAACAGGGTACAATATAACAAAAAAATTGAAGATTTATATCTTAATAGATATTGGGTAATAGTTATCCTGAAAAGGATACGGACAAAATATATCATACGTAAAATGATTGCTACATAAATAAATAATACAAAAAATATCATTTATTTAAATAATTCAGGGGAACAGGGTACAAAATAACAAAAAAATTGAAGATTTATATCTTAATAGATATTATTGGCAAATAGTTATCCTGGAAAGGATACGAACAAAATAAATCATACGCAAAATGATTGCTACATTAATAAACAATACAATAAATATCATTTATTTAAATAATTCAGGGGACCAGGGTACAAAATAACAAAAAAATTGAAGATTTATATCTTAATAGATATTATTGGCAAATAGTTATCCTGAAAAGGATACGGACAAAATAAATCATACGCAGAATGATTGCTACATTAATAAACAATACAAAAAATATCATTTATTTAAATATTTCAGGGGAACAGGGTACAATATAACAAAAAAATTGAATATTTATATCTTAATAGATATTATTGGGTAATAGTTATCCTGAAAAGGATACGGACAAAATATATCATACGCAAAATGATTGCTACATAAATAAATAATACAAAAAATATCATTTATTTAAATAATTCAGGGGAACAGGGTACAAAATAACAAAAAAATTGAAGATTTATATCTTAATAGATATTATTGGCAAATAGTTATCCTGGAAAGGATACGAACAAAATAAATCATACGCAAAATGATTGCTACATTAATAAACAATACAATAAATATCATTTATTTAAATAATTCAGGGGACCAGGGTACAAAATAACAAAAAAATTGAAGATTTATATCTTAATAGATATTATTGGCAAATAGTTATCCTGGAAAGGATACGGACAAAATAAATCATTCGCAAAATGATTGCTACATTAGTAAACAATACAAAAAATATCATTTATTTATATAATTCAGGGGAACAGGGTACAAAATAAGAAAAACTTTGAAACTTTATATCTTAATAGATATTATTGGCAAATAGTTATCCTGAAAAGGATACGGACAAAATAAATCATGCGCAAAATGATTGCTACATTAAAGAACAATACAAAAAATATCATTTATTTAAATATTTCAGAGGAACAGGATAAAGAATGACAAAAACTTTGAAAGTTTTTATATTAACAGATAAAATTGGCTCACAGTTATCATGAAAAAGATATAGACAGAATGGTTTATTTGCAGAATGATATTTACTTAGATAGACAATACACTGAACACACTGCAATTATGTAAATCAAGTAAATGAATAAATACTTTTTTTAATAGATTGAAAAAAATGTTTATGACAAATACTGTAGTTGATAGTTTAAGGATTTGATAAATATTTTACTTTCGAAAGTCGATGGAGTGGTTATCAAAAAATCATGTATTGAAATTTTTGTTCGATTGCCATTTTGTCATTTGAAAATTTAAAAAATAATTGTAAATGCCAAATATTTAAAGTTAAATTTGAAAGAAAAAAAAAATTTCAATTGTTTTTAAAATATTGGAGTTATGACGATTTTCCGAAAAACAAAAGAACTTCAATAACTGCGAACCGGGGCACCAAATCAAAAATTGGAACTAAGAAAAGTTGTTTCTTTAATGAGTTCTAACTACCATTTTCGGGTGTAACAATTTAGTATTAACACCCTGTATATATATATATATATATATATATATACAGGTGTCCGTTTTTCGAGGCGCACCATTGGGATCTAGAGAGTCGGTTAAATTGGGGCAAAGTTGCTTCAATGGGAGACCATCGTAGATGTTTTTTTGTTTTTCCATTAAAATGCACAGGTAACTAGATAGAAGCGAAAATGTAAATTTTGCCAATTTCGTTTGTGCAAGCTTCTAATTTGCACATTCTACATGCACTTTTTTATGAGGAATTCACAGCCGTCTTCAAAATTTGTATAGCCCATACCGTTATATATATATATATGTTAAAATTTTGATCTGGCGATATATCCTTACCTATTAATTTTAGAACAAAGGTGTAAGGAAGAAAAATGTTCAGAATAAAAAACTGCATCAAAGAAATCCAACATTTTTGTTCAATTGTTTCTTATGTACGAGTTAGAAGCAAAATAAAATACATTATTTAAGGCAAATATCAGAGTGCCATGAAAAAAAAAACAATTATTTATATTTTTTGTTTCTGGCATATCTGACAGATTTGACATTTCTTTTTATTTTATTCTTTTTAGAATTTGTGATTATTCTTCTTGATTAATCATCATTCATAGTGCTCATATGGAACAATATTGGATCAAAATATGTTTGGGTAGTATTAAACTTATTCTTGGAGTGATATATCGACCACCCATAGCTTCATATATTGATTTTATTAGTTCTTTAGAAACTTCTATTTCCTCAATTTTTACTGAGGCCAATTATATCGTTTGTGTTGGTGATATTAACATAGATTTACTTTCATTAAATAGTAATTCTGTCAAACTCTTCAACTCACTACTCAATGAATTTGATTTATCTCAACTTATCTCGGAACCCACACGTATAACGTCACACTCTGAAACGCTCTTAGATGTATTAATTACTTCCTCCAGTGAGATTTGTTCTGAAATTACTGTAACAGACATGCATCAAGTAACTGACCACAGATCTATTTCCTGTAAACTAAAATTGAGTTCTGAAAATAAACAGAGACCTCAAATAAAGCGGTTTCGTGACCTAAAAAATGTTGATATTGATAATCTTATTGGTAGTTTAAGCAGTTTTGATTGGCAACACTTTTTCTCCTGTCGCGATCTTAATAGTAAATTGCATATCTTCAACAGCATTATTTTGGGTTTATTTGATGAGTATGCACCGATAAAAACAATCAAAACTCGTTACACTCCGTCACCATGGATGACTGATGTTATACGAATAATGATGAAGCACAGAAATAATGCATTATCACAATTTAAAAGAACTAAGTCGCAAGCGCATTGGAATTATTACAAAAGCTTAAGAAATTATACTACTGAGGCGCTAAAGAGGGAAAAGAAAGCATATTTTGAATTTAAATTAAAAAACACTGGTAACAATAACCTATGGAACACTTTTAAGGAATTCAATGCTGTTCCCAAAAAAATTATTCTTAACAATTTATGTAATGCAAATGCAATGAACGCACATTTCATTAACTCTGTTCCTTTATCTGAACCAGACAAGAAAACATTGCAATTTTATCAAACTCATCGCTTTTCACTTAATAATACTTCCTTTTCTTTTTCTCCAGTTTCTGAATCTGATGTATCGAAAATATTTCATTCATTAAAATCAAATTCCATGGGACTTGATGGCCTAAATCTTAGCATGCTAAGAATATTATTTCATTATGTTGCACCGCAGCTTACACACTTGATAAATGAATGTCTTTTGCAAAATAAAGTACCTGATATGTGGAAGCAAGCTGTAATCAAACCTATTGCTAAAATTAAAATGCCCTCGTCTTTTAACGACTTAAGACCTATTAGTATACTCCCCACTCTTTCGAAAATTCTTGAAAAAGTTGCTCACTCCCAAATTATAGAATATTTAAATAATTATAGTGTACTTCCAGAAATTCAATCTGGGTTTCGGCGAGGTTACAGTACAACATCTGCATTGCAACACATCCTGGATGATATTGTGAATGAACTGGACAATAAGCGTTTGGTACTTTTGGCTCTCCTAGATTTCAGCAAGGCCTTCGATACATTGAATCACGAGCTTCTGCTCGCTAAATTGCATTACATAGGTTTTAATGATAACAGCATCGAATTCATAAGAAGTTACTTAAATAATCGCTCACAAGTAGTTAATATTAATGAAAATAATTCAAATCATGTTTCTATTTTTAAAGGTGTGCCTCAAGGCTCTATTTTAGGGCCGCTTCTATTTTCAATATATGTGTTCGATTTGAATAAGAGTATAAGCTTTTGTAAAATTCATATGTACGCTGATGACACGCAATTATATCTATCATTTGACTCAAGTAAGACTAATACTGCCGTTGACAACATGAATGCGGACTTGGACGCATTAACTGAATTTTGCAATAATCATTGTTTGCACCTAAATGAATCCAAGTCTAATGTTATGTTGTTTGGAAATGAGATTAAAAGAAAAGAGTTGCTATCAAATAATGCTATCACCATTAAAATAAATAAGACCAATATCAACATTTCAAACTCCACAAGAAATCTAGGATTACTTATAGATCACAAGCTCAGGTTTACTGAATACGTAACCTTGTTGTTAAAGAAGGCTTATCTTGCTCTAAAGAACCTCTATATGAATAGGTTCATCTTGTCAAAACATAACCGTATGATTCTATCCAGTAGTCTTGTATTATCTATATTCAATTATTGTGACACAGTTTATGGACCACACATCACTCTATTTGATGCCAACAGAATTCAAAAAGTGCAGAACTGCTGTGTTAGATTCATTTATGGTTTGCAAAGACGTGAACACGTTTCGCCTTATTTAAAAGAGCTCAGTTGGTTAGAAATGAAACAGACTAGATTTTTGCATATAGCTTCTTTGGCACATCGCGTAATTCAAAACAAATCTCCCTCTTATCTTTATAATAAATTAACTATGCGTACATATCATCATAACCGTAACTTAAGGAATAATTTGCAATATCACATCCAAAAGTTTAATTCTGCATTGTACAAACGCTCATTTTCTTACACTATCCCAACGACTCTTAATAAAATTTCATCCACACTCATTTCTCTGAAATCTGTTACATTCGCTAAAAATGTAAAAACATTATTACTACAAAATGACATATCACTCCTTTGAAATCCTTATGTTCATTTCCACTGTATTATTTTATTCTGTATTGATTGCTTATTTTAGTTTCTCGTTTCTAATTCAGATTAATTATATAACTGTCCATTCGCTATGTATATATTTTTTTATATTTCTTTTCATGTATTAACATTTTTGATGTAAGGTTAATATGGAAGAACAGCTATTGCTGAATATTCGCCAATAAAGGTATTTATTATTATTATTATTATTAACTCTTCTTCCCATTATTCTAATAATAATAAAATAAAAACTGTCAGTATGCCAGAGACAAGAAATATCAATTATTGTTTTCTTATTCGTCACTCTGATAATTGCCTTATATCGTGTATTTTCTTTTTCTTCTAACTTATACATAAAAACAATTGAACAACAAAGTTGGTACTCACTCAATGCAGTTTTTTATTCTGAACATTTGTTTTCATTACACTTTTGTACTAAAATTAATAGGTAAGGAGATATCGCCGAATCAAAATTTTAACATTGAATTTCCTATGTTCGGAAATAAAAGTATACACCCGGTATATATATATATATATATATATATATATATATATATATATATATACATATACAGGGTATATCAGGACTAGTGTAAAAAAAAAAATTAATAGCATATTCCTGAGCTAATTTTGAGCAAAAAATATCATTATTATTAATAACTCTGATACTACTAAAATTTTGAAACTTGATACGAAGATACTACTTATTGAGATGCATATTTAAACTTTCTTTTGTTTCTGTATCTCAACCAGAGGCGTCTCATATGGGGAAGTCATGAAGGTTTTTATCCTTATTTTTTTTTACCTATTAACATTTTTTCATTTTTAAATATAAAGTATTACAAAAAAATTAAAAATACACAAAAATGTACTTTTGATAAAAATTGATAAAAGCGCTACTTTTAGAGATATTTTAATTTTTAGAAAATGTCACGTATCCAAAATAGTTAACAGTTAAAAATCAATCATTTTACCAAAGAAAGTAGAACAAAATAGAAAAGCGACACAAAATCTGATTATAACTATTGTTTAATTACCTTATTTTCAATATTAGTAATTTTTTGCAAATTAAAAAAAGTGTAAAATATTAGTGTTGGTGAATATGTAGATATGGTGTTTATTTATAGATATTGTAAAAGTAAAATGATTGTCGTATTCCAGATAATATCTACGTGGACATCAAAGAATGAAATTGTGTGAATTTAATTGTTTCTTAATTATTACCTAAATTTTTTGCATAATTGATTTTTTCTAAAAATTAAAATATCTCAAAAACTACTACGTTTATCAAATTTTATCCGGAGTACTTTTTTGTGTATTTTTATATTGTATGTAATATTTTATAGGTAAAGTTGAAAAAATGTTAATAGATGAAAAAACAACGATAAAAAACCTTCATGACTTCCCTATATGAGACGCCTCTGGTTGAGATACAGAAACAAAAGAAAGTTTAAATATGGATCTCAATAAGTAGTATCTTCGTATCAAGTTTCAAAATTTTAGTGCAACTAGTATCAGAGTTATTAATAAAAATGTGCTTGATGAGGTGCACTTTTAAAGGCCTGTAACTCTGTAATGAGAAGTTTCCGGACATACCTTCTTATGACATTTTTTACTCAAAATAATGTCAGGAATATGCTATTAATTTTTTTTTACACTAGTCCTGATATACCATGTATATGTATATACAGGATGTCCCAAATTTAAATGGCCAAACTTAAACCATGGATTAAACACTTAAAAATAAGGTCACAAGTTCATTTGAGTAAATGTCGGGAAATGCTTCGTTTCAGAGATATTCCTGTTTTTCTTATAGTAGCAACATTACTTAAAAGAATCATCTTCGTAACAAAATATCAAATATTATTTTATTGAAGTGTGATATAATGATTAAATTAATTATAAATGATTTGGTTATTATCTAATTTCAATACTGAAATTAGTTTGTTACACTGATTTGTCGGTGGAAAAATAAAAATTATCATTGAATTCAAACAAATTTATTATTTACAATAATCTAATAACATATCATAATCTACTATTTTTTTATAACATTTGTTCAAAATGTTCACCTGCAGCATGCAGACAGGCACGACAACGATCTACCACTGCATTGGTTGCTGCTTGACATTGCTCGGGAGATATGGTTTCACAAACTTGAATAATTTTTCTACGTAGAGTGTCCAAATTATCTATCGGTTCATCATAAACTTTTTGTTTTATGGCACCCCAAGCAAAAAAATCTAACGGTGTTAGATCGGGCGAACGTGCTGGCCACGGTACAGGTCCTCCCCGGCCAATCCACCGTTGTGGATAATGAAAATTTAACCACTCCCTTGGTTGTCTCCCATAATGTGCAGGGCAGCCATCCAACTGTAGCCAAGAGTTTCTTCTTACTGCTAAGTTAACTTCTTCCATTAAATTATACAAATCATTATTGAGAAAATTGTAGAATCTCTCTGAATTTAAACGTGGAGGTAAAAAGAAAGGGCCTACTAAAGTATTTCCAATAATACCCAGCCAAACATTACAATGAAATTCATATTGGAAATTGTTCTCTTTAATTGCATGAGGATTTTCATGTGTCCAAAGATGAGAATTACTTTGATTTAAAATTCCACGCCGTGTAAATATGGCTTCATCAGTCCACAAAATGTATGAAGGGAACTGAGGTTCATTATTCATTTTATTTAAAAACCAATCACAAAATTCTCTCCTTCGCCTCAAGTCTCGCGGTAATAACGGGTGTACTTTTTGAATATGGTACGGATGACGTCCATCTGATTTCAGTGTTCTCCACACTTCCATTCGGCTTGAATTTAATACTGCCGAAGCACGTCGGACACTTGTCGATGGATTCTCGTCAAAATGTTGTAATATCATTACAGCTCGTCTTTCGTTTTGTAAAGGCGCAAATACACCATCAGCACGTGGCACAGAAGCAAACGAACCTGTATCTCTAAGTCGCTGAAATGTTTTAGGGAAAACAGTCCTATGTGGTAATCTTCTGTTAGGGAATCGTCGCGAATATTCACGACGAGCCCTATGCGTACTACCATTACAAAAACCGTAAATAAATACCATGTCGGCATATTCACTATTTGTGTAAAAACGAGGCATTTTGTCCAATAATCACAAGCAAACTAAATGTTGCATTGAAATTAGATAATAACCGAATCATTATAATTAATTTAATTATTATATCACTACTTAATAAAATAATATTTGATATTCTGTTATGAAGTTGATTTTTAAAGTAACGCTGCTCCAATAAGGAAAACATTAATATCTCTGAAACGAAGCATTTCCCGACATTTACTCAAATGAACTTGGGACCTTATTTTTAAGTGTTTAATCCATGGTTTAAGTTTGGCCGTTTAAATTTGGGACACCTGTATATATATATATATATATATATATATATATATATATATATATATGTGGAGTGTAATCGTCACTGTTTCGATTAGTTAAGGAGGAAAATATCGTGGGTGTGTCAGTGGATTGTGGGCTTTAATTAAAGTTGATTTCTTTTAAAATCTGTCAAGCTTTCGTGTATTTAGTTTTTTACACATCATCAGGACAGTTTTGGTGAAGTTGTTTATAAGTCATTGATTTTATAAAACAGAAGAATTTTGACATTATTTTAGTTAAAATTTACAAAAATAAAACTTATAATAATTTTGACTAAATCACATGTTTAAGTACGTTATAGTTGCGCAACAAGCAGCTTGTTCCTCCTTATATATATATATATATATATATATATATATATATATATATATATATATATATATATATATATGTACCGGGTGTATACTTTTATTCCGGAACATAGGAAATTCAATGTTAAAATTTTGATTTGGCGATATCTCCTTACCTATTATAGTCCTGATACACCCTATATATATATACATACAGTGTGTCCCATTTAGAAGTGCCACCATTGGGATCTCGAGTACTGTAAGTGATACGATGTCGGTTAAATGGAACTTTTTGTGCGCCTTTGGGAGGCCATCTCAGATGTGCTTTTATTTTTCCAAATATACTCATAGGGCACTAGATAATGACGAAAAACTGAATATTGTTGATTTTTTCTTTTTCAAATAACTTCTCAACTATTGGTAATTGAGAAAAACGTTTCAAATATAAAAGATAGATATTTTTATTAACTAACCAGTGGAGTACGAAACAAATTTTTATATCCGTAAAATTTCGAGATATAATACAAACTTATATTTTTTTTAAATTGAACCCATATCTGATTTTAGTCTCAAAAAAAAACCTATTTTTTTCTCTTTTCAATGTTGTAAGGGTTATTATGTTTTATATTTGTTTCGCCTTCAAAATTATTATTTTTTCCTTATTTTGTATTAAATTTACAATTATTTTGAAAATATTGGTAGATTTCTATTTAGAAATACTCCTTGTATTTAAATAATTTATTTCGTTAGAAAAATTTACTCAAAACTCGTATCAAATAATTTTTTATAATATTTTGTATCAGCTGGCTGTTGGCACATTATAGTGTAATTTGTAATTATGAGTCTAGAATAAAAATATTAAGTAATAAAGGCATAAAATAAATTATATCGATCAATTACAATATAATTAATAATAATAATAATTTTTTTGAAAAATAACAAGAAAATTCACAAAAATAAAGAAAAAAAATAAATTTTAGGAGCAAAACAAATATAAAACATAATAACCCTTACATCATTGAAAAGAGGAAAAAAATATTATTTTTTTGAGACTAAAATAAGATATGGGTTCCATTTAAAAAAATATAAGTTTGTGTTATATCTCGAAAATTTAAGGATATAAAAATTTATTTCGTACGCCATTGGTTAGTTAATAAAAATATCTATCTTTTATATTTGAAACGTTTTTCTCAATTACTAATAGTTTAGAAGTTATTTGAAAAAGTAAAAATCAACAATATTCAGTTTTTCGTCATTATCTAGTGCCCTATGAGAATTTTTGGGAAAACAAAAGCACATCACAGATTCCTGAGGCTAAAATAAGACGATTTAGCTAAACTTGCTTCTACCGAAAAGTGTACCATTTACCCGGAATTCTGCTTCAAAGTTCTTAAAAAAAAAATAATTTTGCTTATAATAACAGAACGCTTTATTGAATTGGATGAAATTTGGTATGACAGAAATTAAAAAAATTATCAACCGAAATTAATTTAATAAAAGTTGGAAATCATTCTGCACAAGAAAACGACGCTGGTCCTACTCACATTCCGTTTAAAGTAAAAGCTCCAATTTTTGACGGTAAAACCTCCTGGGAGGTTTATAAAAAGCAGTTCGATCAAGCTGCTAAATACAATCAGTGGACAGAAACTGACAAACTCATAAGCCTTACAATGGCGCTCCAGAGCGAAGCAGCTAATGTGCTCCGAAGCGGTTATTCCACTAATTCTTTTGAAAATTTGGTTGCTACGCTAAATGCTAGGTTTGGAGAAGAGAACTTGCAGCCTCTTAATCGCTCACAGTTTTCATCTCGAAGAAGACGATTGAGGGAGCCTTTACAAGAATATGCAGCAGATATAGAAAAACTTGGAAGATCAGCATATGGATGTCTTTCAGATGAAGCACTGCATTCAATGTTAATTCAAGGGTTTATTCAGGAGTTGGATAACATAGAAATGGCTGCTGCTGTATCAGTGGCAAGTAAAACCAAATACTGCTGAATTATTTAAATGAATGATATTTTTTGTATTGTTTATTAATGTAGCAATCATTTTGCGTATGATTTATTTTGTCCGTATCCGTTTCAGGATAACTATTTGCCAAAAATATCTATTAAGATATAAATCTTCAAAGTTTTTGTTATTTTGTACCCTGTTCCCCTGAATTATTTAAATAAATGATATTTTTTGTATTGTTTATTAATGTAGCAATCACTTTACGTATGATTTATTTTGTCCGTATCTTTTCCAGGATAACTACTTGCCAATAATATCTATTAAGATATAAATCTTCAATTTATTTGTTATATTGTACCCTGTTCCCCTGAATTATTTAAATAAATGATATTTTTTGTATTGTTAATTAATGTAGCAATCATTTTACGTATGATTTATTTTGTCCGTATCCTTTCCAGGATAACTATTGGCCAATAATATCTATTAAGATATAAATCTTCAATTTTTTTATTATATTGTACCCTGGTCCCCTGAATTATTTAAATAAATGATATTTTTTGTATTGTTTTTTAATGTAGCAATCATTTTGCGTATGATTTATTTTGTCCGTATCCTTTTCAAGATAACTATTTGCCAATAATATCTATTAAGATATAAATCTTCAAATTTTTTGTTATATTGTACCCTGTTCCCCTGAATTATTTAAATAAATGATATTTTTTGTATTGTTTATTAATGTAGCAATCATTTTGCGTATGATTTATTTTGTCCGTATCCGTTTCAGGATAACTATTTGCCAAAAATATCTATTAAGATATAAATCTTCAAAGTTTTTGTTATTTTGTACCCTGTTCCCCTGAATTATTTAAATAAATGATATTTTTTGTATTGCTTATTAATGTAGCAATCATTTTACGTATGATTTATTTTGTCCGTATCCTTTCCAGGATAACTATTGGCCAATAATATCTATTAAGATATAAATCTTCAATTTTTTTAATATAGTACCCTGGTCCCCTGAATTATTTAAATAAATGATATTTTTTGTATTGTTTATTAATGTAGCAATCATTTTGCGTATGATTTATTTTGTCCGTATCCTTTTCAGGATAACTATTTGCCAATAATATCTATTAAGATATAAATCTTAAATTTTTTTTATTATATTGTACCCTGGTCCCCTGAATTATTTAAATAATTATATTTTTTGTATTGTTTACTAATGTAGCAATCATTTTGCGTATGACTTATATTGTCCGTATTCTTTCCAGGATAACTATTTGCCAATAATATCTATTAAGATATAAATCTTCAAAGTTTTTGTTATGTTGTACCCTGTTCCCCTGAATTATTTAAATAAATGATATTTTTTGTATTGTTTATTAATGTAGCAATCATTTTGCGTATGATTTGTTTTGTCCGTATCCTTTCCAGGATAACTATTTGCCAATAATATCTATTAAGATATAAATCTTCAATTTTTTTGTTATTTTGTACCCTGGTCCCCTGAATTATTTAAATAAATGATATTTTTTGTATTGTTTATTAATGTGGAAATCATTTTGCGTATTATTTATTTTGTGCGTAGCCTTTCCAGAATAACTATTTGCCAATAATATCTATTAAGATATAAATCTTCAAATTTTTTGTTATTTTGTACCCTGTTCCCCTGAATTATTTAAATAAATGATATTTTTTTAATTGTTTATTAATGTAGCTATCATTTTACGTATGATTTATTTTGTCCGTATCCTTTTCAGGATAACTATTTGCTAATAATATCTATTAAGATAAAAATCTTCAAAGTTTTTGTTATTTTGTACCCTGTTCCCCTGAATTATTTAAATAAATGATATTTTTTGTATTATTTATTAATGTAGCAATCATTTTGCGTATGATTTATTTTGTCCGTATCCTTTTCAGGATAACTATTTGCTAATAATATCTATTAAGATATAAATCTTCAATTTTTTTGTTATATTGTACCCTGTTCCCCTGAATTATTTAAATAAATGATATTTTTTGTATTGTTTATTAATGTAGCAATCATTCTGCGTATGATTTATTTTGTCCGTATCCTTTTCAGGATAACTAGTTGCCAATAATATCTGTCATGATATAAATTTTCAAAGTTTTTGTTATTTTGTACCCTGTTCCCCTGAATTATTTAAATAAATGATATTTTTTGTATTGCTTATTAATGTAGCAATCATTTTGCGTATGATTTATTTTGTCCGTATCCTTTTCAGGATAACTATTACCCGATAATATTAGTTAAATTGTATGAATTCAAAATATTATGGTTACTATGTACCCTGGGCCTCTGAATTAAGATACCAAAAGATTATCTGTGCTTACTGAATTAGATATTAAGGTATTTCTTATTTTTTCTTCGATTTTATTGAAATAAACCCAAACGAACGGGCAGCGATCATCAGCAAATAGCAGCGAACGTCAGCGAACATCAGGGTTGTCCAACGCTATTTTTCGTTCGAATCCGCTGCTGCGAATCTGCTGCTAAGTTCAGTCTGATTTGTGACGTATCTACTAAGACAGTAAGACCATTTGTACCTAAAATATATAGACAACAAATTTTCCAATCCTTACATAATCTTTCACATCCCGGTATAAGGGCTACTACAAAACTAATTACTGAAAGGTTTATTTGGCCCTCAATAACAAAAGACTGTGCAACCTGGACTCGAGCATGTGTACAGTGCCAAAAATCTAAAGTACACAGACATACGACATCTCCAGTTGGACAATTTGCACCAACAAATTCACGATTTGATCATATACATGTAGATATTGTTGGTCCACTATCTATCTCTCGTGGTTACAGGTACATTCTTACTATTGTAAACAGATTCTCAAGATTAGCTGAAGCATATCCTCTGAAAAATATCGACGCTGAAACTATTGGGAAAAAATTATTCAACGAATGGATAACTACGTATATTGTTCCTCTACGAATAACTACTGACCAAGGTAGGCAATTTACATCTCAATTGTTCTCTTCACTTTCTCGTTTGTGTGGATATCATCATATCTGCACAACTGCATATCACCCCGCAGCAAACGGATTAGTGGAAAGATTGCACAGACAATTAAAAGCAGCAATTAAATGCCATAATAATGTATCCTGGTCAGACGAATTGCCGCTTATTATGATGGGGATCAAATCTAGTTTTAAAGAGGATATACAGGCTACTCCAGCAGAAATGACATTTGGACAACCCATCAGACTACCAGGACAATTTTTAAATTCAACCGTCAATAGAAACATAGACCCATCAGACTTTATACAAAAATTACGTAAACAATTCCAAAATTTAACACCAATTCCTACATCAAATCATTCTAATAATAAAATATTTGTATCAAAAAATTTACACACTACTTCTCATGTTTTCATTAGAGTAGATACACCGAAAAAATGTTTGGATAAACCATATGAAGGCCCATTTAAAGTAATTAAACGAAATGAGAAATATTTTTTAATCGACGTATACGGAACACATAAAAACATTTCTATAAACCGTTTAAAACCTTGCTATATGTTAGCTGAACCATCTGAAAATTATTCAAACAATTTTACAAAACTTCTAAATCAGACTATTACTAATAATAATTCTGTAAAATCTATGGTTACACGCTCCACCCGCAAAGTCAATTTCATCAATTGTTAAATAATTTCAAATTTTATGGCTAAAATTCTGGCAGGGGAGTAATGTAGTGCTGTCACAAGTCAAAATTAAATGTCAATCCCAATTGACATTGTCAATTTGTGACAATACTAAAATGTAACCAGGGATAAAAATAATATTTGTGTTAGTTACGGTAACAAAAAAGAATAATAAGTGTTTAATGTCAAAAGGTATAAAAATGTTAATAAAGTTGTAGTATTTAATTAATGAATGTGTTATATTCATTTACGAAACTACTTCACTATACATTACTGGCTAAGTGAGTTGCGACGGCTAGGAGCTAAAAATCCTAAAGAAGCAGTTAGTGACTTTTTTGTTGCTTTAATAAGCGCAATGTGCAGAGCATTTGCTAGTTGCTCTGATATGTCTGAATATATTGAAGAATGCACAAAAGTTCTGACAAAGCAGAACGGTGCAAAACTTCCTACATGTTTCATACGTGTGAATATAGCTCACTTAATTAAAGCTATATTTTATATTAGAGCAGTTGGGCAGTTAATTTTAACAACAGATTTCATTGAAATTAAGAACCTAATATATTCAATATTTATAACAGCTTTGTCACATACTGAAGGATTTATAAACAACACTACCCGCACTATATGCGGAACTGAAAAATGAAAATTTATTCAAAAAAAAAAAAAACAAAGTGCGATAAATGACACAGTTGATATAGAAGAAAATGTAGATAACAATGCAGACATGTTCGAAGAAGAAAATTGGGAATAGAATTCGTTAAAAGTTATTGTAGAAAACATATTTGAGCAGGCTCCAAAATCTGTTGTGTGAACAAGATGGTGACCGGGATAATATAATGTTCATTGCTCACCGCATACAAATGTTTGCAATTTTAATTTGCGCGCGCAGTCTGTACTAACCCTGCACATGGATTAGGGTTGAATTTTTTTTATCAAATCGCACGGTCTGACAGATTATATCGAATCAATTCGATCGACTTTACGAATTCTCCTTATACTAAATTTTATCTTTAAAAATACCATAATAAAGCAGAGGGTGTAAATGAAACAGGTACATTAACTTTATTTTTAAAATAAATGTATTTTTAAAGATAAAATTATAAGGAGAATTCGTAAAGTCGATCGGATTGATTCGATGTAATCTCTCAGACCGTGCAATTTGATAAAAAAATTTCAACCGTGATCCATGTGCAGGGTTAGTAGAGACTGTGCGCGCAAATTAAAAATTGTAAACATATGTGTTTCAGAAAATGTATTTATTTAAATGTTTCTGATTATAAACATTGCAGCACTATAGCAAGTACTAAAGAAAATATGGCAGTTGCACTTTCTGAAATATTTATTAGTTATTTTGAATAAATAAATGACCACGTGAAACAATATCTGATCGAAATAATTTAAACAAACGATTTAAATAGCCTTTCAGTTTCGTTCGATTCCTCGTATATAAAATTATTCTCAAGTCTGGTTGTAGCATAGGCATACCCAAGTAATACAAATGACCTAAAATCGACGTCACAGTGACGTCTAAAATTCCGTCACATAGACGTCCTGACCACGTCTCAGCGTGGAGCTATGCGACGTCATTTTTAGACGTTGTTTCGACGTCATATTAAGACGTTGTTTAGACGTTATTTTATGACGTTGTGTCGATATCATTTTAAGACGTTGTATTAATAAATGGAGAGCACATAGTACAAATTGAATAAACTTATATTTTCAGTCATACATTCAATGTCAATATATATTTAACAATAGTACCATGACAATATAAACAGTAATTTATGAATACATTTCAAAAATGAATTCTTCGGAAGTCCTTTCGTGAGGCAATCTGCAAACATTTCTTCAGTAGATATGTGAGCTGGTATGACGTTTTTATTGTTGACAGCTTCTCTAATGAAGTGGTATCTGATGTCGATATATTTACTTCTATTGTGGAAATCTGAATTCTGGGCGAGACATATAGCACCATTATTGTCATTATATATTGAGGTACCATTTATTTTAATTCCCAATTCCATGAGGAAATTTCTTAAATGAATCGCTTCTTTTGTGGCATCAGACAAAGCCATATATTCAGCCTCAGTTGACAACAGTGCTGCCGTTCTTTGTTTTCTGGATTCCCAACTTATTGGTCCTCCATTTAATGTAAAAACGAATCCAGTATAAGAACGTCTGTCGACTGCGCAACTTCCCCAATCAGCATCTACATGACCTTCTAAATTTGCCATTTTTGGACCATAACTAATACCAAAATCGATTGTTCTTTTTTAGTAATGATGATGATGTCATCCACATAAATGGCGATAAACATTCTGTCTTCCCCTTGTCCTATACTATAAATGCATGGATCAGATTTGGTTGGTATGGCCCCATATGCAGTTAATACATTGTTTAATTTTATATTCCAACTTCTTCCTGCTTGTCGTAAGCCGTACAGTGATTTATTTAATCTGCATACCTTATTCCCTTTCTTCATTTCTTGTAGCGTATGTTTAGATTTCTTGACAATATTTTTATCAAACTTTTTGCTTCATATAATTATTTGTAACGATTCTTCCAACTGTTTTGGCGGTTCCATGGAAATTCTTTCTTTTAGTTCTCCATTCAAGTAAGCGGTTGTTATGTTAAGCTGATAAATTTTCATTTTTAAAGCGGCTGCAATACTAACTAGAGTTCGTATTGAACTCGTGCGAGCTACAGGGACGAATGTTTGATTAAAATGAATACCTTCTTTTTGTGAGAATCCTTGAGCTACTAGACGAGCTTTTCTTCTTTCCAATGTCACATCTGCTTTATATTTATTTCGTAGAACAATTCTGCTTCCAATAGCTATTTCATCATTCGATCAACAAGATTCCATGTGTCATTCTTCACTATTGAACTTATTTCTTGAGCGATTGCTTCCCTCTATTCATCTGCCTCTGGTTCGTTCATAGCATTCTTCATTGGAATTTCGGCGAGAAAACACAAGTCATTATTGTCTTCTTCTAATATATTTTTAGATTCATGTATATCCAGCAGTGTTTTCACTTTGTATTCTTTGTGTGGTCTGCCTCTTGATCCACTTCTTATAATTCTTGGTCTCCAACGGGATCTTCTTTCGGGTAAAGAATATGAAAGATCTTCGCGTGCAGAATTTTTTTCTTGTATTTCTTGATCTTCATTATTACTATCTTGAATTCTTCTATCTTTTGTATAATTTTCTTCAGGATTGCTTTCTTGAATTCTTTGATCTTCTGGCCTGGTTTCTTGAAATCTTCGGTCTTGAATTCTTCTATCTTCTGTATTATTTTTTTGAATACTTTGATCATCTAATGAATTCGATAATATTATTTCCAAATAATTTCTTTGATTTTCTTCTTCTTGATTTTCATTTTCTGGTAGAAATTCTGAAAATTCATGTCCCATTACAGTTTCGACTTTTGAAAATTGTACATCTCTTGATAGTTCGACCTTTTTATTTGACGGTATCCATACTCTGTATCCTTTTGACTTATCATCATATCCTAATAATATACCTTCTTTAGTTTTTCATTCTAGTTTTCGAATATTATCTTTTCTATTCAATATAAATACTTGTTTTCCAAATTCTTTTAATTCATTTAGTTTTGGCTTCTTTCCTGTCCACGATTCGAAAGAGCTTACTCCGTTTAAACTCTTTGTAGGGCGTCTATTCCTAATAAAGTTTGCGGTATTTACCGCTTCAGCCCAAAAATGTGCAGGTAAATCGCCTGTATAAGTAAGCATCTTGCAGTTTCCATTAAAGTTCTGTTTCTTCATTTAGCTATCCCATTCTGTTCAGGATTATTCGGAATAGTGAGACGTCTTGTAATACCTTTACTTTTCAGATATTTTTCTAATTCTTTACATACATATTCAGTTCCATTATCCGTTTGAAGACATTTTACTGTTCTTTCCTTTTGATTTTCAAATAATTCTAGAACTCCTATGGTTGTCTTCGGAACTTCATCTTTAGATTTAACGAATCTGACTTCACACCATCTTGATTTGTCATCTATATATGTGATATGCCTTTCCTAGTGATTCAACCCGCATCGGACCACAAACGTCAGATTTAATTATCTCTAGTTCTTCAGTGATACGATCAGATTTGTTAGTGAAAGGTTTTCTTGTCATTTTTCCTTTTACACATATGTCACACTGAAATTGATTGTTAATTTCTGAAGAACTTACGTTCGGAATTTCACCTTCTAATTTTTCGTATATCTGTCACGTTCAGATGTCCTAGACGTCGATGCCATGACATAAACAGCCTGGACATGTCTTCTGTAGATGCAAAAATTTGTTCCCCTTGAAAATTTTTATTCTTCTCGCGTGCGTAGTATAGATTTCCAATTCGATCAGCTACTAGTTTGATATCACCTTTTCTGTCGTACACGAAGGCTGTATTTTTCTTGAATAATACTTCAAAATTCTTGTCTGTTATCTTACTATTTGATAACAAATTCGTTCGTAGATCAGGTACGTACAGCGTGTCATCCAATGAAATATTCTTCGTATTTCCATTGATGTTTGCTAAAAATCTGATAGAACCAATTCCAAAAATATTTGTAGATTCGTTGCTTGCGATATTTAATGCTCCGTTCTTAGCATAAATCTCAGTGAAATCGCTTGATTTCTTGAATACGTGTGTAGTTGTGTCGAGCTTCAGAAACAAAATCAATATGTTCTGTGTTCTTAACTTCAAATTTTGTTTTCCCAGATCTACATTCCGCAGCCTTATGCCCGATTTTCCGACATTTATGACAGCGAAATTTTAAAAATTTGAAAGAAAATAACAGTCGCTCAAACTAATGATGAAGAACTAAACATTTTGAAAAATTTCAACTCTCACTCATTTTTAAACAAATAATAATTCCTGATACTGACTATAAAATTGTTTATGATATTTCAACGGGAAAGCCTAAACACTATATTCCTCTACAATTTAGAAAACAAATCTTTAATTATTTTCATAATATTTCACATCCAGGAATGACTGCCACCAAAAATTGAATCTCTTCAAAATTTGTTTGGAAGAATTTAAACACAGATATCCAGAAATGGACTAAAATGTGCAGTAAATGTCAATGTTGTAAGGTCTCCAAACACATTTCTTCACAGACAGGAAATTTTCCTTTACCGTTCAGGCGTTTCGAAATGATTCATTTAGATTTGGTGGGCCCCTTACCTATATCAAATTGTTATTCATATTTATTAACCTGTATAGACCGTTTTACACATTGAGCCGAAGTTATACCTCTCAAAGATACTAAAGTTGAAACGATTACACAAGCCTTTATGAATGGTTGGATTTCTAGATTTGGAGTGCCCATACAAATTACAACTGACAGAGGGGCACAGTTCGAATCACATTTTTTTAAACAGTTTTTATTACAGTTGAATGCAAAAAGAATCAGAACTACAGCATACCATCCTGAATCAAACGGTTTAGTAAAAAGGTTTCACAGACAACTTAAAGCTTCCCTAAAATCTTGCAGTAATCTTAATGATTGGTGTAAGAATTTACCTCTGGTATTACTAGGTCTTCGGGCTGCTTTCAAAGAAAAGCTTGGTTGTAGCCCGGCAGAATTAGTTTATGGCACAAATTTACGTCTACCAGGCGAATTGACAGTTGATTGCCTTGAACAAAAAACATTAAAAAACCAAACTTACCTATTTTTTTTTACAAAATCTTAAACATAATGTGACCAAATTAAAAGCGGTTCCTCCTAAACCATCAAACAAAAAATACTATTTACACCTTGATCTATTCAAAACATCTCAAGTATACATTTGATGCGATGGCATTAAAAAACCTTTGCAACCCTCTTACAACGGACCATATAAAGTAATCAACAGAAACGAAAAATTCTTTACAGTTAATATTCATGGCAAAACAGACACGCAAATGATAGACTTAAGCCGGCTTACATATAATAAACGTCTTTGTTGTCTTCGACACAATGCCAACGACCACCTTACAATATAAACAAACGAAGAGAAGCGTTATTATACTAATTTTTAGTTATTTATTAAAGTATCCTCTTGCATTGTTTTGTTGTTTTTCCTGGGAGGAGGGTAATGAAGCATGCTCGCCTATAATCTAGACTATTGCCACATGGCCTCCCGACCAGGAAAGATAATGAATTTACGATAGTGATATATTTTTAGAGTTCAGTTGTTATATTTCTAAAAAATTAATTTGACGTTTATATATTTTGTGCTTTTTATATTTTTACAATTTAAGAGTTTCTTGTTCTATTTTTACCAAGCGTGGCAGCAGAATGGTCTGCCACGCTGGAGGTAATAGCGACTATTATATTTTGTATTTGCGTTAGCTACTATACCTACGTCTATCGTAAAAGATGTTAGTGCTATATGAGCACATTTATAGTGTATAAGACATTTTAATAGTTTTAACTTGCTTTTTAATGTGCATACCGTTGTATAATAAATGTTCAAACGAAGATACACAAAAAAGACGTGCCACTCAGACCAATCGTAAGTTCAAGAAGATCGCCCTGTTACAACCTATCTAAATTTCTGCTACCAATCATAGCCCCTCTGGCAGGGAAGAGCGACACATTTGTTAAAGACTCGAAACATTTCATAGACATTGCGATGTCAATACAATTGGAACCAGAAGACCGTTTCATTAGTTTCGATGTGGAGAGCCTTTTTACAAATGTACCCGTCGAGGAAGCTTTACAAGTGGTAGCAAAGAAACTAGAAGAGGATACAGAATTGCACAGTAGAACAAATTTAACAATCAACGCAATTCTGGAACTGTTGGAGTGCTGTGTGAAAACTACTTATTTCCATGCTCAAACCGACTTCTATCAACAAAAGGATGGACTGCCAGTGGGATCTCCACTTTCACCAGTTATCGCCAATATCTACATGGAATACTTCGAGAACACAGCTTTAAGCACAGCTCCGATCAAGCCGAAGAAATGGATAAGGTACGTGGATGACACCTTTATTATCTGGAACCATAGCGACACAGACTTAGAAGTATTTCTCTCGCACATAAACTCTCATAAACCGAGCATCAAATTCACCATGGAGAAAGAAGAGAACAACAAAATACCATTCCTAGATGTACTTGTGGAGAGAGTTAACAACACCATACAGACATCTGTTTATCGCAAACCAACACATACGGGACACTATTTGAGCTATGAATCAAACCACGCCGAGAACACCAAGATTGGCGTAGCCAACGCGCTACTACACAGAGCGAAGTCACACTGCAACACAGAACAAGGTTATGAGGCAGAAGTCAAGGAGGTCATTAACACACTCCAACGAAACGGATACGAGGAAGAAATAATCAAGAAAATACTAAAGAAGAATCAAAGGACAAATGCCAAACAGGTAAACAGAGACGAAGAAAAGAGAAATGAATTATACATTCCTTATATAAAGGGAGTCACTGATAAAATAAAAAGGATTGCCAGCAAGTTCAACATATCAACCAGATTTAAAACAACAACCACAATCAAGAACATCTTATCAACAACAAAACCGGAACAGTCACCAAAATTACAAACAGGCATCTACCAGGTGGATTGTGAATGCGGAAAAACATATATAGGAGAAACAAAACGGCCGTTGGATGTCAGAATAAAGAAACACAGACGACACACTGAGAGAGGAGAAACATCAAAATCCGGAATTGCAGACCACGCGTGGGAACACCATCACTGTATCCAATGGGAAGGAGCAAGGATCCTAAAGAAAGAAGAACACTGGTACAAGAGGAAGTTCAAAGAAGCCGCCATCATTCAGAAGAACAAAAATGTAGTATTCAGCCAACCGAGTGTGGAAATCCGACCAATCTGGAGGAAATACATCGTAGCAGACTCTAGCCTAACCATTACGACCCAGGCACCCAAGACGCCCGACACACCCATTGGACCTGACCAGCCACCCGTCACTAATGTTCACTGCCATAACACTAGATATAAAGCTCGTATGTTAAGGAATTAGTCAGTAGTATCAGATCACCTGATGACGACAGCAGATTTTTTGCTTTCGAAACGTTGTGAATAGTATATATGTGTTTTTTTTTTACAAATAAAGATAATGGAAGTTCAAAATAAATTCGTTTTAATTCAAAGTGAATCGTTATCTTATAAATTTAAAAATAAGTTAAAAATGTTCAAACCTTGTAAATTTTTTTTAAACTCTTTCTTCAAAAACAAGAACAAAATTAACTGTATCAGATAATTCCCATATACTGACAATACAAAACTAATTCCTCTGGATAAAGTATTACAAAATTCCATTTTTATATTCGTTGATATTTCAACTGATCGACAAGAACACTTACGAAACTATTTCTGCCAAGGGAGCCATTTTAATATAGAAACATTTTGTATCATACAAACATATTCTCGAATTTGTAAACATCTTATACGTGATAATGCAAATTTAATTATTATCTTAAAACAAGATGAATTAAATCTAAAGCATTTTATATAATGATCATTTAAATACAGATATGTCAAATAAAAAAATGCCTAGAAAAATACGGATTTGCAGTAATAAGCAGGGATTGTAATTTATTTAACGACTCTACATAAAAGTTTAGATCAGGTTTTAAAAAGTACAAAGTATTAGTATGTAAATTGTTTTGTTATCTCTACTTCCGTCATAATGAGTGACACCAGCACATTAAAATTTTTAATAAAAACAAAACAAATTATTATTGGATCTTAAACGTGGTGCGGAAGAAACACAAAAATTGCTATGTGAAACATTTTAACCAATTCTCACACTATTAAGCGATTTAAGTGTTTCACTGAAAAAATACGAAAGGATAAACAAGATTCTAGTGACAAAAGTAAACAAGAATGGGATGTTGATGATTATGATAATATAGTATTCGAAACACCAATGAAAAAAATAAGAAAAACTAAAAGAATTCCACTATTTCCAAAAGATGATGATGAAACATTTGATATAACGTCTCCATCGTCGTCAACAAAACAAATTCAAGCTACACGAATTCCACCATTTCTAAAAGATGAAGACACATTTATTATTATGTCTCCTTCATCGTCAACAAATTCAAGTAGAATTTGAAATTACAAAAAAAAAAAAAAAATTGAAAAAATCTACTCAAAATTTGTTCGGTGATTTTGCTGGCAAATATATGTCATTGTATGCAATTAATAGTTCTGATATTGATAATCCATATGGAATTCACTTGAGTCCAACTACCAACAAATTTATGGTGGGGGATTCTGGAAATGAAATAGATAACAGTGATATTAACACTGGTGGTGAATGGTATGATGGTACTCCAGGACTTTATGATCTTTTCACTTTAAAAGTACCGGATCCAAATGTGTGTAGCAAAGATGATAAAAAAACATATTTAGAAATATTAAAAAAAAACACTGTTCATCGAAAAAATTATGATAGATTGGGATCTATCGTATTTCAACCTGGAGTAAAATATAATAAAATAATTAGGGACATAGTTCCACATATACGAACTCGATCAAAATCTGTAGGGAAAAATTTCCAAAACTAAATGTTACCAACAAACGAGCCTAATATGTACATTGGAATAATCCCAATCAATTAGTAGAAAGATTGAAACTTTTATTAGCTTCAAAACAAAGCAGGTCACACAGGTTTAGATGACAAATTAATTAGAATATAGGAAACTTTATGAGAAGCAGATATTATTTTAGAAATATTAGACATTACAGATTCTCCTATTAGTTGCAAAATGATTATTGACAAGTGTAAATCCCACGAAAGTAAACGTATGCACAACCATTTTAAGAAAAAAAAATAATCCTTGTTAAAAATAAAGTGCCTGTAGGGTATAGTATTAAATAATAAAAGATGGTATACTTCATGTTGAAGGAATTCGTTCAACAAGCATTCCAACTGAGGAAAACGATCTTATAAGTGTAAAACTTCCAACAAAATACTTAGAAAATGTAGAAAATAAATTAATCAGAATATGCAAAGAAAATATTAATCAAAAATTAGTTATTTTTGATGATAAGAGTTCATGAAAAACTTTCAAAGCGTCGGAGTTTAGTTTCGATAAATATATTATTAAATTTACATGGTGGTACACATATATTCGAAAATGGGAATCCTATAACAACTTATAAATTTCCATGCAATAAAAAAATAAAAGTATTTCATACAACGTTACAGTCTTATTACTTGAAACTAAAATTAATAACGAGTCAGTAGTATCATTGATGGAGCTGAGTGTTTCATCGAATAATATTTTCGACTATAAAAAAAAAAAACAAAAAACTCCACAAAAAGTGTCTTTTGAAATTTTACTGGAAATTAATGGGTATTAAACGAGGTATTGTTGATAAGCTGCACAAATTTGCACAGCACAATTTTAAACGAAGACATGTTGTGGTGATATGTTTAAATGATTTATTTCAAGCAGACCTTGTTGAAGTGATTCCGTATAGAAAAGAAAACAAAGGATACAAATACGTATTAGTAGTTATTAATGTGTTTCCGAAAAGAGTCTGAACTGTGCCAGTTAAATAAAAATCAGGGAAAAATGTTACTGATGCAATGAGTACTGTTTTTAAAGGTAAAAAATTTGCAAACAGATAATGGAAAAGAATTTTACAATAATGAATATCAAATCTTAATGAAAAAACACAATATAAATCATTATTCTACGTAAAGTGTTAAAAAAGCGAGTGTTAGAAAACTTTTCAATCGTATTTTAAAATCAATTATGTGGAAAGAGTTTAGTTATCAAGGGTCACACAAATGAATTGATATAATAAATAATTTGCTAATCAAATATAACAATACAAAACAGAATAAAAGTGAAACCTATTGATGTAAAAAAAAAAATAAGAAAAGATGTACTAGTTAATGTAGTAGTTCAGATTTTTATTATTTTTAAGACTAATTTCAGAACAAAAGATATTTTTTTGAAAGCCTCTTCAATTTTCATAAATATTTTTTTAAATAATTATTGTAAAATAAAAAATAATGATATTGAAAAATGTAAAACAGGTGTAAAAAAAAACTGGAAAAAGTAAGTAGTACTTAATGTTAATGTAATAAATTTTGTTTATTTCAATATTTGTTTTTAACAAAAAAAAGTTTGTATTTATTTGCACAAATGTATTATTAGTGAAATAATAAATATTTACACACCAAGTGAGCTAAGGTAATGTTTATTCCTGAGAAGAAAATTTAGCTCACGATATCGTAAGGGCGAGTGAGTTAATTTCTTCGAGTGAATAAACATTCTTAGCTCACGTGATCTGTATAATATTTTATTCAATTTTGACGAAATAATAATAAAAAGTATTATAACATTTAATTTTGACAAAATAAAAAGCTGATCGGTTAGTAGGCTGAGCATGACAATCATCGCTGATAGACGTCAAATCTATTTAAAAAACTTTATTGTCTGTCATTTATGTCGCAAAAAATAATAAAAACGGCTGATAATGTCTGATAAGTAATGTGGTGAGTGTTATTTTCGTTCTTGATGTTATTTTTAAATGTATTTTTTGTTGCAGAGTGAGTTAAAATTTTGTGAGAGTGATATACAAAATTTTAATTCACTTGTGAATAAAATGTTACTTGTAGTTGTTGCTATGGAGTTAATAATAAGAGTTTAAAACGTCAAAATTGAATAAAATATGTTATGTATACATATAACCATCTTTTAATTATCATATTATACTAATAATACTTAATATTTTTGAAATTATTTCGTATAATATTAATTATATCTATTTAAAATTTACTACGTTCAACAATATAAATCTAGTGATACAACGAAAACACAAAAACATTGCGTTCGTTAGGCATATCCCATATAAGCTGCGCGTATAGTCGGACCACTGATGTGACGTCACACTAGTCGCATGCAGGCTTCTGTATAGTACGGCCTTGGATGGCTGCGATTGCTGGTTTACAACCGGCGAATCGTATCTACTTATATATTTCACCTAATCTCCACAATAATGAGTTTGATATGTTTCTTGATGCATTAACTGTGTTTCTTATTAATGAAAAATTTATACTTATAGGCGAGTTTAATTTACCATATCTGTATGACTCTTCAGTAAATTGTACTAAAACAATATCGTTCAATCAATTCCGTAAAGTTCTAGATCTCATTCAACATAATTCTGTCGCTAATTTTAATGAAAGGAAGTTATATTTAATATCAAATCTTTGTAACAATTTTATAATAGGAAAATCTGAGTTTCCCTTAGTTAAAGAAGATAAACACCATCCTTCAGTATCATTGCAATTTAATATACCAGTTAGAACTAAAATTTAAAACTTTTCATTTGCGGCTTCACACTCTTACAATTTTAGGAAACCTAATTTTATCACATTATATAAAGATATCTACTCTACAGACCGATCCCGATTAAATAAATTTTAGCTCGTTGATCAAGCTTGAAATAAAGTTTATACGATGCTATACTCTGTTTATGATAATTTAGTCCCTAAATATGCACATAAAAATTCCAAATTTCCCGTATGGTTTAATTTTGAAGTCAAATATAACCTCAAAACTAAATATTATTTTAGAAATAAATGGGCGAAAACAAATAATATATTTCATTTTAATGAATTTAAAAGATCAACAAGGCTAATAAAATTAGAAATCACCGTAACATACAATACCCAAGGAGCATAAATTAGTTTGTTATTAGTTCAATTAACTTGTAAAAAACTTTTATTAAAACTTTTTCACTCTTATGCAACGATAACTTACTGATTCCGCCACGTTAATATTAGGCGGGTGAGGAATCTATTCAACTAATTTACAACGTTTTTTTAACTACTATATAACTATCTATTATCATTTAAGTATCACTTACATGCAATAGTTGCATATATATTTTGCATAGACTATAATATGTTGGTTTCATTAAAGCTAGTTGATAAAGATATATATAGTAATAAAACTATAATATGGTTTACTATTAAAACTATAATATAGATTTCTCAGCAAACTATTTTTTCTACCGTAAATTTATATTTTATCATATCACGAGTCGTATAAGTAGTCTAAGCATAACTATGTTGTATAATTATAATAATAATAATAATAATAATAATAATATTTATTTAGGTTATCATATTACATAATATACACCTAGGTCAAAATTTACATATAAATAGCAAAATATATATAGTACATGCAATTTTTAAATTAAATTTCAGTACACTTGTATGTACCAAGACTTGTAATGTCTTCTGCAACTTTTTGGATCTGAGATCATCTTTATAAAGATAGTATTAAAATTCAGTTTATACATATCTGCTGTACTCATTTTATAAACAAACTTAATTATTTTAGATTAAGGTTCGATTCCCCTTTACGGTAATTATTTTATTTTTTTTACATAAAAATTGTTGAACTTTTAAAAATCTGTTTTATATTTCCTAATTGTCATTTATAAATAATAATAACATTGTGATAAATAAATAGAAAATAATTGACAATAATTGATTACAATAATCAAATTTTCTTTTCATGTTAATAAACAATATTTTTTTATACATACACTAAAAACGTAATTCCTACACAAATTTATTATATTTCAGTTACTCCCCTGTGTCGTTCGGCCTAACACAAATGTTAAAAAAAAGCTTATTCCTGAGATTACATGAAAGTATGTCCGAAAACGTTTCGTCACAGAGTAGCAGCCCTTTAAAATTTCACCTCGTCAGGCACACTTTTTATTAATAACTATGGCAGTAGTTGCAATAAAATTTTTAAGCACTATGTGGATACTAATTTAGATCCATATTCATTTTTATTGAAGAATTAATTCACAATTATATAGTACCTTTCGGTGTTTCTCAAGGACCCGTGCTTGCCGCGTTGTTATTTATGTACATCCTTTATAAATGACATTGTTGATGGTATTCATATATCTAAATGTCATATATGCGGATGACTTTCAGTTATTTTACACTATTTCAGATATAAGTAGTTTCTGCGAGCTTCAAATATATTTAGATAGGATTTATCAATGGTCGCTGCGTAATAATTTTAAATCTACATAAATGTCATATTCTAAGTTATTTAACAAAGGTTGACACGATATTTTACAATGTATGTTTTAAGTTTAGTTACAGTCAATTCTAAAATTGATCTGGATATTTTATTTGAAGTAAAAGTTACTTTTCAGCCGCACATAGAAAAATTAATAAGGGGCACCTCTGTGAATCTTGGTTTCCTATTTTGAGTAACTCGTGATTTTAATAGTTCAAGAGCGGTTTACATGTTGTTAAAAATTTGAAAATTAGGCATGCGATATGCTTAAAAAAATCATCAAAATATGCACCATATTAAGAAAAATAATGCAGATATGAACATTTAAATAAAAATATGCAAAATATTGGTTATTTGCTTTTGAAAATGGTACTCGCATTTTCTATAATTTTTATCTTATTTCCATTTTTATATGCAGTCTTTTATTCAGAACATTAGATAGGTAAAACGAAAGTATAAATATAATATAACACAATTATTATATAAAAAATAAAATAAAATTTAAAAAAGAAACATTCATTTTGTAGATAAATTGTTAATAACAAAAATAAACCCATATACCTAAGTTCTGAGCAACCAGATTTTAATCGTATAGACAAAATAGGGTCCTATACCATAGTCATATTTTAACTATCTTAAATAAGAAGACGAAAAAATACATAAATTAATGAGTATTAGTGAAAAAATTTTCTTTAAATATTAACTAGGTCACAAACTACAAGCGATTGAACCTGATTACTAATTGGGTATAACGTGTTAGGTACTAAGAATTTGATTGGTCGCCTGATTTTAAAAAGAAGATTCGCGCGTCTGTAGCGGTCACCTTTGAAAGAATATGAAATGTCATGATGTTCTATAACATAACAAAACATTTAACAATTTTGTGTTTGATGAATTTGTTTAATTATAACATCTAGTAATATTAACAATAATCATGTATTTATAAATAAATCAATTTTTAATATGAATTAAATTAATAATAATATTAATTAAATTAATATTGAAACTTCAAAACAGGCAAACATTAGCGCCATCCGTCGTCATACTTTGTGTAATAATATTATTATTATTATTATTATTATTATTATTATTATTATTATTATTAAATACAATTCCCAACAGGCAAAAAGCCCAATTCCAGGGAAAGGAAAAAACACATAGAAAATAGTTAATAGCAACAGGTAAGCTTTTTTATATCATTAACCGAGTGGTGAAATATATCAATTGTATTCTCAATGGTAATATAAGAATTGACCATAAGATAAATAGGTGACTTAGATAGACTGTTTGACTTAGCTGTTTTCAAATAAAAGATACTTTTATACCTAGACGATATCCTGCAAAGTTGGTAGTGAATTTTATTTACAATACATATACAATCGATACTATTATTAATAATTTTATGTAGGAAAACTACAGCCGTGACATGCCGCCTTTGATCAAGTGAGGCTAGATCGAATGCCTCAAGAAGTTGAGATTGAGAAATACCTCGCGGCGGGTAGACTCCTTCGAGAAAGTACGTGGCAAATTTAAGAAACTTTCTTTGGACGTTCTCTAACAACTCAATTTGGTGACTGAATAACGGACTTCATATAACGGAACAGTATTCGAGGTGGGGACGTACTAGTGTAACAAATAATATGCATAGGATGTTAGAATCTGAAAACATGTCCCAATTACGGATCAGGAAACCAAGACATCTAAGTGCGACAGATATTTTGTCTTCAATGTGTTTAGTGAAGGTGAGTTTAGGATCGAAAGTGACTCCGAGATCACGTACAACATCAGGGCGTAGTAAGGTACAATTGTTTAGGAGTAATTGAAGCTAATCGTGTTATGTTTTTTAGAAAAAGACATACAAACGCATTTACTAATGTTTAGATGAAGATTATTCTCATTGCACCACTTAAATATAGTATCTAAACCTTTTTGCAATAGCATGCAGTCATTAACAGACGTTATACTACGTAGCAGTTTCAGGTCATCCGCGTAGAGTAAGTGATCGACGTCAATATTGGCAGTAATGTCATTAATAAAGATATTAAAAAAGAGAGGCCCTAAAATCGAGCCTTGAGGCACACCTGATGTTTGTAAAAAATTCTGAGACTGGAAACCGTTTATAGCAACAAATTGTTGTCTATTACTGAGATATGAGGTAATGAGTTTTAGCAAAGGTTTAGAGAAGCCATAGAGTTTAAGTTTTTCTACAAGCAGAGAGTGATCCAAATTATCAAAGGCCTTAGAGAAGTCCATATAAACAACATCGACTTGACTTTGACTATCCAGTGCGTCGCATATCATTTGAGTTTTACACATGAGATTAGTGACTGTAGATCTACCTTTCATGAAGCCGTGCTGATTGATGGAGATTGACTTACTAACATGATTGTAAATTCTATTGTGCAAGATAGATTCAAATATTTTACAAAAGTTACATAAAATTGCAATGGGTCTGTAATTTGTGATCTCATTTTTATTCCCCTTTTTGAAAATTGGTTTTATTCTAGATGTTTTCCACTTCTCAGGGAACGTGGAACTACTAAGAATAAGGTTGAAAATTTTGACGAGAGGTTTAGCAAAAGCAGGATAGCAATCCTTAATAATAAGAGATGGAATTAAATCTGGACCCGTTGTCATATTGGATTTCAGTTTATGAATAGCAGTCGTAACCTCGTTTTCCGTTACTTCACGATGGATAAAGTTGAAAAATTGTTCTGTATAATAAAATTCGCAGAGTCATTATTTGTGTTACCATTGAATGAGTTCGAGAAGTGGTTTGCAAAACAGTTAATTATTTCTTGAGAGTTTTCAACAGAATTGCTATTGTAGTTCATCGCAGAGGGAATGTTAGAGGTGTTACGTTTAGTGTTTACAAATGACCAAAATTTTTTAGGTTCCCAAGTTATATCATTTTGAACTCTAGAGCAATAACTCTTAAAAGCATCATTAACATCGGCTTTGACTTCAAGGTGTAGTCTTATAAATTCACGTTTATATGCAGAAGAATTATACTTCTTGTAATTCGTCCAGGCTTTATGCTTCTGTTTAATTTTATGAATGATAGGACCAGTAAACCACTGAGGGTAGGATTTAGAACACATACTTTTTAAAGGTACGTGCTTGTGCAAAACATTATTTATTGCGGAGTAGAAGGCATCAATAACACAATTTACATCCTCTTTATTGTCTAAGAAGTCTAAGAAGTCCCACTGAATAGCAGAAAGATCTTTATATAGTGAGGGAAAGTTGGCTCTATTGAAGTTAAGACCTTGACTGGTGACAGATTTAAGTTTTTTATGCTTAAGGTATGTGGGGATTTCAACTGTTAGCGGAGGATGATGCGGGTATTCTCGAAATAGGAATCAATTGATTTTGATACTACGCAGGGATAATTACTTATTATTAAGTCTAAAATTTTGTCAAAGTCATTAACTATAAAATTGAACTGTTCTAAATTTAAGAAATTCAAGAAATTATTGAGAGAATTGAAAAAAGGACAAGACGAGATATTATTGTAGCATTTAAGATAGAGAGGAATATTAAAGTCGCCAAAGATAATAAGATTAGAATTATGAAGAAAATGCAGACTTGCGAGTGATTCGAATAAAGTATTATAGTCGGTAACTGGACAGGAAGGTGGAATATAAATATTCATTGCGTAGACAGTTGAATGTTTCACTAATATTTTTATTAATAAGATGTCAACATGAGAAATAGATGTAAACCTATTAGAGTATGCAGCATGGTTGACTATTGAAGATTGGAGATCACTGGACACTGCAAGAAGGACTCCACCGCCCCGCTTTTTATTTGTGTCACAAAAATTGCGATCACTCCTGAACACAGTAAATTGAGTGTCATTGAAAAGCTCGGAGTTGCAAATACCATCATGACACCAAGTTTCAGAAAGTGCGAATAATTGGTATTGGGTTGCAGATAAAGAAAATTGATACAAATTACTACACTTAGAACTCAGACCAGTAACATTTTGATAGGAACAGTTAAATTTAAAGTCATCTCCATCTTTATTAAGTGAATTAACTGATGTATCCATAA
Source organism: Ophonus ardosiacus (assembly GCA_943142095.1). Classification (NCBI taxonomy): domain Eukaryota; kingdom Metazoa; phylum Arthropoda; class Insecta; order Coleoptera; family Carabidae; genus Ophonus; species Ophonus ardosiacus. Next base: position 24,163,900 of record OW964834.1, on the reverse strand, counting down.
TAGTGGAAACAGAGTCGTTTGGATGCCGTAATTGCTATTTGTCCCGTAAAACAGTTTTTTTAAATTTATCGAGGGCTTGCTTATAGACATGACATGCACTATCCCAAGCAGCGTGATCTGTAGGTATATTTACATTATTGACTTTATTGAATTGACAACAATTAATACACTTCAAGTTATTCCCAGTGCAGGCATCAAGTCGATGGGTATCCGCACATTTAGGGCAAGTAGGAGTCTTTTTAGTGCAGGTGGTAGATATGTGATTAAGGCCGCAACAATTGAAGCACCGACGTAGGTCAATTCCATCATATACAGAGCAGAAGTCATACCCTATAAAAAGCTTACCGGTATTTAACACATCATAATAAGTTTTATGATCAACTTATATAAGAAATTGGTAAATAGATTTGTTTTTGCGTAAAGGTTTCATTGAAATAAACTCACAAACACTATTTTCAGATATGCATGATTTGTTCTGCACTTTCAAATAATTGATTATAGCTGTAGGATCTAATTTGTCAGATAAGCCAACGACTTTAACACTAGGATTAATCAGTGGGAGTTGTTTGACATCATATTTATCACTAAGTTTCTCATTTAATGCGTGTTTAAGTTTAGAACAGTTATCGTTGTTATTACAGCTTATTACTATACCTCCATTACTTGAGTGTTTAATATTAGTGAGTGTAATATTATTTTCAGCGGGATTAAGGGATTTGAGCAAGTCTGATTTAGTAATACCTGATTTTTGGGCACCAGTTTTAGGTTTGACTATGATTGGGGGTTCAACAGTGTTCTTAGTAACTGAGGCAAAAGAGGCTTGTTTACAAAGAGATGGTGAAATATTGGGGCTAGACCTCGAGGCAATTGAACCTTTGTTTTCAAGATCTTCATGTATTGCATCTTTAAAAGATAGAATCATGGACTCCATGGACTCCATTTTACTTAGAAGCGTAGACTGAAGCAAATCAAACATTTTGTGGAGACCATCATCATCACTAGACTTTAGCGACAACTTAGTGACCTTGTCATTGATATCATTAATCTTGGATGACATATCAAGCATATTGGTTTTATCAATAACTGCGCAGGTTCTCTTACAAGTATCACATAAGTAGAAGAAATTACTTTTCTCGAAAACATTAAAGACATCCTCAGTAATATTAATACACGATGTGTGAAACTTTCTATTGCATGAACCTTCACAATTGACTAAACTTTGATCCTTTCTCTTGTATCTACATTTAGCACAATCAGCCATTATGGCATAATAATAAATAGAAAATTAATATATAAATATAAAGTCAAATATTAAAAAACAAATTAAAACTTAGGTACTAAGGATGAAAAATACAGGTGAAGAATTAATGAAATAAGAATTAGCAGAGTGGTCCACACGATATATTAGAAAAAATGCTAGAATTGCGGAAAATCTAATTCAAGAAGAAGAGAATCCCTCAATAACATAAATGCAACCACGTTTAGCAAAAAAAAAATCTACAAAAAGCTTCCAGTAGTCAACAAGAATGGTGCACTAATTATCTGCTCTACTTTTGATAGAAAGGACAAAATACGATTTAAAAAAAGGTATAAATAGTGCGATAGTAAGCTGAGATAAAAAAAGGTGCTTTCGAAATAATATAAAATTGTCAGTAACGTTTAAAATTTAGCAAATGCAGAAAGCCACGTGTTGCTCTACTTTCATATGTAAACACAAATTTCAAAAAAGTCGATGTTAAAACGTGTATTTAAAAGGGACAAACAATAAGCAATAATTAGATTTTACAAGAATATTGACAGGCTATAAGATAATAAATAAATTCCAAGCTCCACGTGTTGACTACTTTCAAATGTAAGGACAAATTTTTAAAAAGTCGGTATTAAAATGTGTATTTAAAAGAGAAAAACAAGATGCAATAAATAAATTTTACGAAAAAAATGACTTAGAATAAAAAAAATTAATAAATTCCAAGCACCACGTGTGGTCAACACTTAGAATTGAGAAGTGATAGAAACTTCAAAATTTCACAAAATGTAATTAATAATAAACTATTTCATGCTACTAGAGCACTTTGCTATATGTACACCCATGAGCCCACAAACGGGTGTCAAAAAGGTAAGATGATAAGAAAGTCAAACTTACGTTTACTTTTTAAATATGAACAATTTTCTCTGTAAAAAAGGTCACACACTGCAAATTGCACTTATAAATAATAAAACACAATATTAAAATATCTTTCAGAACTCATATTATTAATTGGAAAAATACTACCTTTTTTAGTTTATGTTCTGTTTTTATTAATTTAAACCCAACGTTTCGGCACCATAAACTGGTGCCTTCTTCAGGGGATACATTGACATAAATATGTTAAAAAACAATAATAACAAGTAACCAAGGTAACAAGAAATGTTCATAAATGTTACCTTTTTTATGTATACAATTTTCTAGACAATATATGCATGCCCGGTAATAACATGGACGGCGAACATGCATCTTCTCAGGAAAAAATCTCCTATTGCCAGAGGAAAAACCGTCCCAAAAACTGGCAGAGAAGTGATCTGTATAACTCAGAGACGCTTTATCGGTAGCGAAATACCGCAGCCGTACTCTATGTAAACAGATGTTAGAAAAAGTTTATAAAAATTGTATACATATTACAAATTACAACATATTTAATATTGGAAGCCATGCGCGACTGAGTTCTAATCCGTCACAATGATTGAGATTGATATTTCTTGTTTTATAAATCTCAATGGCTTCTCTTATTAATCTGTTGTTAAGTCGAGAAGGTCTTGCAATAATTTTTGTATCTTCAAACTTTATTTGGTGGAATTCTTCCAAGGCATGTTCTGCAACGGATGATTTCTCAGGCTGGTTCAATCTGATCGATCGATGATGTTCGCTCAATCTTGTAGAGACAGTTCTACCAGTCTGGCCGATGTAAACTCTCTCGCAGACACATGGAATTCTGTAAATCCCTGATGATTGAAGAGGGATGACGTCTTTCACTTGTTTCAACATATGTCGAAGTTTAACATATGGTGAAAACGAAATCTTCATGTTCTTCTTACGAAGAATTCTACCAATCTTGTCCGTTACGTTTTTTACATAAGGAAGCGATGCATATAATACGTTCCTTTCTTCTTCATTGTTTGTTGTTCTATTTGCTTTAAGACATTTTTCAATAGAAGAATAACCATTCTTCATAAAAATATTTTTAATTTCACTCATCTCATCTTTTAATTTATCTGGATGGCATATATCCGTAGCTCTTCTTATTAGACATTTTATAGTGCCAAATTTCTGTGAAGGATGGTGGTGTGAATTAGCATTATATGGAGTTCTTTGAAGAATTAGCTTTGGAATCTTCAACGTTGAAACCTTCTCTATGGTTACGATATGTAGATGACGTCTTTGCTATTTGGCCACATGGGCGTCAAAATTTATCGATTTTCTTAGACCATTTAAATAACATCCATGAAAATATTAATTTTACCGTAGAAGTTGAAGAAAAAGGCATTATTCCTTTCCTGGATGTTTTACTGGAAAGAAGAGAAGATGGTTCCTTACTGTATTCAGTCTACAGGAAGCTAACGCACACAAATCAATATATAAATGCTAATTCACACCACCATCCTTCACAGAAATTTGGCACTATAAAATGTCTAATAAGAAGAGCTACGGATATATGCCATCCAGATAAATTAAAAGATGAGATGAGTGAAATTAAAAATATTTTTATGAAGAATGGTTATTCTTCTATTGAAAAATGTCTTAAAGCAAATAGAACAACAAACAATGAAGAAGAAAGGAACGTATTATATGCATCGCTTCCTTATGTAAAAAACGTAACGGACAAGATTGGTAGAATTCTTCGTAAGAAGAACATGAAGATTTCGTTTTCACCATATGTTAAACTTCGACATATGTTGAAACAAGTGAAAGACGTCATCCCTCTTCAATCATCAGGGATTTACAGAATTCCATGTGTCTGCGAGAGAGTTTACATCGGCCAGACTGGTAGAACTGTCTCTACAAGATTGAGCGAACATCATCGATCGATCAGATTGAACCAGCCTGAGAAATCATCCGTTGCAGAACATGCCTTGGAAGAATTCTACCAAATAAAGTTTGAAGATACAAAAATTATTGCAAGACCTTCTCGACTTAACAACAGATTAATAAGAGAAGCCATTGAGATTTATAAAACAAGAAATATCAATCTCAATCATTGTGACGGATTAGAACTCAGTCGCGCATGGCTTCCAATATTAAATATGTTGTAATTTGTAATATGTATACAATTTTTATAAACTTTTTCTAACATCTGTTTACATAGAGTACGGCTGCGGTATTTCGCTACCGATAAAGCGTCTCTGAGTTATACAGATCACTTCTCTGCCAGTTTTTGGGACGGTTTTTCCTCTGGCAAAAGGAGATTTTATTCCTGAGAAGATGCATGTTCGCCGTCCATGTTATTACCGGGCATGCATATATTGTCTAGAAAATTGTATACATAAAAAAGATAACATTTATGAACATTTCTTGTTACCTTGGTTACTTGTTATTATTGTTTTTTAACATATTTATGTCAATGTATCCCCTGAAGAAGGCACCAGTTTATGGTGCCGAAACGTTGGGTTTAAATTAATAAAAACAGAACATAAACTAAAAAAGGTAGTATTTTTCCAATAAAACACAACTTTATTAAAAATAAAATTTGTTTAAAACACTTTGTTTAGTCAAATGCTGCGCACATCAACACATCTACTACTACAAATATTGTCAAACTGTTTCAATGTTCTGTAATTTATTAGGAAGAAATCCTTGTTAAATGCTTATTATTTATGTTATTTATGCTTAATAATAATTTCTTCGTAAATATAACGTATAAGTTTTTATATAAAAACATTTCAGCTATGCAAACATGAAAAAAAATTGTTTCCAGTATAACTAGCATTGTTTGTTGATCACTCGTTAGTACCCGCTACGTCACGCATAAATTCTTAAACTTTAAAAATTCATATCTCGCTTATTACGTAAAATTTTTAAGTCGCGTTTGCACTGAAGTTCTTATTTTATCCTGTTCTTACAGGAAAAAAAAAATAAAAGAAAAATGGTATAGGACCCCATTACTGCAGATGACAGCTTTACAAACAATTTTGTGGGAAAATATTCATGCAAAAGGCGTACATACCTACGTGACTCCAAAGTAGAGCGGTAATCTTGAAAGTGGGCTTCCGGTTTCTTAATAATTATTTATACAACAGGAGAAAAAACTATAGTTTCATTTCACGAATAGGAAAGTTTGATTGAACGAGCCATAGGCGAATTCGTCTAATCCTGTGATCCTGTGATATGACACTTTTTACTACAATAAAAATGTGAAAAAACTGCCAAAACGTTTTGGCTTTTCACTCGTAACCGTTAAAAAGTGCACTTTTCAAGACTTTTATGTGTTTAGAAAAATATACTGATGAAGTTATTTATGACTAACGTGTATTGGCAAAGATACTTTTTATGTTAGATAAACAAGAATAAATATGAATGACACTTATATCTTTTTATTTATATTAGAATCATGTCAACGACTACAAAAAACATTTTTTTATAAACTAACTTGATTACAATATATATATATATATATATATATATATATATATATATATATATATATATATACATAGAACAAGGTTTCTTGATTTACAGATAATAATACTTCAACACTCCCTCTAAATCAAGAAACATTTGCCTTGTAATCCAATTTTGTCTCTTAAAAGCTGTAGTCTTTTCTTTGGTAGTGGCTTCGTAAAGATATCCGCAATTTGTTCTGTACTTGAAATGTATCCAATGTCCAGTTTTTCATTTTCATAAAGTTCTCTAACAAATTTGTACCGTACATCTATATGTTTGGACTTGTTATGAAATTCAGGATTCTTTATAAGACGAATCGCGCTTTGGTTATCAATTTTCAGTTCTGGAATGGGTGCGATGTTACATATTTCCTTGTATAATCGTACAAGCCAAACAATCTCTTTTGCAGCTATAAACTCAGCCTCTGTTGTAGATAAAGCTACGCATTTTTGTCTTGTACTTGTCCATATTACTGCTCCATCGCTTAATTTACAAATTATTCCAGAAGTTAATCGCCTTGTTGAACTATCTCCTGCATAATCCGCATCACAGTAAGTTTCCAAATTGTTCATTCTCATTTTTGCTTTGTACAAAATTCCCCATTCCATTGTACCTTTAATGTACTTTAGTACTCTTTTTATTATTGCCCAGTGTTTCGTTTTTGGACAATTTAAAACTTGGGATAATACACCAACTGTAAAAGCAATATCCGGTCTTGTTGCTACAGCAATATATAGTAGACTACCCACTGCTTCTCTGTAAGGAATATTGGTAGCTAGATCTTTCTCACATCTTTCAAAATACTGATCTGTTTCTATAGGTGTAGATACTGGATTAGCGTCTATCATATTAAATTTTTCTAATACTTTCCTCGGATATATTTCTTGGTTAATAAATATGGAGCCATTGTCCAAACGATGAATTTGTATACCAAGAAAACAATCTGCCGGTCCAGTTCTAACTTTGAATTCTTGTTTCAGTTTCTTCAGAAATTCGCTTAATTCATTACTATCCTTAGTTATGACAAGTCCGTCATCTACATACAAAACTAAGAATAATCTTCTATCTTTACTGATGTATAAACATGGATCTTCATTACTTTGTAGTAATTCGCAAAATTGAAGAAATTTCCTGAATCTATGATTCCAGCACCGCGGGGCCTGTTTCAAACCATACAGACTTTTATTCAGTCTACAAACCCTGTCAGTTCCGTCTTCATATCCAGTAGGCTGCTTCATGTAAATTTCTTCCGGTAAATCTCCATAAAGAAAAGCTGTTTTTATATCAAATTGTTGTATTTTCATGTCTTCACTCGCAGTAATACTTAACATTGTTCTGATTGTATCCCAGCGAACGACAAGACTAAATGTTTCTTTAAAATCAATTTCATATTTCTGTGAGTATCCTTTTACCACTAATCTTGCTTTGTATCTCTCAACACTTCCGTTAGTTTTATATTTAATTTTGAATACCCAACGATTATCTATTGGTGTTCTTCCTTTAGGCAAGTTTACTAAATTCCAAGTATTATTTTCTGCTAACGCATCTAATTCTTCTTTCATGGCAAGTTTCCACTGTTCACTATCTCTTGATGTTAGGGCTTCAGACAATGTTGAAGGCTCTTCAGATACTGCCAGCATAATCACATCACCATATCTTACTAGCTTTTTGATAGTAGAACGATCACGTAATCTTCTTTCAGTAGTCCGGGTTACTTCTTCTTCATTATCTTGTAATTCTTCATCTTTATTATTATTTGTTTCTTCATTATCTTCTATTTCTTCTTCTTTATTATTTATTTCTTCTGTATTCTCTGTGTTAAAAATTCGACTGCAGCAAGATCGCGTAGTAGCTTCATTCTTGAATATGACATCTCTTGATAAAATAACTTGATCTTCTTCCGGAATCCAGACTCTGTAGCCATCTCGATCACCACAATATTCCTTTCTTTGCCTTCTTATCAAATTTTCTTCTTTTCGGTTTAGGTACATGTACGAAGCATTCTGTTCCAAAATTTTTTAAGTGATCTGTAGTAGGTTTCTTATTAAACTATATTTCATGTGGTGTTTTATCTTCAATAAGAGTGGGGCCAGTTCTGTTTATAACATAAGCTGCAATGTTCACCGCTTCTGCCCATAGTTTCTCCGGTAAATCTCTGGCGTGTAACATAGTTCTCGCTGCTTCCACTAATGTTCTATTGTCTTGTTCTGCAGCACCATTCTGTTCTGGTGTGTAGGGCATACTTCTTCTATGATTTAATCCAGCGTTTTCTGTCATTTTCTTCACTTCTGAATTGTTAAACTCTTTTCCACCATCTGTAAGCAATTCTTTGATTAAATGTCCAGCGGTTTTCACAGCCTCTAAAAATTGTGCTAATTTCGTTTTTACTTCTGACTTTTCCTTCATAAAGTATACAGTTCTGTACTTTGAATAATTGTCTTTGAAGTCGACAAAGTATCTCATACCTCCTAATGATACTTCTGGAAATGGAACACACACATCTGCATTAATGAGTTCGGACGTTCTGTTCTTCGACCAAAACTCAGACGATGCATTTTGCCAAACATGCATGCTTCGCAGATCTCACCATCCATAGGTACATTGATTCCTTTTTGTTTTAAATATTTCCTGACATGACGTTCGTGCCAAATTTGTAGAATATTATTATCTTGTGACAAACAAACATTTGAAGGATATATTACCTTCATCAGCAGCTTGTAGACTCCACTTGATTGTCTAATGCCGACAGCTACTGTTTCTTTATTCTCATTTTTGAAAATTCGACATCTGCTATTTGAGTATTCTGTCAAACCGTTATCCAGAGCACAGCCTGATGAAAAAAGATTTTGACCTCCTTCCGGAACAAACCAAACGTTTGACATATAACCTGGTTTCCATTTTTCTCCAACTAGCATTTCTATCTGCATTTTACCTTCTCCATATGCATACATATTTCTTCTATCACCAAGACGTAAAGATTTTGATTTAGGAAATGGAGTGTAGCTTGTGAACCAATCCGATCTTGTAGAAATGTGATGTGAAGCACCAGAATCTATCAACCAAGAAACATTACCATCTATCCTTGTTGATGTACTACTCATAAAAGCTTGTCCTTTGTTTTCTTTTGTAGATCTGTCATTCTTTATATATTTATTAAATCTTTCATACTTCATTTTGCGACAATTTTTCTTAATGTGTCCCATTTTACCGCAATAGTAACACTTAAATGTATTTGCATTTTTATTGTCTTTAGATTTGACATCTACAGATTTTTCTGCTTTCGTTATTAACGCAACAGAATCCTGTTCTTGTTTCGATAGTTCCGTTTCTTTTAAACGTTGTTCATGCTACGTTCTGTTAAGCTTGTAATAGTACGTTCTGAATTCTATTCATTAACATAGATTTTGGAAGTTCAACATTTTCTTCTTTTAATTCGTCATGCAAGTCTTGCCAAATCTTCTGCAAAGTCGAAACTACTTTTATTTATGCCGCGTAACCTGGGCCCATAACCTTATGAAGTTATTTATGATTAACGTGTATTGGCAAAGATACTTTTTATGTTAGATAAACAAGAATAAATATGAATGACACTTATATCTTTTTATTTACATATATTAGAATCATGTCAACGACTACAAAAAACATTTTTTTATAAACTAACTTGATTACAATATATATATATATATATATATATATATATATATATATATATATATATATATATATATATACATAGAACAAGGTTTCTTGATTTACAGATAATAATACTTCAACACATACATATAAATTCATTTTAATAAAAAAAAGTGTAGTATTTTTAACAAACGTAAAATAACGCATTTTGAAAAAGTTTATAGTGAAAATTAGCTTTATATTAAACAATTTTAATTTACAGTTAAAAAAATTTATGTAGGCTTTTTGGATCTTGTGTTTATTGATTATAAACAAATTATTTTACATTTGGACGTTTCGATTGAGAAATCACAATCATGATCAGCTCTATAAAAACAATACGAAATAATTTGAAGCAGAATACTAAGTTGTTTACATACCTAATGGTCATGTTATTACATTTTTATAAAAATATATATCTAAATATATCAGTTGAACACTAAAACAAATTGTTGTAAAACCACGACCAAAACATACAATTCATTATCCAAACTCTACAATATAATAGTTATCCAGAAATCCTATTAAAAAAATTATAAAAAATAGAATTAGAAAACTTAAATATAACAATAATAATACAATAACAATAAATAAAGAGCCTGAATTTTTTTCAATAGTTCCATATAACGAAAATTTAAATTCTGCTTTAAAAATACCTGTCAAAATTGTAATATTAAAATTGCAAATTCAAATTTAAATATTTTACAGACATGTTATACTAAATTAAAAGACAAAACACCGTTATTAGAACAAAAAAAAAACGTCGTTTGCAAAATTAAATTCGGTGCTTGTTCTAAATTTTACATTGGTGAAACAAAAATTTACATAAAAGAATTTACCAACATAATTATAATATTAAAAAAACACAATATAAATCATAGTGGAATTAGTAAACATAGTTTAGAAAAAGGACAAATCTTTGATTTTAAAAATACAGAAATAATTAAAACAGAAAAAAAAATCAACAAGTGACTAATCTATGAATCTTTATACATAAATGTAAATGAAAATAACACGGTCAACTGCCAAACGAATTATAAAGACATTTTAATTTACGCGAGCTCAATCTTACCTAATTTAAATTTGGATAAACAGCTGTTAAAGAAAGACAACAATTAATTAAACTTACAAATCCCCCAAACATGCAGTTTATCGCCATACTCTGGCTGAACAACTCATAATTTACTACTAGTCAAATTAAAATATAGTTCAAAATATTATGTTTTACAACAATTTGTTTTAATGTTCAACTGATATATTTAGACATATATTTTTATAAAAATGTAATAACATGACCATTAAGTATGTAAACAACTTAGTATTCTGTTTCAAATTATTATTATTTCATATTATTTTTATACAACTGATAATGGTTGTGATTTCTCAATCGAAAAGTCCAAATATAAAATAATTTGTTTGTAATCAATAGACACAAGATCCAAAAAGAGTGATTCGGTCGAGACGAGACGAGACGAGAAATTCATTGTCTCGTCTCGTTTCAAATTCATAAAACTATGTCTCATCTCGAAATTTTTCTCGTTTCGTTTAATATAGTCTCGTCTCGGCCGTGATTCTCGCCGAGATTTCTCGACAGAAATTCAATATGTATATTTTGGTCCCATAAACTAATTATTAAATTTATACAATTTTGTATTAATAGCAATTTGAACAAAAAGATAAATATTTGTACATTAATAGTAAAATAGCGAACTCTTTTTGCAGAGACAATTCCCAACTGAGCATGGCGAGAGATGTAAAGCATCTCATAAAAGATAGTTGACTTAAGAGGGAATGTACCCACATGCAGAGCCATCTATCGAGACAGCAGTTATACCATACTGATGAGCTCTAACAAGAGCAAAACGCGTCTATGGTTACTAGCTGAGCATGGCCGGCGTCTGTTAATGACCGAAAGGTTGATTCAGACGCTGTAATATTGTGAAACATGGCTAGTGTTTTCTTAAATATTTTATAAATATTTTATTTAACATTGTTTCACCTAGAGTTCTCTATTTCACTATTAATATTTAAATAGCTGCCAGTGCATTTTGGCGATCCCTCGATAGATGGCTCTGCATGTGGGTACATTCCCTCTTAAGTCAACTATCTTTTATGAGATGATTTAGGTACATCTCTCGCCATGCTCAGTTGGGAATTGTCTCTGCAAAGAGACAGCAGTTATACCATACTGATGAGCTCTAACAAGAGCGAAACGCGTCTATGATTACTAGCTGAGCATGGCCGGCGCTTGTTGATGGCCGAAAGGTTGATTCAGACGCTGTAATATTGTGAAACATGGCTAGTGTTTTCTTAAATATTTTATAAATATTTGTCATTTTATCTGTCAAAATTTGATATAACCTAAAACTTATACAAATTTTATTATGTTATGATTTTATTCATTTCATATTTATCTAGCATTTTCTAATCTGTTATAAAACATTAAAAAGATAATAACCCTAAAAATCTTAGCTAAAGCCTAGATTACACGATGAAGTTTTTATGTTCAAGTGACTTGAAAAGTGTCTTTATAAGTAACCTTACAAGTTTATTTACACGATCAAGTTTTGCGTAAATTAAATTATCCAAGTGTCAAAATTTAAGTTATATGTACTTACATTAAGATTTCAATTACTTATTTCTCTATCCCATTTTGCCAGTTTAATATCGATCGCTTATAACACTACTTGTATCTTGTATACATCGAAATTATAAACACAAATGACATTTGACAGTTACTTGATAGTTAAAATTTGTTGGGACTTTTAAGAAAAAGTAGCGCATAGCGCATGTTTCAGTTTTTCTTTAAAATTTTTCGTTAAAAGTCTATTCATTTGTCTCTCATGGCATTGTGCGAGAGAGAAAACTTTTCAAGTCGGAAAGAAAAACTTCATCGTGTAATTCACGTTTGACAAAGTCTGACAGATAAAATTTCAAATACTTTATTATTTTTTTGTTCAAAATTGCCATAGTTAAATAGACAGATATTACTAAAAATATGTTAAATTTCACACATTTGCAAATATACTCATGAGAAAAACAACAACCGAGAAACATTTTTCGAGAATCGAGATCTCGGCAAATAGATCTCGTCTCGTAAAATATTTTTTACATTTCTGTCTCGTCTCGCTGAGACGAGAAATCTCGAGTACGAGACAAGACGAGAATCGAGAAATAATATCTCGTCTCAACAGAATCATTGTCCAAAAAGCCTACATAAATTTTTTTAACTATAAGAAAATGAAATTTTTATTTACAAAAAAGTTTTGTATTTAGTCGACAAATATTATTTATTTAAATTTGACTCTATACAGTGTGTCCCATTTAGAGGTGCCACCATTGGGATCTCGAGAACTATAAGAGATACGATGTCGGTTAAATGGAACTTTTTATGCGCCTTTGGGAGGCCATCTCAGATGTGCTTTTGTTTTTCCAAAAATTCTCATAGGGCACTAGATAATGACGAAAAACTGAATATTGTTGATTTTTTCTTTCTCAAATAACTTCTAAACTAGTAGTAATTGAGAAAAACGTTTCAAATATAAAAAATAGATATTTTTATTAACTAACCAGTGGCGTACGAAATAAATTTTTATACCCGTAAATTTTTGAGATATAACACAAACTTATATTTTTTTAAATGGAACCCATATCTGATTTTAGTCTCAAAAAAATAAATATTTTTTTCTCTTTTCAACGATGTCAGGCTTATTATGTTTTATATTTGTTTTGCCTTCAAAATTATTATTTTTTCCTTATTTTGTATTAAATTTACAATTATTTTGAAAATATTGGTAGATTTCTATTTGGAAATACTCCTTGTATTTAAATAATTTATTTCGTTAAAAAACTTTGCTCAAAATTCGTATGAAATTAATTTTTATAATATTTTGTATCAGGTCGCGCATGGCACATCATAGTGTAATTTGTAATTATGAGTCTATAATGAAAATATTAAGTAATAAATGCATAAAATAAATTACTTTGATCAAATACAATATAATTAATAAAAATAATAATGTTTTTTTGGGAAATAATAAGAAAATTCAGGAAAATAAAGAGAAAAATTAAATTTTAGGAGCAAAACTAATATGAAACATAATAACCCTTACATCATTGAAAAGAGAAAATAATATTGATTTTTTGAGACTAAAATCAGATATGGGTTCCATTTAAAAAAATATAAGTTTGTGTTAAATCTCGAAAATTTACGGATTTAAAAATTTATTTCATACCCCACTGGTTAGCTAATAAAAATATCTATTTTTTATATTTGAAACGTTTTTCTCAATTACTACTAGTTTAGAAGTTATTTGAGAAAGAAAAAATCAACAATATTCAGTTTTTCGTCATTATCTAGTGCCATATGAAATTTTTTGGAAAAACAAAAGCACATCTGAGGTGGCCTCCCAAAGGCGCACAAAAAGTTCCATTTAACCGACATCGTATCTCTTATAGTTCCCGAGATCCCAATGGTGGCACCTGTAAATGGGACACACTGTATACGGTTCACAATAAAATCGTTTAAATTGCAGTTAAGTAATCGGAAGCATATTTTTAAGATTTGTAATTCCCGCTTATTTTTGTAGTCTATATATATATATACAAAACGGTTGAAACATCCCAAGTAACACTGACCAACGGTCGACCAAAAAGTAACGTCGATTTTAGGTTGAATATATGTCATATTCGGCCATCTAATTAGACGTCTATACGACGTCACTGTGACGTTGATTTTTGGTCGAAAATTGGTCTATTTAGACGTCTATGCGACGTCAGTGTGACGTTGATTTTTGGTCTGAAATAAGACTTTTTAGACGTCAGATTTTTGGGCCCTGTGACGACTTTATTTGGTCGTAATTATATCTATTTAAACATTTTTCAGACGTCCATTTGACATACATTTCGTTTATTTTTACTTTATTTATAATATTATTAAAAAAAATAAAACAATATATTGCTTACTACAATTATTTTTAAAATTCGAATAAATATAATATACAACTTATTATATAAGTACATATATGTATAATATATATTTTTATGTATGTATCGTCATCACCAAAAGCTACGAATAGAAGCAAATTTGGCACACTCAAAAATGGGTAATAAGCCGTGGTAATATTTATATTTTATTTATTTAAAACATATATGTTTACATATTTAATTATAAATGTGAAACAGAAAAAAAATGTTATATTTTTTCGTATACAAATGGACATTTTGATTTGCAACATTTTCAACAAAACCTAGTAACGACAAGACAAACTTTTAACAAATGTTTACAATACAAAAGCAAATGTATAAACAAAGGGAAGTATACATTTTGTAATTTTGGTAGATCTTGGGGTCTTCAATAGTGAACTAGCATCCTTTAGAATGTTAGAATCTAAGAATAAATAATAATTTATTTACTGAAGATTAAGTCATATTTTCTTCAACTGCCCATTTTCTCATATCGTATAATATATTATTGTTCTCATTACTATTTTTGTGCACAACCGATTTTAAAGGCAAAATTTCTATAAGGAAAAAAAGAAATATATTAATTAAGAATATAACTAACATTTAGTAGATATAGTATTAAGGTCCCAGCTGTGCATGTTTCAATTCACGTGTTTAATGTACTAAAAACTATTACTACCATCCATTTGCCACAAAATGAAAATGTAATACATGACTTTTGAATTTTCCGCCCTAATTTCCGATGTTTTTCGTTCCACGCCCTTCAGACATCATTACATGTTTATAATATTAATTTCCTTCTTTTTATGAAATATTATTTAGCTTTAAGCTAATAATAAACAAATTATTATATTTTCCCGGAATCACTTAAATTATTTAAAAATTATTCATAAATTCTCAATTTTATGACATTTTGACAATTGTATTAAAAAATGAAAACAATAAAAAAGTCAGATTGTGTATCCATGCTAAAATTTTCCATTACAGTACTCAAAAGAGTCAGGTAAAATTTTACATGACGTATAATACTGCAAATATGAACTTTCAAATCTCAAGATAGCCATGAAGATTTTTGACGGTTAAGGGAAATAAGTATGTATGTATGTATAGACGCACCCTCCGAAATTTTTGACATGTCACTTAGACGCTTATAGAAGCTATAATGGCTGCGCTGCAAAGTCAAATTAAAGAGATATTAGAAAATTAGTAATTACCATGGGAGAACATTGAAAATAAAATTTCATATGAACATTGAAAATTTAGTATAGGTATTGTAAGTAGATCAAATTGTGGTTATATTGCATATTACAATTATTTTTTTTATAGCTATGGCAAGATATGAAAGCAGAGTCTTGTTCCAACCACAGTAGGAGACGGACGTGTTTAATTGAGCTCCGTAGTGATTGTGTAACTTCATAATAATAATGTGATAGTGAAGTGTAGTGAGGTGAAGTGAAGTGAAAATGTGTAATAATTTATAAATACAACAAGGCCTTAATAATTTAAGGCCCTGGCCAAAATAAGGAATTTAGAAGAAGATTCTAGCAAATAACTTAGGACAGAACAGGATTCATTTCCAGTCGATAAATTGAAATTGGATAATAGAATAAAGGAATAATTCACTTCACCATAAGAGGATTGAAAAGATCGGCATTAAATTCACCTACATAATAATCCTTTTAAGGATCTTTTCGCTTTGGGATATTAATTTTCTTTTCAGGTTTACTTTCTAATTGTAATAGCATCAACAATACGGAAAGAAATTAGCAGTAATGCAAAGCCTAGGAATACATCAAAACTGCAATAAGGAATGAGAACAACAATTCTGAAATAAAACAGAAAACCAAGCTTCATGTAGATGTCAAAAGGAAACTTTAAAATTAAGGTCATCCCGCAAATGAAATTCAACTAGATATCTTTTAAATTCGCATCCATCTATATGGACAATAATTGGAATGCCACAGTAAAAGTTCCAGACCTCATTGACTCGCTATCGACATAAAATAAGTGGTAGAATCCCACGTTAAAAAAGTCACCCAACCCAGATTTCCATTAAAAAGTTGGGGAGTCTACTGGACGTTAAACAAATTTTTATGTTTCTATGTTGTGGTTGTTGGCTAGAGCGTGTTAGCAAGACGTCTCTAGTCCGCGCCGTGTCAAGGTGCATAGGCCGGCTGTTAGTGTTTTGTCCTCTATACTCTTACAGGGTGGGCCTGGCGTATCCAGGATTTAGTTTCACGTAGTGAACAGCTCTGTTAAGAGGAATCTGAATCTGATCTGATCTGAGCTATGGCAAGATATGAAAGCAAGTGGCTCTATAAACAAGGAATGGTGAACTGTGAACTATGCACGACAATGGACGAATAATTAAAAAAATAATTTATTGTTTTATAGATATAACTAGATGCATTATTTAATTAATGTATATTTTTTCGTGAATATTTATCTTTTTCAAAAATATTTTTTATGTTTAATATTTTATTGTAGGTTTATTGTTTTACTTTATTTAATATTTTCTATCCAATGTTTTATATTGTAGAGGATAAATGAAACTTTAGAATTAAATTATTTATTTTTCTTAGTAATTTTTCCCGACCATCATTTTTTACATCGTAAAAATGACATCGAAACAAAGTCTTAAAATGACGTCTAAACAACGTCATTAAATGACGTCGACACAACCTTTTGAAATGACATCGAAACAACGTCTTGAAATGACGTCGACACAACGTCTTAAAGTGACGTCGAAACAACGTCTAAAAATGACGTCGACACAACGTCTTAAAATGACGTCGACACAACGTCTTAAAATAACGTCGATACAACGTCTAAAAATGACTTCGTACAGCTCCACGCTGAGACGTGGTCAGGACGTCTATATGACGGAATTTCAGACGTCATAGTGACGTCAATTTGAGGCCATTTGTGTTACTTGGGATTATTTGCTTCAGTTTTTAGAAACCTACAAAAAAAATGAATTAGTAAATAAATGTTTGATAAAGGTATTTTGAAAATTCATTTCTGTAAGGTGAAATAAAATTTTTAAGTTATCAGACGAAATAAATATTTGAGAATGGACTCCATTCGGATTTATAACCATGTAGGCAACAACTCTTTACTATATTGCGTCGTTTGTCCCCAGTACATGAGATAATAGAAGTAAAGGATTCCTTAATGTTGACAATGAGAAAAAAATAACAATATCGACGATGTTCTAAAGAGACTAACTTTATTTGACATTTGTCAATGAAAATAAATTCTGCACTCAAGATTGTATAAGACAAAGATGAAAGAACCCGTGTTATGCTTTATATGTTCTCACAATATAATATGATGGCGCATTCAAATTTTAGGTATATATGCATTGAGTTCAGTGGTTGCTACAATTTGTGATAAATGTAAAATGAAAAGCTTCTTAGCTTTTATTCTATAAAATATAATAAACATTTATTTTTGTACATTAAATTGAATAAAACTATGTAATATTATTGTATTGTTTTAAAGTGTTTTAATACAAACCGAAAGATGTCATTAATACGCCAATTTTCGAAGGCTGCAAATATAAGTATACGTTTCTATTTGCGAAGGATGTTCGAGAATACAATTTTACACAGAAAAAATTAGGTATACCTATTTAAACTCTTCTTACGGCGAGTTGCACAGTTACCACTTAAGTTTTTTTTAAAGATTAAGTTTTAGTTTATGGTTTAGTTGTTGCACAGTATTTGTTTTTAATTTAAACTGTCACTTAAATACAAAATACTTAAGCGGTACATGTGGTACCGTTTAAACCAAAGTTGTGTATTTTTTATTGCTACTAGATTACATTTTTTCAATATGGAACTTATAAATTTTATCGAAATTGATGATGACGATGATGAAGATATCTTGTATATTGAAATTTTTATAAGACCTCATCGTAATCCCATATACAGAACAGACATAGGTTCGATAATTTCAATCAAGTTTACACCATTGTTCGTTCACAGTTTTGTTAATGTATTTTTATTTGAAACTAAATAAATACAAAAATATAAAATAAAAGAGGAGTACTTTTTGAAGTTTTCAATAGTTCCGGAGAATAATCTTTCCATACTGTTGTGCCACCATCAACGTTAACGTTATTTCCAATGATAATTTCTTAGACTTCAACTATATTATTGTCCTTCGAGTTGTTATTGTCATTATTAACAATTTCTATATGTACTGATGCAAAATAAAGAGTATACAAGTCAGAATATTGTTCTTACTTATTTTATAATCAAATATACCTGTATTTTCCGCTTCAAGAGTGTCCGAATCAAATTCTGTATGAAGACCAGTTACTTGTATATTTAATATTTCCAATAATTCCTCATCTACATTATTAGTACTAATTGTTGTTGGTGGACCACCTCCAGTAGCTAACATGGAATACTTTTGGTCTGCATATTGTTTTTAGTATTTTTTCTTAATTATCGTATTTTTTTGTTAAGCAGTCAGCTGCTCTGTAATTAGTGCCACTTTCACTGTTAAATTCACTTTGCACAGTATTCCAAATAAATTTTTTTTCTTCCATAATAATGTATTAGATTTCTTGCATTCAATAATATGTTTATATTTTCTCATTAAATTTAGTAATAATGCTACTTCGTCTTCTGTAAAGTTCGAAGCACGTTTTACTTTATTATCTACTAAATTTTCCATGTTCATTTTTTATATTCAGTTCTCAAAACTCAGTCAAAATTCATATACCTATAGCCTATAAATGATTATTTGTTGGTTATGTTTTGCTTAACTGTCAAAATTATTTACGTGGTAAGTTAGTTACAATGGAGTCCAGGTTCACCAACATATAATTATTTTCGCTTTCATAAGTATTTTCTTATTTAGAACTGTGCAACATTTATAGCTTAAGTTTTCGTTTAAACGCCGGTTTAAGGTTTAACTTAACTTATACTTAAGTGGTAACTGTGCAACTGGCCCTTAATGTACGTATATGAGGAGAACAAGTTAATTTTAACTATAACTATACGAGAAAGTGTTGCCATAAGTAACTAAATAAAAAAAATCCAATATTAAGTATTTGAGAGCTTGATCGGCTATTATTGTTTTTTGCATAAAGTTGTCAGAAAGATGTATTGTTTGGAATCAAATGAGACGTATCAAGAGCTGCCATGCAGAAATGTCAAAAATTTGACAGCACGATCGGCTTTTGTTTTTTGCTTAAATTTGTCAGAACGATGTCGTGTTTGGTATCAGATGATAGGTATCGTCAAAGACTGCAATGCAGAAATGTCAGGAATTTGACAACTCGATCGGCTTTTGTTTTTTGTATAAAGTTGTCAGAACCATGTCGAGTTTGGTTTTAAATGAGACGTATTATCAAGGGCTGCCATGCAGAAATATCAAAAATTTGACACCACGATCGGATTTTGTTTTTTGCTTAAATTTGTCAGAACCATGTCGTGTTTGGTATCAGATGATAGGTATAGTCAAAAACTGCCATGCACAAATGTCAAATATTTGACAGCTCGATCGGCTTTTTTTTTCCATAAAGTTGTCAGAACCATGTCGAGTTTGATATCAAATTAGAGATACCGTCAGAGGCTGCAATGCAGAAATGTCAAAAGTTTGACAGCTCGATCGGGTTTTGTTTTTTGCATAAAGTAGTCAGAATCATGGCATGTTTGGTATCAAATGAGAATTATCGTCAAAGGCTGCCATGCAGAAATGTTAAAAGTTTGACAGCTCAGCCGGTTTTTGTTTTATTCATAAAGTTATCAGAACCATGATGTGTTTGGTAACAAATGAGAGGTATCGCCAAGGACTCCTATGCAGAAATATTTGACTGGTTGATTGGCTTTTGTGTTTTGCATAAAGATACGTTATTTGAGAATCCGAGAAGAATGATAGCGTTAGTACTTTGGGTTTATATTATGACTACGGATTGGACGTACGTAAAACTATTATAAAACACTACCAGCGGAGTGCTAAGGGAAACTTTTTGCAATTATAGTAAATATAACCAATCTGCTGTTGTTTTCTCACTTATTCATAAATATGAAAGGCTGTCATTTGAAAATCCGTTGTTTATTGACAATTTATATTAATGTTTTGCTATTGTAACTGTGGGACAACTTATCATAGTAATTATTCCCCCTGCAGCTATTAATAATGGCGGAATCAATATTCGACATGCTATAATAACGGCTCATTTACAATGAAATTGTAATGCTTAATAAACATATATTATTGTATGTATTTTTTGGAATAAAATATTCCAAAATTGTCAATAAATTTAATTTAATTCAGGCTTCACTTAATAGTTTTGGTTAAGCATATGTATATACACATAAAGTAACTCTCTAATTTATAATAATACATTTATCACTTATTTTTCAATTCTTAACAATTAATTATAGCACTCCGATAGTTGAGTTAATTATTTCGACTCTGTAACATTTTATGCAATTATCAGTTATAGTTAAACTTTTCTTCCGACCGCAATTATGATGAACAATATAACTTACATGTTTTACTGTATTATTACTCGCAATACGTCGGCATATTAAAATGCAGATTCTTTTGTATCGTAAGCGTGTGCCGACGCCATGGGGCGGGCATTTCCGGATCTGTCGCGCACCTGACTTTAAAGTAGGATTAGATCGACTTATTTCTAGAACGTAACGGAAACTTATCGAAGGCGATAACGTATATACCGCGTTCAGCTGTGTAAACAAACCGTGCGCGGCGTGACCTTGTACTGGAATATTCGCGAACTTTTCTAGATAGATATAAAGCTATGCGAGTATAAAGCGGACCGGTTCTGCGCGAGTTCAGTTTTACTTGAATCATTCTACGGAGTACAGTCAGTTCAGTTTAAGACAATCTGAGAGAGGAGACAGTCTGAAAGAGAAGACTGTCTGCTAGGGTAGTCGGTGATATAAATATAATGATATAAATAACGCATAGACAATCTACAACAGTCTGCAACTGACCGGTAGTTTACGATTGGAACGCGTAGTGAAATAAATGAAAATAGCAAAATAGAGTTATTTATTTATCAAGGCATGGAAGTTCGAATATGGAGATTATTTATAATAAAATAAATAACCATAATGAGTCATGAAAAAGAGCTCATTGACGAGAAAAGTATTAAATTTTTTCTGATATCGTATAAGAATTCAAATTTACTGAATGGTACATATAACCTACTTTCATTTAACAAGTAAATCACATTAAAAACTTAAGGAACTCCATTTAAAATTGTACAAGAATTTAAAAAACTGTATACTGGACATCATTTATTTGAATTGCATACTTACAATTTAATTTCGGCTACAACTTAGCTCAGTGTTGTATCAGGTTATGTTGTGTGTTCTTGAAGTTTGCTTAACTATGTGCGCTGCGCGGATTAAACGTTGTCAGATTTCAGATTGCAAATTAGTGATAGATAAAAGATAAAGTTATCGTCATAAATTATTGAATCTTTTAATTATTTATATAATTTATTTAATATAAATTCAGATATGACCGATGCGGCTGCAGAAGAGTATAGAAATTATAACATCAAAGTTTCACTGGAGCTCTTTTGAAAATATAGTTAAAGGTGGAAGCATGTTACGAAACTTTTCTCAAGATTGGTATAATTTGTGGAACCCAGAAAAGACAGTGAGTTTTCCGTACCGTAGTCATCGACTTATTTCTTGTAATAAGTACACTTCATGAAAGGCTAAGGTAATGAAAGCAATTTTTCTGAATTTTGATAATTTTAATTCTTATTAAGAGAAAGATTAACCTTTTATATAAAACACATAAAAGTTTACTGAGTTACAAATTGTAGATCCCATGGTAAATGACATTATTATTATTATTGTTATTATTATTAATAATAATATTTCTATTACTATTAATATTATTATTATTATTATTATCGTCATTATTATTATAATCATAGTTAGGTTCGGGGCTTTAAAGCGCTAGTCACTTTTGTCACTGCCACCAGTAAGAATTATTGATTCTGGAAGGAACCCCAAAGTTTGCATGAAGGAAGTTACTGTTCCAAGAGTCCGTTTCCTGATCTTATTTCCGTGAGATGTTTTTTTTTTTTTCTTATCTAGACGATTAATTATACTTGTGGCCGCAGCTTGCTATTTCAGAGAACAAGGACTACTATCCATTTCAGAATTATAGTCAGTTAGATTTGAAGCTCAATTACTTTGTTTTAAAAAATTAGAAAATTACAAAACACACTTTAAATTATGGACTATACATTTCTACGTAATTACACTAAGTTTCATGTTTATAAATTAATTAATATAAAATAATGACAATACTTATAAAAATGACCCCTATTGTATGCATGCAACAACTCTACTATATTGCGTCTTAATATATATATATATATATATATATATATATATATATATGAAATTAATACTATCCTACAGAACTATATAGTTCCAATTACAGGCGATTATAAAAAGATTATATAAAAAATACCCTGCAGAAAGTACCCGAAATTACGACAAATTACCCTAAATCAAATTACACATAATAAACAATTGCATTCATATTAAATGAAATGAATTTTTTAGCATTAATTAAAGCATTTTAATAACTTCTAACTATAATTGGTAAATTAAGTATCTAGCGATATGAAATGTTTGATCAAATCTCATCTAGTCATTATAATTTTATTTTATTTATTTATTATTAGACAGAATCAGCAATGATGTAGCGCTGATGTGGTAGCAACGTACGTCGTTAGATTAATTAATGTGCCTCAATTTTAAGGCAAGTTTGCTCATGCACTGCACTAAAATCCATTATAATAATTGACGTCTTTTAGGGCATATTAATTCAGTATACAGACATTAGGGTGATAAAAGAGCAACCTTAAAATGCGGTCACTTGGTCACTCATAAGTTGTTCTTTATTTTTCTTCTGACCTGAGTGGTGCTGATTGTATTTACATCCGCCCTTACAATGCTGTATACTCTGATTGAATCTGAGGTTCCTCGGTTCGAATTCTCTGGATGGCTACATGCGTTAGTCGTTAAAATGCCAGCATATTAGGTTTTAATCGCACTCGCATGCGACGACCTGACCAGTTACCCAGCTCAAACATAAATGGTGCTAGCTGCAGAAGGAGTATCTCCGCTATCGCACTGGTTGCATGGCAAGCAGTGGTTGTTGCGCGGAATTTATACACCAACTGCATAAGTACCTGTCGGTCTAGAAACGAGTATCCATGGTATTTGAGGCCTTGGCCCTCTAAGGGCTGCTTGCCATAAATGATGATGATATAACATTATATAACGGTTACCATCTATAAAGACAGTATAATATAAGGCAGTCGTAGATTTTAAATCGTCCAGAAATAGTTTTTACAGGCCTTGGCCGGCAAAATGATAGGGATTTTATGGAAATAAGTTGCTATTATTCTGGTGAAATATGAACTTATAAGTATTTTCAACACAAGAATTAGCAAAAATTTTAAAACTCATAATACTAAATTGTTTATTGTAAATTAAATGAACACATTTTGAGTAAAATGTTAGTAATTATATTTGAACTTGCAATGCAAAACCGCTAAAAGACTTTTATTATACTTCATTTCACGTAAGAAAATAGCAGATGGCGTTTAAGAGCCGATCGTTTTTACATGCATTAAATAAATAATTCAAATCCGTGAAATCAAACTTTGTAAATATTAAAAATATTTGTATCTGAAAAATGTACGAAACCTTGAATATTAAAAATTACGTCAAAATAACTTAATTCTGTAGATTCTGGCCAATGAAAAAGCTGAATTTATATCGCTCTCTACACAACGCTATATTCTTACGTGAAATGAAGTATATTAAAATCTTCCTATGTTACCAATATAAAAAAATCTCTAGTATAGCCTCATTCACAGCTCCGAAAATGAAAATAAAATTATACATAAAAATAAAAATAACGATATGAGCAATAGATTCTTATGAAAGTGTTCACAGCTCTCGAAAATAAAATTAAACATAAGACATAAACACAAGGATTTGCAAATGTTAAATATTTTACAAAAAATAAGCACATACATAACAACTGTCATTTAAGCTGTCAATTTACCTTGTGGCAAAAAGATTTCAATTTAAACATAATTTGAAAAATCTGTTTTAAGACGAAAGTTCGCATATTTGATTGCGTACAGTGCTTTAAAATGTATGAAGTTATTATTGTTTATTGTTAGTTATGAATATATTAAATGACAGTTGATGTTAATTTACGTTTTATTTTTGAACCAACCATAAACTCTTATTTATAATTTTATTTATATTTCTTATTTTCGTAGCTATGAATGATCCTTGTTTCGTATTTGAACAACAAATAAAATTCATTTAATACATACAGAGTGTTCAAAAAAGGCAGAAGCGCGCAGCTTCATACGATTTTGAAATTTGCCGCTTACTTAGTATGACAGCATTACTGTTTCCA
This sequence comes from Ophonus ardosiacus, assembly GCA_943142095.1. Classification (NCBI taxonomy): domain Eukaryota; kingdom Metazoa; phylum Arthropoda; class Insecta; order Coleoptera; family Carabidae; genus Ophonus; species Ophonus ardosiacus. Next base: position 24,139,167 of record OW964834.1, on the reverse strand, counting down.
TGGGCGTATCTTTCGAATTTTGCTAGCTGTCATAAGAATAATCTTAAGAACTATCTTATTTACGTTCACTCGAAAGAAAATATGATTCAAGAAGAAATTTGTCGCACTATTCATTAAAAGTCATAATGAAATGAAATTACTTAAAGATTTTTTATGAAGGTATGCGAAATATAATTTAGACATTATTTTCAAACAAAAACTGTTATCTACTTAACCTTCACACATTTTTTATCACTCTGTATATAGAGAATCCGGCAAGAAAAATATCTTTTGTATCACACATCCGGAAACAGTTTTGCGAGTGTTGTGCCGTTTCTAGACTGTTTGTCCGAAAATGAAGAATTTGATAATATCATGGATATAATCCATAAAGATAATACATGAAGTAGTCGTAGAATTTAAATTAATTGCGGGAAAATTATTTTCTTTGACAAGGTTTGGCAGATGAATGATAAAATTTAAATACATGAGGCTCTACGCGAAGCAGGCATGATTGTTTAATTAATTACCTGAAAATAATATTTTGTGTCACCGTCCGATATAACTTGTTTTACATATCACCAGAAATATTTTTTTACCGGTCAAGGCCACCAAAAATATAAGGCCCTTTTATAAGTTGGTATTATTATGAAATGAAATAATGAAAAGGTAAATAATTTCAATTTTATAATAAACCTAGAATTTATATTAATGGCAGAATAATTATTTTAATCCAGAGTCTGGCAGATGCCGAAGAATTATATGATCTTGTGGATATATAAAGGTAACCATCCATGATGACACCATCAGGCAGACGTACAATTTAAATTATTGACAGGATAATGATTTTTGAAGATGAATAAATTATGATAGATATATAATGAACAATAGTTACCATCCATAATGAAACCACACAAAGTAGACGAAGAATGTTGAATAATGGCATGACGGAGAATTTAATAAAATAATAGACATAACGGTTACCATTCATAATTGCAGCATTTGAGCTAGACGTATAACATAAATTAATGACAGCACAATGATTTTCATCCAGTGTTCGGCAGATGACGGAGAATTTGATAATATCATAAATATGACGATTACTGTTCATAATGGCAGCATATGAGCTAGACGTATGACCTAAATTAATGACAGTATTATGATTTTCATCCAGTGTTCGGCAGATGACGGAGAATTTGATAACATCATAGATATAACGGTTACCATTAATAATGACAGCGTAATGATTATCATCCAATGTTCGGCAGATGACGGAAAATTTGATAATATCATAGATATAACGGTTGCCATCCATAATGACAGCGTAATGATTTTCATCCAGTTTTATGAAAATTGCTGATATTAGGGTACTACCTGTACACAAAATGACAAGGTTCTTTTAAATATTTTTTGCAACACCACCTTCTTAAGTCGTCTTTATTTCACACTTTTCAATGGCTAAAATGTATTATTATATAAAAGTGTGAAATAAAAAAATAACTGTAAAATAAAAAAATAACTATGAAATAATAAAATTACCAGAACAAAGTAAGTTTTATTAATATATTAATTACAAGTTGAAAATGGTAGTTAGTTCTCGAGGTTTCTGCTTCCATTTCTAGACTTTCTTTTATGTAATTTTCAGCTACGGCGGATGATTCCCATCCATCATGACATTTAATACTTAATATATCAGCACCGGTACCAGCTAGAAGAGAAGCAGAAGATCTTCTAAATGCATGTCCTGCATAACTTTCGGGTGTAGGAAGCTGAAGATATCTTGCGATTATACTAGGTATTTTCGAAAATTGATTGATGCCCACACGTACACTGCACTTATTATTACGATATTGAACAAAGAAGCTGTCATGACGTGTGTGAGCAGGAAGAAGAGCACCAGATTTGTTATAAATTTCCAGCGGATTCATTCCATTGATTGGCATTTCCATAACAGTGAAAATCCTTTCAATATGTGTCTTTGAATCAGGAATTTTAACAATTATCATAGATTCTCTTCTGTCGATATCTTTAACTTTTATATTATATGGTTCTTCTCATCCAAATAGGCTAAAATTGCAGATTCACCAACGGTCGTCACTCGATTTTTGTTACACCATGCCATAAACAGTTCGTATTCGGCTTCATACATTTTTCTAGATTTACCAGGTAATAAATCTAAGCTTGCGGCTTCTGCTTTTGCCTTAATCTCTGGTGGAGTACCAAATATTTCTTCGTCAGTATCTCTAATACTCCCATTTTTGCTCATTTTCTATCTTTTTAAAAAACTAAATAAGGAGCAAAAATTATTAAAATAAATTTTGTTAATAAACACTAAGAAAAGAACAAAACAAACTACAACAAATTTAGTGAACTGTGATCTTGTATTTTGTGTTGAAATAGTACCACTAGTGACATCTGTCATCTGAATGTGAGTTCCGACCATATGTTTTTCTAGTTGCTAAGTTCATTGTTGTATTCAAGGTTGTAATCTTGACATTTTCATCAAAATGACAGTTTTCTTTTAAAATTTATTTTAAATTTGTTCAACTGAAGAATGTGGTGTAGCAAAAAATTATATATAACTCGTGACTAAACGGTGTTTTTTACCTCCCGCTACCCTTGGTAAGGGAGGTATAGGGATCGTGCTAAAAATCACCTATCGAGATTTTAGTAAATGACCACGTTTTAAGGTCCCTAGAATTCAATTTTAACATTTTCACGATGATGTCTGTATGTATGTATGTATGTGTGTGTGTGTGTGTGTATGTGTGTATGTGTCTATGTGTATGTGTACGAATTTTGTTTGCACTCTAACTCAAATACTATCATTCAGAAAATTCTGAAACCTTGTATTTCTACCCTATTCTAATAGGAATAGAAGCCATTGGATTTTGGTGTAAATCGGATAAACGAAAATGGTACTTTACTTGAAGCTCATAATGGTTTTTCTTCAAAAATACCATTAAATGCCATTTTTTTCGCATTTAATGTCATTGGAAAATTATAGATTTTTGAATTTTGTACAGGTATACATTAATACTTTTTCTATATATTTTACAGATAAATTTAAAAATCATTTTTCTTTTTTTAATCCCGAAGCCTAAGATAAACACAATTCCTTTGTTACACAGTTTATTTTTCAAATGAATGTCACTGACAGGTAAACGTCATTGTCAAAAAACTAATCACTTCAAATTAATAATATTATTAAATGACATAGTAAATAATAAAGAAAATCGTAAATAAAGCAGTAGTTATATGCAATGGAACATAATATAGTTTGAAGCATTACTAAATACTTAGGTATGTATTTAAATTTTTTTCATTTGTTAGCTTTAAAGCATTCGCTGCCGCTCATGCTTTAAACGGCTCACTCATGAAAAAAAAGCACTGTTTAGCCACTTGTTATATAAAATACTATTATTCCTACACAAACCAATAATTGAAATTATAACAACACAGAGATAGAAAAACTCACAAATATGCCCTATTGTAAACAGACGATTGACACATTATCAAATAGTTTCTACGTATATAATTGCGTAATCAGTTTACCAGATGAAGAATCTGTGTCTAAATTCATCAAAGAGGCTACTGACGTTATGGCCCAAGCTAACTTCGAGTTGAAAGTGGGAGTACAGTGGAAATCTGACTGGCGATTCGAGTATTATTTATACAGTTATTAGGATTTAACTGGGACAAAGAAAAAGACGTACTTATCAAGCTGCTCAACTTGAAGAGACTATCACCAAGAGGGTTACACTTTCTGTCACACAGAAGATTTTTGATCCAATAGGCTTCACGTGCGCTAACAACAATTTTGCCCAAACTTTTGCTGCAAAGAATGTGGGTACAAAAGATAAGTTGGGACACTGATGTTGATGAAGACTCGAACTCTCCATTAAATTTTATTATTTGGTTCATCATCATCATTTGAAGCTGTAAGATTATTTTTAAAAAATTCGAAGTCTACCTGGTTTGTACATGTGTACACCAGGCAGCAAAGGAGGCACAACCAAGAGCACCAGCCAGGCAAGACCAAGGCAACAAGAACACCATAACAACACCAGGCCACGCCAGAAAGACCACAACCAGCTGCAGCTCAAAGGAGCTTCTTAATCAGAGGCATTGGGAATGCTTGCAGAGGCATCACCTAGATCCTAAAACATGTTTTTAACAGTCGTTTTAGGTCATTAAGGCATAGCATCCAGTTTCGATAAATAATTGAATCTGAAAGATACAGGAGATCACTAATAGAAGAGTGTATAACAAAAATGACCTTATTGGTGTTTCGGAGAACGCGAAACCAAATGTTCCGAAAATGGGTAAGCGAATAACCTTATATTTGCCAAATAGAAATTTCTAGGTGGATAAAGGACAAACCTAACGTTCGTCTTAGTCTGCATACATTCTGCGACTCCAGTGGAGCAGCTTACGCGGCGGCGATATTTTTGAGAGTGGAGAAGCAAAATATGGTGAAGATACATTTACTTCAAGCTAAGAGTCGAATAGCCCTTATCACGAAGTTAACCATACCCAGGGTGGAATTACTAGCAGCGTGTATGGTGCACTGTTGTATAATACGGTACAAGAAGTCTTCGGCAGAGATATCGAAAGCTATTTCTGGTCGGACTCGACAACAGTTATATCTTGGATAAAACAAGGAGAAGAGTGGGCGACATTTGTGTGAAATAGAGTAAAAGAAGTTCGGAATCTAACCTCTAAAGATTCATGGAGACATGTACCAGGATCGATAAACCCTGTGGATTTGTTATCGAGAGGGTGTTCGTCGAAATATTTAGCCCAATCAAAATAGTAGGCGGGCCAAAACTGGCTCTACTGCGATAATAAAAAATGGCCGCAAGAAGAAACCTCTCGTAATGAAACCGAGATAAACAAAGAACGCAAGAAAGGAGTGGTATCTTCTATGATAAATACTGAAGCTGTGAGTATCTACAATTATTTCTTTATCAACAGATTGTACGGATGATAGGATGGATTCATCGATTTATGCATAATTGCAGAAATTCTCAGGAGAAAATAGGAGAACTTTCTGCAACGGAATTTGAATCTGCTGAAAAAACATTGATACGAATGGTTCAGCAAGAAGTGTTTCTGAACGAAATAGACAAACAGTTCTCATCATTAAATGTCTTCAAAGATGAAGAGGGTATTTTACATGTTAGAACACAAATTTCACGACGAGATGATTGCGAAACATTCAGATATCCATATTTGCTACTTCACAAACATGTGATAGTAAGAAAGTTAATATATGTGACACGCATAACAGGTCATGTCACGTAGGAATTCAAGGGCTTATGATCCTTTGTGAACGGTACTGGATACTTGGAGGACGTAGAATAATCCGGTCAGTTATTTCTTCGTGCAAGCGTTGTAAGAGACACCAAGTTAAAAGTATAAAGAAAACAACAACAGAACTTCCATTAGATCGAGTTCGCGATGCGGCTACGTTTGAAATTGTAGGAATTGATCTAGCTGGCCCTGTCTATACCAAAAAAGGAAAGGTATGGATTTGTATATTTACTTGTGCAGTATACAAAGCTGTACATTTGGACATCACCATGTCATCGTCTACCAATGATTTCCTGAAGACGTTCCGAAGATTTGTTGCTAGACGAGGACGGCCGCGTTTAGTTTATAATGACTACGGGACAAACTTTCGTGGTGTGGAAAATTTCTTCAGTCAGTTGGACTGGGCAGAAATCATGAATTTTAGTTCTACATCTGATTGAAACGAATTAAAAGACATAATTCCAGTCAAATCTGCTGCTTCTTCCTACTCTAAAATAGATAATGTCAATAAGCCTGGTACATCAACAATAGTTAACCAAACAGAGGACGAAACAATGAAAACTCATCTGCTACTTCATCTTGCAATTATAACTTTCGTTCCTTTCGCAGCACCAGTAAATCATAATCTTACTCTATTGTACCAAAATATCCAAGGATTACGCAATAAAACCCTGGAACTAGAGGCACTACTTAGGACTCACAATTCTGCACCAGACATCATCCTCTTAAATGAACATTGGCTAAAATCAGATGAAATAAACTCTCACAATCTTTCCACGTATTCAATAGCAACAGCTTTCTGTCGTTTTTTCTATGCGAGAGGTGGTACAGTCATATTCCTCAAGAAACATCTTCAATATGAACCAATAGAGTCATATAACGAACTTATTGTAGAGAAGCACTTCGAATTCTCAATAATTAAACTCTCTCACATGAAAATTCCTACTTACGTAATAGTTATCTACAGAGCACCCAGTGGAGATATCAATGTATTTTTAAATAATCTTGAAACTCTACTTACCTACATTCATAAAACCAATTGTTCAATCCTCATATGTGGTATTTTAATATCGACATTCTTGAAGATTCTACCTACAAATCAAGATTCAATTCAGTCTTAGATTCATTTGACCTAAACTTCAATGTATTTGAACCTACTCGCACCATAACATCTTCGTCTACATGCACTGATAATATCATAACATCCTCTTGCATACGCAATCATTGTGTCGTGTGGGCAAATGGAATATCAGACCATGATGCAATATGGTGTACCGCTGAAGACCTAGGAAAATTGCCATGTAACACCAATATCTCTAAACGGATATATAATTCACGAAATAATAGCCAATTTTTAACTTTGCTCGAACCATTCTCTTGGAATGATATTATCAACAACAAAGATGTTAATAGTAGTCTAGATTGTTTTATCAAAAAGTTTGAAACAGCTTTTAAAATTGCTTACCCACTCAAAACCATGAAGCGCAGAAAAAATTCATGCAATGGGTGGATCACTAAAGGAATACGCATTTCGTGTAATACCAAAGCGAAATTACGCTGCCAACTACGTCGACACGACTCTGCTAACTTAAAACTGTATTATAAGAAATACTGCACGGTATTAAAAGCAGTCATAAAAATGGCCAAACAGAAGCACATTGCAAACAGTATCGCATTTTCCAAAAATGTTGTGAAATCAACGTGGAATACAGTCAAATATTTAACGGGTAACAACAGCAAATCGTCCATTTTCTCAGAAACTTCCGCTGCAGCTGCTAATAACTTCAACAATTTCTTCCTCCAACATGAAAGTACTAGTGAACAAAATAGCGTAAATTACTCTTCACTAAGTCAATCATCTTACTCACTGTTTCTTTCTCCAATAACCGAACAAGAGAAAATGGCTGCAATTCAATCACTACCCAGTAATTATTCATGTGGAAACGACGAGATACCTAACATAGTCATAAAAACTAGTAGTCATCTGATTTGTAAACCACTAACACATATTTTCAATCTTTCCTTCTCTTCAGGAGTATTCCCTACTGGCTTTAAACATGCTGTCGTGAGGCCCATACACAAAAAAGGAGATACAAAATTAATGCAAAATTTTCGTCTAATCTCACTACTTACCAACTTTTCTAAATTACTTGAAAGGTTAATGCACACGAGGCTGATGACGTTCCTGAGGAAATATAATCTTATATCTAACTGTCAACATGGATATCTAGAAGGAAGGTCTACTACATCTGCAGTTATTTGCGTAGTTAGAAACATCTTAACAAACCTTGATAAAAATCACTGTGTTTTTGGTATCTCAAATGACCTATCCAAAGCTTTTGATTCAGTCTCTCATTACTTATTATTAAACAAACTTGAGTGTATTGTTGTAAGGGGTGTTCCGCTATCATGGTTCAAATCTTACTTATCTGAAAAAACTCAAAGTGTTAGATTATTAACAGATACTCACTCTTATATCGACTCTGATAAAGATGCAATTTTTCGCGGGGTACCTCAGGGGAGCGTGCTTGTACCATTACTGTTCCTTGTTTACATAAACGATCTGCCTACATCAGTGCGGTGTGCCTCCTGGGAACTATATGCGGACGATGCCTTCTTTACAGTGTCGTGTCAGAAAACCGAGTTTTCGTCTGAACTTATCAACAACGTCGTCTGTGACATTACTGAGTTGTGGAACAATAATAATTTAAAACTAAATATTGACAAGACATCATTCCTCCAGTTCCGCTTAAATACTTCCAGTGTAGTGAGTGTCGAGCCAGCAAACATACGCATCTCCAGAGCAGACTCAGCTAAATGTTTAGGAATTTTTCTTGATGAGGATACTAAATGGAACAATCAAATTTTACATGTCACTAATAAACTAAACAAGTGCTGTTACTGTTTTCGAGTTCTTAATAATAATAATAATAATAATAATAATATGTTTATTTGGCATAGTAAGAAGTGAATACATACATAGTACATGCCATAGTCAAATTTACAAATATAGATAAAAATAGAGATAAAAATACATGAAAAAATATTAAAGTTACATATATACATAAAATAAATATACAAAGAATACTGAAATACATTTGTGGAAATAACTTTAGTCAAATTTTAAAACTTATAGTAGACACAATTAAAAAATTCATTGAGTGAATAAAATGCATGTCTCAATAGCATAGTTTTTATAGAATGTTTGAATTTTAGTACAGGTAGATCTTTAATATGATCAGGTATTTTGTTGTACAGTTTGATGCAATTATATAAATAACATTTTTTAAACTACTCATTTTTAAATTTTGGAATATTGTAATTTTTAATATTTCTGGTTTCATATTTATGACAGCACTGGTGTTGTGTGAATTTATTTGGGTTTAATTTAATATAGTTTAGACATTGCATTATATATATGGAAGGGAGAGTTAAAATTTTGAGTTTAATAAAAATTGGTTTGCAGTGCTCGCGAAACTCCTTATTGTCTATAATGCGCACAACACATTTCTGTAGTTTAAAAAGTCTATCACAGTTTGTATCACTATACCACAATATTGTCCCATAGTATAAAATGGATTGAAACAGTCCATGGTAGGCTAATATTAGAACACTTTGCTTCACTGAGTGCCGTAAGTTGCGGAATAAAAATATTAATTTAGACAGTTTGCTTTCAGTAGTGGAGATATGTTGTACCCATGATCTGTTACGGTCGATTTCGAGTCCGAGAACTTTTACGGAAGCGTTTGTGTCTTGAGAACGGTGTTTATTGAAGATCAGCGTCTGAGTTTTATCGTCATTTAATAAAAGCAAGTTGTTAGAATACCATTCTTTAGCTTGATTTCGGATGTACTCAAGTTTTTCTTGCATTTGAGCTGCATCGGTATCCTTTATGAAGAATGTCGTGTCATCAGCATAAAGAGTTATATCATCACAGGCGATAGAGTGCGGGAGATCATTTATATAAATGAGAAATAGTAAGGGTCCAAGTACTGATCCCTGAGGTACACCATGTTCTGTAGGTACTTTACTGGAGCAACTTTTATTTAGCGCAACATACTGCTCACGATTTTGTAAAAATGATGAGATTAATTGTAGAGGAATACCCCTTATTCCATAACGCTCCAGTTTATTAACTAGTACTTCATGGGAGATACAATCAAAAGCTTTAGTTAAATCGACAAGCATTAAAGCTGCTGTAGAATTATTCTCTATGGAGTCGTATATATTTGACATTATGTGCAGTAGGGCGCAGATTGTCGATCTTCCTTCCCGGAATCCAAATTGGTTTTCAGAGAGGATATCATATTTATTGAAAAATGTTGTTAGTCTAGATTTTAATAATTTTTCTATTATTTTAGAAAACCATGGTACAATAGCTATCGGGCGATAATTGTTCACATCTACAGGATCTCCTTTTTTGTATACTGGTGTGATTTTTGATATTTTTAGACAAGACGGGAATACTCCTTGCATAAATATTTCATTAACTAAATGTAATAGAGGATCAAGTATAAATGAAGCTGCGATTTTGATAATTTTGGTAGATATGTTGTATGCGTCGGTGGATTGCGAACTGCTGAGTGCATTTATAGTAGTTAGCAGTTCTTCTTGATCTACCGGATTAAGAAAAAAAGAATTTTTGTTATACCTTATGTTTTCAAGGTCGAGTACGTTGCTAGGGCTTATAGTGATGTTTTTATGGATTTCATTGGCAATGCTTGCAAAAAAGTTGTTAAATTCTGTTGGGGATATATTCGGTGTTTTTACGTCAGTATATTTTTTCGGTTTAATGATCATCCACGCTGTTTTGCTTAAATTTTGAGACTGTAGTAATTTTTCATTGTTGTTCATCTGGTGTAATTCCTGCAGTTTGCTGTTATATATTTTTGATTGTATTTTAATCGCATTTTTAATATTATCAGAATTATGTAATTGCCGCATATTTTTTAAATATGTTAAATAATCTCTTTCTTTTTTTAGATCGTTATTATTTTGGAAGTTTTTATTATTATTATTGTCTTTTATTTTTGTGCGAAAATAGGATAATTCAATACAGTAGACAAATTTATTTAAAAACACTTGAAATTTTTTATTGATGTCCTTAACACAATGTTAGATACTAAAAGTCTTATAATGGTATATTATGGCTATTTTTACTCTACCGTAAGTTATGGAATTACAATATGGGGTTCGTCACCTAAATTAAAAGATGCTTTTGTTGTTCAAAAACGTATAGTCCGAATTATATTAAAGTTACATCCAACGAGTTCATGTAAAGGCTAGTTCCATAAACTCGGTTTTCTTACTGTTCCCTCAATATATATATATATATATATATATATATATATATATATATATATATATAAATATACATATATCGTGAGCGTAATATATATATATACTTGAAATAGTCAAATATATTTTAAAAAACATAAATAAATTCACTACTCTAACATCAAAGTACTCCACTAGGCAGAGAAATACTATGTTATTAGTACTTAAACACAGAACACAAGCATTTGAGCAAACAACTGATTATGTAGCTATAAAAGTTTACAATGCCTTACCACCTAATTTAAAAAAAGAGTCTCATAAAACAATCATTAGAACCCTAAAAAGTATCTTATTACAAAAAGAATACTACAATATATCTGATTTTTATTCGGACTGTGTAAATAACCTCCTGTATCACTGACATACTACAATGTAAACAATACTCCATCAGTGTGTTAGTGTAAGTGTATTCACAAACCACAAGCAGGAATCTGTACAGCGCAGTCACACAAGCGTACTTACGTTTTTTTAGTTTCATAATATATTTTTTATATACGTTTTATTGTACTTAATTTATTTCACATGTTTTTATCTCATTGTATCAGTGTATATATTTATTTATTTTATTTTAATATGTATTTTAATGTTATTATACTTGGCCCGTTTCACCATCTAAAATTCGGTTCAAACTGACAAATTGCATCGAAACGTTTTAATAGTTTATAACTTGTAATTTGCTGTCAATGTCAAACGTTTTGTATTGTTTTTTAATTTACATTATTTGGATGCGTCGTTAGTGAAACAGGTCAGTAAATATTTTATTCTTGTGTATTTTAATGTAGAGAGCTTTATATTTATGCATGTATTATTTCCTCATGAACTGTTTTCGTATTATTATTATGTGTAAGGCTGTGTGGAAGAACAGCCTAGGCTGAACCTCGCCTATTGATTTGTATCAATAAAGTCACTATTATTATTATTTTTATACATTTAAAAAAATTATTATATCTTGTGTAGATTTAGAGATAAATGCAATATAATATATAGAATAATCTAATCGCAGAGGCTAAGGCACTAAGAAAACCCAATGACAAATTGTCTATAACATAGTTTGAATATGACAGATATTAGTGTCAAAAATCAACAGTTATAGTGACATTCTGAAAGCTTTTTCTGGGAAGTACATTTAATCTTTTTTATTGTTTTATTAATTAAATATTTAAAATTGTAGGTAAAATACATATATCCATAAGAAATACCGCCAATCTTGCTAACGAATTGGAAGAATCTCTAACAAATACAATAAAAATAATATTTGGGTAAAGTTCTATAATGTTATTGTTACATAACGACGGTTCGATAGCAAAGTATAATAGAATACTTATATAACATAAAATGGAAATGGCGAGAGGTATTGTGCTGGTCACAAGAGATTTTTTATTAAAAACCAATACATTATTTAGACCCACGATCCATGTTACATAACAATTTCCTTTTTATTTCCTTTCGAAACTGCGTAAATTTGGTTTACAACAAAAGATTTCTATTTGACCTTAAGTTTTGAAATTTTTAAAGTATATTATCCTTTTCAATCTGGAAATTGTAAAACTATAACTATTACATAATTATGTTGGTATAAAAATATATTTATAATTTACGTTAATATTATAATGCATTATTCATTTTCTCAGCATTTCATATCATAATATGCTTAGTTTTGATATACAATATATTTCTATATCAATTTTTTATGTAGTCTGCAACAAAATATGCCATAAGAATAACATTTTTTTTCATGGAAATGTAGTAAATGTAGTATTCATAATATCGAAAAATTATGCATCCTCATTCATTCAGTGTAATTTAAAGTAGCTTAATTCAATCTGTCAATGAGAATTAAATTTTTTTAATAGTTCTCCCCAATCTTATAACTTCTTTTAAACTTTTCTATCCACAAATTCTCCACGTTATTTCGAAAAGATAATTAATTAATTAATTCGTAAATACAGAAACTATCTACATATGTACAAATAAGAAAGTAATATTTTAATGTAGTTAAATAACATTTATATTTGATTTTACCTTTGTCTTAATTTCCCTTTACAGCAAAATATGTCATCCTTTTAGAAATATTGGCGTATAAATAATAATTTACATAAATACTGACCAAAAATATGGTATTTTATAACATTTTTTCAATACGTTTTGTTCTTGAAAGTAAATATGACATTTAATATTGAACAGATAACCTAATATTCTGTAATATTGTGAATAAATACTAGTCTATTCTCCAGAGCCGTACAACATGTTTTACGGGAAGGAAAACAACTCACCGTATTATTGCATTATTGTCTGGGCAGATTGGTGTCGCAGGGGAGGAAGGAACGGCTCACATGCACTAAGACACCATTTAGAATTATTAAATGAAATTAATAAAGACGACGCTATTTCATTATCTAATAATTTATTTGCAAATTTACGTGCATTAGTTATTTGCGGTGTTTAGGGATTAGTATTTTAAAGCGTACGACGAGTGTTGCATTCATGAGAAGGCCATCCACGACGTTTCATTTATTGTTTGAATTAATTTTATTTAATTAATTTGGGGTTCGTTTATTCATTTACGTATTTTAATTAATGGGTATAATTCAGTTTTTATTTGTATTTCATTCGTATCAGATTGTTCGGGGATTGTAATAATTTCTTAGGGGGTGGCAATTATAACAAACCAGGTTTATTGAAATATTTCGTTTTAACAAAATTATTTTCATTTTGTGTCAATTTAATGTTATTAGCCTTTTTTGGCGCGAGGGTATTACACTTTTCATTCAGCAAAATTATTGCAATCTTGCATTCTATTTATTTTATATAAATAGAATGTTAAATATAATGACGGGACAGTCGAACAGTCAGACAGTCAACGGGAGTCTACGACAGTCAACAACAGTCTTCGATTCGATCAACCCAGCTGAAGATGAGACCCTAGATCTTCAGGGCTAGTCTACCCCTAGGTATGAGAAATACATTGCTAAATATCGTTCGTTAATTGTAATAGCATATAAATATATTTGTATCTATTTTGTTTATTATTTAACTTGTTTTTATTAATACAAATCTTATTTATTTTTGTTTACTTTTGTGTTTAACTATTTTATAACCTATGACAGCAATTCTGTCTTTTGTTTTATTATTAATAAATATTTTCTAAATTATTACTTATTAATAATTGTGCCACCAACCCAGTGCAGTGATCAGCTTACTCGCTGACGCAACAGACAGCAGGGTAAGTATAACCCTACTTAAATCGTTAACGTCGCTACTTCTGTTGCACCCCAGTCGCGATTGTTACACAGGAAATTGGAACGTCTAGCAAAATTGAAGAAGAAGTTTAAACACTTCATTGTCCAGCGTATATCTGATAATTATAAAGAACACGTGAGAGATAAATCGAGTCCAAAGGAAATGTGGAAGGCACTGATTGACACATTCGAAAGAAAATGAATTGCAGGCCAACTTTACTTAAGAAGAAAGCTCCTAACTCTGAAATATCAAGAAAATATAAAATTAATGTACATTTCATGGAATTTGACAAACTAGTTCGAGAGTTAAAGAGTACTGGGGCAGTATTAGAAGAACAAGATATAATATGTAATTTATTATTAAGTTTACCCAAATCATTTGATGCTCTTGTTACAGCTTTAGAAACAATGAATCCAGGAAGCCTTACTGTAGATTTTGTAAAAGGAAGATTACTTGACGAATGCGCAAAGAGAAACAATATTGTAGATCTTCAGTCTAGCAAAAGCACAGCATTTGTTGGAAATAGCACAAAATTTAAATACAAATGCTATCACTGTGGTAAAATAGGGATTAAAAGGTCAGATTGTAGATTATTAAAATCTGAGAAACAATCAGGTAAATATCATTATAATAATAATTTTAATAGAAATAAGCGTTATGAAGCGAACGTCACACTAAACGAAAACGCTGAAAAGGATGAAATATCCTTTGTAGCAAATTCAGTGACAGATAAAACTGAAACAAATTGTCAATGGGTTATTGATAGTGGTTCTTTACAACATTTAATAAATGATGAAAACCTTTTTCAGGAAATTGTTTCTGTTTACAGGAATATTGAACTTGTACTAGTTGGGAAACGAGATTATAAACTTTACAAACTAGACATTTCTGTCATATCACCAGCAATCTCAAATCTTAGCACTGAATTTCATGATAATTCAAATAGAGAATTGTGGCATAGAAGATTGGGACATCTGAATAATTCTAGTATCATCAAGTTGACAAATATGGAAGAGAGAATGCCACATTCAATAATATTTATAAGTCAAATGAATGTGTGAGCTGCATAAAAGGTAAGCAAACCAAATTACCTTTTAAGTCAACAAGTTATGAATCTAATGCATCGAGACTTTTAGAACTTGTGCATTCAGACGTATGCGGTCCTATAAACCCACAAACTTGGAATGGTAAACGTTATATCCTTACTTTTATAGATGATTACACTCGTTTCAGTTATGTTTATTTGCTTAGTGCAAAAAGTGAAGTTCTTAACTGTTTTAAGGAATATGTAGCTTTAGTTCATGCAAAATTTAATACAAGATTAAGTCGACTTAGATGTGACAACGGAGGAGGATTTATTGGTTTAAAAGATTTCTGCAAAAGAAAGGTATCCAGATAAAATTTACAACTCCCTATTCACCACGACAAAATGGCAAGGCAGAACGTTTAAATAGAACTCTGTTGGACAAAGCACGGTCCATGATGATGGATTCAAATCTCCCAAAATATCTCTGGGGTGAAGCAGCAACTAATTTACTGAACAGAAGCCCGAGTACAGCGATAAGAGGAATTAATAAAAATAAGGCACCTGCGGAACTTTGGAATGGTAAGAAACACAATTTATCAAATATTAGAATTATTGGTTGTTGAGTATATCATCTCATACCAGAATAGTTCAGAAACAAATTTGATTCAAAAAGCAAACCTTTGTTTGATTGGATATGCAGGAAGTGGTTATAGATTATGGGATTCAGAAAAGAAAAATATAATTATTTCTAGGAATATTCATTTTATTGAAGAAGTTGAATGTAAAGAAAAAGAGGAGGAAAACACAATAAAATTTATGATTACGAAGAAATAGGAAGTGAAGAGAATGAAGAAGATGAAAAACAAAATGAAAAAGTAGATATAAACGAAAGTTCCAGGAAATCTACAAGAATTCGAAAGCCACTTGTTTGGTTAAATGATTATGATACTTCTATCTTTGCTTTTTCAGCACTAGAAGATGACAACTACTTTCCAAAAGGTATATATGACATTCAAGGCAGAGCAGACGAAAAACAGTGAAATGAAGCTATACAAAAGGTGAAATAGAATCACTGAAGAAAAATGAAACTTGGTTTTTAAACGATTTACCATCAGTAGATAAATATAAAGCTAGACTCGTAGTTAGGGTTTAGTCAAACTCAGGGTCTCGACTATACTGAAATATTTGCTCCTGTAGAAGAATGACTTCCTTCAAAAGAACAAATAGGTGATATTCTAACAAAAGGTTTACATACTCCGCAATTTCTTTACCTGCGAAGCCGCCTTGGACTTCAGTAAATTGAGACGGGGTGTTAATATACAATTTATGAATCTATGTTGGCGAGAAGTTTTTGTTATGTACCCCTTATGCCCGTTTGCACCAACAAAATTTAAGCCTCGACTTTGCTAAGTTAACTTTAACGTTAAGTCAGACTTAAATTATAAGTCGTTTGCACAACGAATATTAGAGCTGACATTAGGTAAGCCGAGATATTCTAGGGAATTTCTCTAATTACTAATTTCACACTTATTTTGACACATGCGTAAAATATAAAAATTAATTATTAAATAATATAAACATGAATTAATAAGAAAGAATTATATTATAAATGTCAGTGACTATTCACTTATAAACTTATAATTAAAGCATTGGTTTTGGGCAAGTAAAATTTATAAATATAACATAACTGGAAATAATATTTGGGATTTATTACTTTAGCGATGTTTGAAAAACGAAATAGGAGTTCAAATGACACACCTGGGGATTGTATTTTGTATTTATACCAGTATCTACTGAAATGTTAGTAATATGAGATACAAAAACTAAACACAGGTTGTGACGATTTACAGGCTAGGTCTAGGTTAAGTCGCCAACTGCCGGGGGCTTAAATTTAAGCCTGGCTTAAGATTTTAAGTTCCCAATTTGTACGTGGTGCAAAGATATTTAGGTCAGACTTAAAATTTGAGAAGAAATTGAAGCTTAAGTCTTGTTGGTGCAAACGGGCATTAGATATATAAACAAGTCATAAAAAATAATAAATAATTTTGTCGGATATATAATTGCCTCTGCTATATTTTGTGTTCATTAAACTATGTAAAACGATTCTATACCTATTTAATTAATAAAATTAGTGAATGTCTAATAATATTAGTTAATATTATTATGTTTTGTTTTATAAAAACATTAACTTATAATATTAGTTATTAGTGTAGATTCACAAAATGTTAACTAATTTTATTAGTAGAAAACGGAATTTGTTTCATAAAATAAAAAGACTAATAAATTATTCTAATAAAAGCGAACTAATAATATTAGTGTTTTGACAGTAATAACATACAGTCATACAAAAAAGTCTCCGTCCGACAGTAGTTTCAATGTATTTTACGAAAAATAGCAGTCTAAAACTCAATATATTTAATTTCCTTTAAATCCAAAATAAAACGCAGTATATTACGTTATTATTAATATAAAATAAACAAATAATTTAATTTATTTATTTATGTTATGGGGTAAACATTGAAAGTATTCATAATTTCATGACAAAAGTCTCCGTACGATGACCAAAACATTTATATAATGAACCATTTATTTATGTTCCGTAAAGAAATATAATATTTGGAGGGTTTTCCTTTGGTTTTTCCACTAGTAGCTAAGCGATGAGTCATTGAATCTACCAAAATTTCGGTCACCGATGGCATTATATTCTGCCATTTTACTTGTTATTAATTTTAAATTATTTTTTGCTTTACATTCTTATTTATTTTAAGAATTTTCCGCACTTTCTCAATCTGGTTAAAGTCCGGAGACTATGGGGGATGATTAAGCATATTATTAATATTATACAGTACGAATTTTCTTATAGACGTTAATTATTTGTCGAATTTTTCTGATGCATGAAATTAAAATTGTCAGTTAAGGCCCTATTTTTCGGCACATTGTTTAAAATTTGCTTTTAAAATGTCGAAGTAACCTTTGCTATCCATTGTTGCAATAATTACTGATTTTCGTACTCCTGCTGAGGAGTTATAGCCCCTAGACATAATGCTATCACCGGCGTATTTAAATGTTACTATTAAATGTCTTAAATTTTAGGTTTTCTTCATTTTATTTTGCCTTCTATCTAATCTGTATGTATTATACTTACTTACTTACTTACTTCCGTTACCAGTAAACCTAATAAAGAATTAAAACTTTTAATTTAAAAGTAGAAAATCTAAAACATTTAAATGTAAGTTAAATACGGCGGTGACAGCATTATGTCTAGGGGCTATAGCTCCTCAGCGGGATTACGAAAATTAGTAATTATTGCAACAATGGATAGCAAAGGTTACTTCGACATTTTAAAAGCAAATTTTAAACAATGTGCCGAAAAATAGGGCCTTAACAGACAATTTTAATTTCGTGCATCAGAAAAATTCGACAAATAATTCGCTCTATAAAAGATTGCGTACTGTATAATATTAAAAATATGCTTAATCATCCCTCACAGTCTCCGGACTTTAACCAGATTGAGAAAGTGCGGAAAATTCTTAAAATAAATAAGAATGTAAAGCAAAAAATAATTTAAAATTAATTACAAGTAAAATGGCAGAATATAATGCCATCGGTGACCAAAAATTTGGAGGATTCAATGACTCATCGCTTAGTTACTGGTGGAAAACTAAAGGAAAACCCTCGAAATATTATATTTTTTTATGAAACATAAATAAATGGTTTATTATTTAAATGTTTTGGTTATCGTAAGGAGACTTTTTTGTAATGAAATTATGAATACTTTCAATGTTTACCCCATAATATAAATAAATTAAATAAATTATTTGTTTATTTTATATTTATAATAACGTAATATACTGCGTTTTATTTTGGATTAAAAGGAAATTAAATATATTGGGTTTTAGACTGCTATTTTTCGTAAAATACATTAAAACTACTGTCGTACGGAGACTTTTTTGTATGACTGTATATATATTCAAAAACGGGTATTCCCCAATTTTCAGCAAATCGCCTCCAAATTGAATATGTTAAATCGGAATCAAATAGTGCGGATTTATCCCGGTTACCTGTAAACAAAACAGAATTAGAAAATTTTGGCGTAGATTACGTTAATTATTTTTCAGATAATGAAAATTTTCCAATAAATTTCAAAACAGTAAAAGAGTCAATGCAAAAAGATGGAAATTTAATACAAATTTTAAATTTTGTTAAAAATGGTTGGCCAAAATCACAAGTAACGAACGAGAACAAAGCATTTTTTCGCATACGTAATGAGATTACTATTCGTAATGAATGTTTGTTATGGAACAATCATTTAATAATACCAATGGTGTTGAGAAATAAATGATTGAACGATTTACGTGCGTCTCATATGGGTATGGTTAAAATTAAGAGTATGGCACGTTCGTACTTCTGGTGGCCCGGGCTGGACAGAGACATCGAAAATATAGCAAACAATTGCAATTCTTGCATATTAAATAGAAGCTCACCACCCAAAACTAAATTAAATTCATGGCAATGGCCAACCGAACCATGAAGTCGACTTCATACCGACTACATGGGACCATTTTTAAATAAAAATTATTTAGTTACACTAGATGCACATTCCAAATGGATAGATGTATTTCCAGTTACTTCGATCACATCAGAAATTACTATCGAAATACTCCGAAGTTGTTTTGCTCGCTTTGGTTTACCGAGAGATATTTCAGATTTTTTTAAAAAATGAATAGTATTAACCACATAACTTCACCACCATTTTATCCAGCTGCTAACGGCGCAGCAGAAAACGCTTTAACATCGGTAAAAACTGCTTTAAAGAACGCAATAACAAATAATTACCGGAAATTGTCACTTAATTTATTAATCAGTAATTTCTTATTTGACTACCGTACTACTAAGCACTGTACTACCGGCGTCACGCCCGCTTTTCTAATGTTTGGTAGAGAATTACGATCAAGATTTCATTTATTAGACTGGCGAAATGATTGTATTAATGATGAAATTAGAAATAAAGTCACAACTCAACAAGAGAAGCAATGTAAAAATTTTAAAGGAAACCGTCAAATCAATTTTGAACCGGGAGAGACAGTACTAATTAAAGACTATAGAAAACTTAATGAAACAGAATGGATAAGAGGAACATTATTAAGAAAAATTGGAAGTAAAGGTTTATGATCTGTTCGTAATATAAATTCAGTATTATACAAATACTGATTAAATTTATTTAGCGCAAAAATAATAGCGAAAGCCTCTTTTTCAATTTGTGCGTAATGACGCTGTGTTTCATTTAGCGTACGTGATGCGTAAGCAATAGGTCTCTCCGTGTTATCTGGCATACGATGCGCGATTACCGATCCTACCCCGTAATCACTGGCGTCCACCGTTGCAATTATTGGTAGCTTCGGATTAAAACGAACTAATATTGGCTTTTGCGCTGAAATTGCCTTAATTTCATTAAAAGCAGAGTCACATTTATTAGACCAGCACCATTTATTTAAAGTTTTCAATAACTCATATAAGGGTTGTAAATTGTTGAAATATTAGGTACGAATTTAGCATAATAATTTACTAAGCCTAAAAATGACTTAAGTTGGGTTACAGAATTCGGAATTGGATCTTCTTTGATAGCTGTTACCTTATCATCCGAAGTGTGTAATCCGTCTTTATCGATTACATGGCCTAAATAAGTGGGTTTAGGTTGAAAGAATGAGCATTTTTCTAGAGATATCTTGAATCCTGCACTATTTAACCGATTTAATACTTTATCTAAAATATGAAGATGTTCCTGTTTGTTTTTGCCCGTTATTAATATATCATCTAGAAAAATGGCAACATTATTTAGACCTGGCATTACAGATTCCATTATTTTTTGGAATTTTGCTGGGGCACATGCAATACCATACGGCTATCTGTTATAGCGAAATAACCATTTATGCGTACTTATCGTCATTAACTCCTTTGATTTATCATCTAAACAAATTTGAAAATACTCTTGTGATAAATCTATTTTTAAAAATATGTGCCGCCTTCCAAATTCGCAAAAATGTCTTCAATACGTGGAAGTGGGTGTTGATCTATTTCTAAGTTCGGATTCAATGTCACTTTAAAGTCACCACACGCTCTCACCGTACCATCCTTCTTTAATACTGGTACAATTGGCGTGCCCCATGAACTAAAATCTACCGGCGAAATTATACCGGCGTCGAGCAAGCTTATGAGTTCTTGCTCTACTTTAGACTTTAGAGCATACGGTAATGGACGTGGTCTAAAATATTTTGGCGTCACATTTGAATCTGTTAATTTTATTGAAATTAAACCTTTATTAAATGTTCCCAGTCCTGGTGAAAATAAATTAGCAAATTTATTTTTCAATTGTTCAATGTCCTTTTCTTGGTTTAAAAAATTTATTTCACTAATGCCTTAATTATAACACTTTAAAAAATATCGACCTAATACTGGTGGTCCTCCATCCTTAATTACATATATAGTTAACTCTTTCTTAACATTTTTATATGTTACATTAACATTTAATTTACCAACTGGGTGAATTTTATTACTATTATAAGAAAGTAAATATTTGCTTGTTTTCATTAATTTACAATTACTTAATTTCTCTTCCCAAAATTTTTGCGATATAGCAGAGACACTTGCCCTTGTGTCAACTTCAAAACAAAGTGTTTTATTTTCAATTTGAATTGTTAAGGTTATTGGGTCGCAAATTTCATTTCGCATATTAAATAATTGCAATGGTTGCTCTATCTCTAAATTTGATTATTTTTATTTTTGAATTTAGAACGACATACAGTTGGAATGTGCCCCTTATTGCCACAAGCGTTACAAATACTATTGCGAAAAAAACATCTATTTGAATGGTGATTTGACTTGCCGCACGATGCACATGTAACTCCATGGGTGCTGGTCGCCCGCTCTCCGCTCTACGGCTTCCTCGTTCGGACGTGATGAAGGCCCGGCTCGACCACGCTGCTGAAAGTTGCTGTAGATTTTTCTTCAAACAGTCGATCTTGGACAGCTCCTCTTTGGTAGACATCATAAATCGGTCTCTCAGTGCTATATCAATTTCACTTGCACTAAACTCACAATGGACTGCTAGATTGCGCACTCTTGCTGCTCATTCGTTAGCACTTTCGTTATTTGACATTGTTGCACTATAAAATTTATATCTCGCTGCGAACATTGAGATCGTGTGTTTAAAATGAGTATCCATTAACTTTATTAATTCATCGTAAGTATGCACTTCAGGTTTATTTGGTAATGATAAATTAAATATTAATTTGTAAGCGTTTTCACTTAATATGTTTAACAAAATCGCTCGTTTTCTGGACAAATCGGTGATACCATTTGCGATAAAATAATTTTCTAGCCGTGCTTTGAATATGCTCCAGTCTCCACATGCTGGATCAAATTCACGTAAATTTCCGACTGACTGACAGACTATTACACCATCCAGATCCATATTTATTCACTTTAGTTTTAATTTATCAATTTATTATTTTCTTTATCCTCGTCGCCACTGTGGTGGAGTGGAAGGTATTTATTTATTTTATATTAAAATCGTATTTAGTGTAACTACGTGATTTATTGAACACACACACACACAATACAGTAAAGTTAAGTTTATTCCCTGAATACTTGTAGTCGACTGCCTTGCTGGTCGCTAGCAGTGATCAATTATTAACAAATATTTAATAAACATATTTACCAACATTAGATATTTGAATACACTACAAGCAACAAGAAAATGAAATGGATGGAATGGACGATCAAGTAGAAAGTGATGAAAAATTACGTTTTTTTTTTTTATCAGCATTTTGAAAATGATATTAATTAATATTGATTTGTTTTCCATTTAATTTTATATTTATATTCATAAGTTAAAATCGTGTTATTAATGATGTTTTAAAAATTTATTATATAAATAATTTACAGAACTAGTTACTTAATAATAATCTAAAACTAAATTATAACTATTATTTATTCTAACTAAATTAAATTAATAAATAATACAAGTTAGATCACCCATTCCCACAGGAATCGCTGATCTCGCCACGTTTCCAAACCTCATATTACTTTTATCTGTACTTTCTCATAGGATAAGAACTTATGTAGTATAAAACTCTTGTCTTGACCTTATGTAGAGTTTAGTTATAGTTGAGAGACTGTTGTGTCACTTTGAATTAATTAATTGTATCTTGAATAATAATTTTTTGTTGTAATCACTTATAAATAAATTTTTTTAATAAACGTCAATAACGTTTACTTAACTGGCGCAGTCGGTAGGATTCCCAAACAGATTAATAAATCCTAATATCGGTAAAAAAATCGTGTTTCGTTTCTACGATTAATTGGGAATCCCGAACTACAACAACAATCGTCGCCGAGACTCCACGAGCGCACATCGTGAAGAAGAGGTCTCCTGCCCTGCCCTGCTGAATACAGAGCTGCAGAAGTCGACACCAGTCCACGAAGACGTCAAAGACGAGCCCATGGACATCCGGACGATAATCCTGTAAGTGCTTATATGTCTTTCAGTGATATCAAGTCAACCAAATTCAGATACAGATTCAGACACAAATTCAGTTGCTTCCTATAATTCACCTAACAATCCTCATATAAATAATATTTTAACAGAAATAACAAATTTAAATCTTAACGATACAATGGCTACTACCCCAAGAGTGGAAAAAGCATACCTTGATATGATCCCAGATTTTTATGGAGATCCAAAATTACTTCCTAGATTTATTGAAATTTGTGAAAAGTTACTGACCGTTTTTTATAATAAAAAAGAAACAAATGACTTTCAGAATGAATATCTGATGTCAACTATATTAGCTAAAATTAAAGGTGAAGCAGCCATTCAGTTAGCTGGTTCCATATTAACTTCATGGGACTGTATAAAAACAGCTCTTATAAATTCTTATTCCGACAAAAGAGATTGCTATACGTTAGCTATAGAATTAGCAGAACTCAAACAAGGTAACGAATCCTCGTTTGAATATTATAGTAAAGTTCAAGAACTTTTAAATTTACAAATATCTTATGTAACCCTTAAAAACACGGCAGCTGAAGCCGTTGTATTAGCCAAATATTTTCGGCAATACGCACTCCGCGTATTATTGCGTGGTTCGAAGGAACCGCTAGGTACGCTCATGCGTACGAAAAATCCGGAAGATATGAATTCTGCGCTAGTAATGTTAACAAACGATTTTCAAATAGAGAGTTGTACGCGCACACATAAAACACATACTAACACTTCTCAGAAACCAAAACATTACACTCATCAAAACACACAGAACAGATATTCATCAACACAAACACAACCACAAATAAGACAAACATATGTTCCACCAACATATAGACCTGATTTACAATTACAACCTAGACAACATCATAAACCAATTAATCAGTCTCAAATTACAAAACAGAACGTTTTTAGGCCCAATGGCAACCAAAATTTCCCTAAACCTGTGCCTATGAGTGTTAGCACTCGACAATCTACTAGTCAATTCAGACCAGGCCCATCAGGCTACAACAATCGCCCACAACAATTCACACCCAGACAATACTCTAACACCCAGCCACCCAACTTCGTGTTTGAAGAACTTCATAACACAGAAGTTAATGACGACGAAACATACTATGACGGGAACAATGTAATAATTACATACGAAAACGAACTCGATGAAGACACTCTTGATTACGAAACAGAACAAGCAACAAATAATTTTTTAGAACTACCAGCCTCGGAATCCAATTTGAATTAATGTCCTTAACACACAATCATAGTGAGCTACCATTCATTATTTATCCTGAAAACAATTTAAAAGTCCTTATCGATACTGGTAGTACATGTTCATTTATAAATCCGGGAATCGCTCAAAAATATTACAATGATAACATTCAACAAGATTCTTTTAAAATCACTACAGCACATGGCACGTCCACAGAAAATTTTAGTTTAATTTTACCTTGTTCAAAATTATTTAAAAAATCTGATATCATGCTTAAATATCATCTTTTCGATTTTCACAATCAATTTGACATATTGTTAGGACTTGATAATTTGAAAAATTTAGAAGCAATCATTGACTTAACAAGAGATAAAATTATAACACCGGCATGCGAGATAAGAATTCATTACCATCAGCTAAAGCCGCGTCCACACTACTATGTAAAGGTAAAGCCAAACTCTGAACAATTTATAAAGTTTTACACAAACCGTGTTGCAAACGGTGAAGTATTCATTCCGGAAATAAAATTAAACAATCTCATAATACCCGAGGGAATTGCAAAAATTAATAATTATTCTTTTCATTACCCCGTAATTAATCCTAATAAATCAGAAGAAATTATAAACATTTTAAATAATGATATAATAGTTGAACCATTAGAACATTTCGAAATTAATAACATTAGAGAGTTTAGATTAGATTCTTTATTTGTTTTAAAGGACAACCTTATACAAATGGAGTGGTAACAATAATTATAACAATTAAATTAGTTTTAAAATTTACATGACAAAATATTTTACCTATATTCATTCCCAGTTTCACAAAGGACAGAATAAATTTATTTCCACAGCAAATCAACAATTTAGAGTCATTACTAGATTTTATTTAATCTGGAAGCAAATTCATTCGTCGTTTGTAATACTGGCCATTAGAAGTATAGCATTACAACAACAAAAATGTACAAAATTACAAAAAAATTCCCGCTAAACAATTTACATAATCAACGAAATGCACAGTATTTACATACAAAAAGAAAAAGTTAATTGAACCAAATTTAGCAAAATTTCAATATTTTTTTCGGTCTGTGGAAATGTGTAATAATAATAATAATTCTTTATTGATTATTAAGCTACAAGTTTTATATCAATGATTGGTAACATATCATAAATCACATTATGATAATGAATACAGAGTATATAGAAAAAATATTGCATACATTGAAAATGTAACTAATTGTATCACATTGCTTATTAAATGCACATTGTATATAAGGAAATCTAAAGTAGTAAATCATTCATTAATGAAAAAAACTTCGCATTCTTAGCGCTGAAATTGTAAAATATACTAGAGTATTAATTTTTTCTTTTGTAAGATTTGCAGAAAGATAATGTATATTTTCCATTGTAATGATATTAATATCAAATTGATTTAAAAATTTACTTTGAAAAGGTGCATATATTGGGCAATCTTTAAAGAAGTGGTAAAGGTCTTCGTTTTTATGAAGGTTGCAAATAGAGCAAATATTTTCGGCATCTAAGGTATATTTAATATTTTTGTATAGTATTCGTAAACCTTTCTTTGATGATAGACGAATTTGACTTATAATTTGTTGTTTAGTGAAACAAATATTATTAATCAAATAAGGTTCAATTGTGGTATTTGTTTTAATGATATTATAAAAAGAATTATACCTCAGTGTTTGCAATCTATCGTAATCTTGTTGACGCAACTTTAATGATAAATTTTCGATGACAATTTTGATATTCTCATTTGTAATATATTGTCTTTCCCAAATGTCTTGAAATCCGTGCTCATAGAGAAAGTTTTTTATCTGAGTTGCCCAGTTAAATTCAACTTTATTATGACTATAATTTTTATCCAGGTCATATAAGCGTTTATAAACTAACGAGACAAATCGACTATCCGGTAAAAACAACAATCTTTTCCACCAAACCAAAGCCCTTTTCCAAATTTTGCATGCCAGTTG
This sequence comes from Ophonus ardosiacus, assembly GCA_943142095.1. Taxonomy (NCBI): domain Eukaryota; kingdom Metazoa; phylum Arthropoda; class Insecta; order Coleoptera; family Carabidae; genus Ophonus; species Ophonus ardosiacus. The sequence goes on along the minus strand of OW964834.1, from coordinate 24,112,532 downwards.
CTCCATCCCTACCTCCAGTCTTAACATAAAATCAGGGGTATGCAAAGGACAAAGTAGTAAATTTTTTATAAATTTCACTTGACATTTTTCTAATTGAGTAATATATCTCAAACCCCAAATTTCAGAAGAATATAAAACTGAAGCGTTTATAATAGTATTTAGCAGTTTAGTTTTTTCTAGCCAATTTTTTGATTTGCTTTTTATTAGTATTGTTTTGACATTCTGGTTCGCAATGACAAATTTTTGCATATTAAATTTGACCGATTCCATAAATTTGCCAGATGAATTGAAGATTGCTCCAAGGTAATTAAATTTATTTACTATTTCGATAGTTTCATTTTTATATGTAAATTTTATACGAGGTTTAGGTCCACCCTTACAAAACGGCAAGATCTTTGTTTTCTGGGTATTCACTTGAAGTAAGTTTTGGTCACAGTACGACTGAAGTATGTTTAGTTTTCGTTGCATATCAATAGGGGATTCTCCAAGAATGACTATGTCATCGGCATATGTTATTAGTATAATATCGCTATATCCATCTATGTTTAGCCCTTTTTGATTGTTTTCGCGGAAGTAGGATTCTAAATCATTCACAAATATAGAAAATAACATTGGGCTTAATATTTCCCCCTGGAGTACGCCTTTTGTGATATTAATTGGAGTAGAACATTCACCGTTCACATGAATTTGCAAGGCAGCCTTTGAGTAAAATTGTTGCAGTAAACGGATTATTTTAGAGCTAATACCAGCTTCATATAATTTAAACCAGAGTTTTTCATGGCATACCGTGTCGAATGCGCGTTTAAAGTCAATAAATGCCACATAAATTTTTCTCTTTATAAGTCTAAGATGACAGTGAATGATACCCATCAAAGCGAAAATGTTGTCTAAAGTGCCACGATTTTTTCGAAAGCCTGCTTGAAACTCTTGTAGTATGTTATTAACTTCCATCCATGGCTGAATACGGTTATATAAAATATATGTAAATATTTTCACGATTGTATTTATCAAGGCTATTCCTCTATAGTTTTGTGGGTCCTGTTGCGCCCCTTTTTTATAAAGTAAGTTTAATTTTATAGCCGACCATGAGTTTGGAATAGTTTCACTAGTAAAGATCGAAATGAATAAATTTAAAGTGTAGTGAACCCATTTGGGCGTGAGGGACTTTAAGAACTCATTTGCAATACCGTCTGTACCCGGTGCTTTATTATTTTTACTATTCTCGATTGCGAATTGTAATTCATTAAGAGTAATGCTTCCGTCTAAGATGGGGTGAGTGCAATCAAAATAGTTCACAGTTATTTCAAGGTTGCTTTTACTATATTGTTCTGCGTAGTATTTTTCCCATATTTGCAAGTTAATTGCATTAGGAGAATAATTTCTCTGTTTTAATTTATTGACTGTTGCCCAAAAAGTATGACTGTTTTTTATATTTATTTCTTTACTAATTTCATCGTAATAGCTTTTCTTACATTCATTTTCTGATACTCTTTTTTAGCGTTTAGATAATTTCTTAGATTAATGTCTGTTCTATTGTTATGGAATAATCTTAAATAATGTTTAGTGTTCCTTTTTGCATTTGAACATATATTATTATACCAAGGCCTTGAGTCCTGTAAAAGCGACTTATTATTTGGTTTTATTACTTTTCTTTGCATCATGTTTGAATGACACACCGCTTCCTTCATAGTTGCTATTAAATTGTCGTTTAAAATATCCATAGAATCATTATTAATATAAATATTACTAGAATTTTCAGGCAATTTTGATAATTCTGAATATTGTTGCTATTAAATTTAAAAATAACTGAATAAGTATTTTTTGTATTTGTATCAGAGAAAACTTTATGATTTAAACTTTTATCCTTAATATACAAACAGCAAACGTGATGATCCAATTTTAGAGGATCTATAATTTCAAATTTTATTACTTTTTCTAGTACATTTAAATTACCCCAAGCTAAATCAATCGTACTGCGACCCATGGCGCCTGCAAAGGTAAACCTACCTGGAGAGTCACCTGTAGTTTTGCCGTTCAAGGTATAAAGATCTAAAGATTCCATTAATTCCACTAATTTCTTGCCTCTATAATCAGTTACATCGTTTTCGGCTAGCCGTGTCTCCCATACGTTGTTGAAATTAAATGAATCGGAAGGAGCTTGGTTTAGGGATCCGATTTTAGAGTTAAAATCACCTATAATTAAAAAGTTATAGTCATAATATATATCCGTGAAGTTTAGCATGGAGTCATAGAATAATTAATAATATAAATTTTGACGAAAGAAATTCAAAAACCCCCTTTGATATATCACAAATTAGAACAGATCATATGAATTCAGAAGAGAAATTGGCAATCACAAAATTAATTAAAGAATATGAAGATATTTTTCATACAGAAGACAAACCCCTATCATTCACAAACGAAATCAAACACCATATACGGACTAAAGACGAATTACCCATTTACACAAAGACGTACAGATACCCTGAAGTTCATAGAGAGGAAGTAAAGAACAAATTGACAAAATGTTAGAACAAAATATTATTAGGCATTCGTATTCACCGTGGTCTTCACCCGTGTGGATCGTTCCTAAGAAACTAGATGCGTCCGGGAAGAAAAAATGGCGGATGGTCATTGACTACCGCAAGCTCAATGAGAAAACCATTGACGATAAATACCCCATCCCGAATATAAATACACTGTTAGATAAACTCGGCAAATGTCAGTATTTTACTACTTTAGATTTGGCTTGCGGGTTTCACCAAATTGAGATGAATAAAGAGGACATACAAAAAACTGCCTTTTCAACAGAAAATGAGCATTACGAATTCTTACGAATGCCATTTGGTTTAAAAAACGCACCTGCCACCTTCCAACGCGACATGGGTAATGTATTAAAAAATTTAGTAAATAACATCTGTTTAGTCTATCTAGACGACGTGATTATCTTCAGTACTAGCTTGCAAGAACCCCTTGAAAGTTTACGCGCTGTATTCGACAGACTGAAGTTAGCAAATTTAAAAATCCAGATTAACAAATCGGAATTTTTACAAAGAGAAGTAGCATATTTAGGTCATGTGGTTACTCCTGAAGGCGTAAAGCCTAATCCCGACAAAATTTGGCAATCAAAAACTATCCTATTCCCAAGACAACTACAGAAATAAAAGGCTTCTTAGGTTTATTAGGCTACTATAGAAAATTTATTCAAAATCTTGCTGCAATTACTAAACCTTTTACTAAATAAAAATATACATATATTGCGAGCGTAAAGTTAAAAAAAACTAGTAAAATGTTGTTCGTAGGGTAATCGCTCAATAGCAGCTGTAGACACGTGTTTCGCTCTTATTAGAGCTCATCAGTACAGCATAGCTAGTTAATAGATGGACATTAACTAGAGATAATAAAAATAGACAAATTGTAACAGCACCAGTAAGCAGCCAAACACACATTTGTTGCTTCGGTCAGCATTTCCACGGTTTGTGGATAAATACAACGTCGCAGCGGCGGAATTTATAACCACCCACCAGACCCGTTACTTGGACCCCAAGGTAATTAAACAAAAATATACATATATTGCGAGCGTAAAGTTAAAAAAAACTAGTAAAATGTTGTTCGTAGGGTAATCGCTCAATAGCAGCTGTAGACACGTGTTTCGCTCTTATTAGAGCTCATCAGTACAGCATAGCTAGTTAATAGATGGACATTAACTAGAGATAATAAAAATAGACAAATTGTAACAGCACCAGTAAGCAGCCAAACACACATTTGTTGCTTCGGTCAGCATTTCCACGGTTTGTGGATAAATACAACGTCAATAGACAAATTGTAACAGCACCAGTAAGCCCCCCTACCCTACGAACAACATTTTACTAGTTTTTTTTAACTTTACGCTCGCAATATATGTATATTTTTGTTTAATTACCTTGGGGTCCAAGTAACGGGTCTGGTGGGTGGTTATAAATTCCGCCGCTGCGACGTTGTATTTATCCACAAACCGTGGAAATGCTGACCGAAGCAACAAATGTGTGTTTGGCTGCTTACTGGTGCTGTTACAATTTGTCTATTTTTATTATCTCTAGTTAATGTCCATCTATTAACTAGCTATGCTGTACTGATGAGCTCTAATAAGAGCGAAACACGTGTCTACAGCTGCTATTGAGCGATTACCCTACGAACAACATTTTACTAGTTTTTTTTAACTTTACGCTCGCAATATATGTATATTTTTGTTTAATTACCTTGGGGTCCAAGTAACGGGTCTGGTGGGTGGTTATAAATTCCGCCGCTGCGACGTTGTATTTATCCACAAACCGTGGAAATGCTGACCGAAGCAACAAATGTGTGTTTGGCTGCTTACTGGTGCTGTTACAATTTGTCTATTTTTATTATCTCTAGTTAATGTCCATCTATTAACTAGCTATGCTGTACTGATGAGCTCTAATAAGAGCGAAACACGTGTCTATAGCTGCTATTGAGCGATTACCCTACGAACAACATTTTACTACTTTTACTAAATGTCTCAAAAAAAGAGCCAAAATAAATATTAAAGATCCGGAATACGTTGGATGTTTCAATACATGTAAAAATCTCCTTATTAACGAACCAATCCTCCAATATCCCGATTACACCAAATCATTTAACCTAACGACCGATGCGAGTAATTTTGCTGTCGGTGCAATACTATCTCAAGGGCCAATTGGCTCAGATTTACCTATTGCATACGCAAGTAGAACGCTTAACGATTCAGAACAAAATTATTCAACCATAGAAAAGGAGCTACTTGCTATCGTTTGGGCAACTAAATACTTCAGGCATTACTTATTTGGTAGAAAATTCAAAATTATTACGGATCACAAACCATTACAATGGTTATTTTCCCTTAAAGAACAAAATTCTAAATTAGTGCGCTGGCGCTTAAAATTGGAAGAGTATGATTATGAAATCATTTATAAAAAAGGTAAACTGAACACAAACGCCGACGCATTAAGTCGTAATCCACCACGCATAGAGAACCCTGTCCAAAACCCCTCAAAATTTGTAAACAAACCAACATTGACCGAATATCAAAATTATTTAGAAAACAAAGACACTATCAATAATAAATATAAAATCCTCGAGGTAGAAGGCAACCTATTCGATGCATCCCCTACAGAGAGCCTGGCACACTGTGTCAGCAAAGACCTAAAAATGTCAGCCGGCATAGCAAAAGACTTCAAAGAAAAATTTCAAAATTTACATCTCTTACGACAACAAAATCCTAAATTACACAATTTGGTATATCTGAAAGATAGACATATATTTATTATTTATTTGATAACAAAGGAAAATTTTGCAGATAAGCCCACGCACGAAAATATGTTTATTACATTGCTAAAATTAAAATCATTCTGTTTAAAAAATAATATAGAAAAATTAAACATCCCTAAGATTGGATGTGGGAAAGATTTATTACAATGGAAAGATGTAAAATCAATGCTAAAATTTATTTTTCAAAAAACAAATATTATTATCACTATTTTTAAATTGCCTACTGACAACACACCCCATCTTGAAATTAACACTAACGAAACAAAAAATAACGATACAAATACTGATGAGTTTTTTAAATATATGGACGAATTTCTCAAAGAATTCGAACACAACAATCAAAATGACAGCGAATCTCTTGTCGTTGAACTTGACGACGATAAGGCACGAAACGATAATAAAGAGCAGGACGACGACTCTAACGTAACAATACATTCACACCCTGAGAATCCCATATCAGGCATACCTATTATTGAAAGTCCCGTAAATATAGGTAGAAATCAACTTATATTTTCGGAAGTCCTACATTCTCCCATTAAACCTATAATTTCTACATTGCACAATGATAAAATGAGACTCCAAATTCAAATTTCTAAAAACAATTTCGAAAACGATATAATTAATTTCATCAAAGAATATGTAACACCCAAAGTAAAATATCACCTGTATTTCGAGCATCCAATTTATAAGAAATTTAGTGTAACCTTGCAAAAATATTTCAAAAATTCTGAGATTAATTTTGTCAAATGTACTAGCAAATTAATAGATTTAGAAGATAAATTTGACATATCTGAAACTATAAAAAATTACCATGAGGGTAAAACCAACCACAGGGATATACAAGAAACCCTTAACCAAATTAAGAGAATATACTATTGGCCCAATCAAATTAAGGATGTTAGTGATTACATAAATCAGTGCGAAATTTGTTTAAAATCAAAATATGAACGAAATCCAATAAAAACAAAATATAATATTACTCCAACCCCTAGTAAACCTTTTGAAACAATCCATGCAGACACATTAAGCTTAGAAAATTGCAAATTCCTAACAATTATCGATGCATTCTCTAAATACGCTCAAGCTTATCTAGTCGAGTCGACAAATGCAATCGAAATATGTAACAAATTAACTAGATTTTTCTCACATCATGGCATTCCTAAACTAGTCATATCAGATAACGGTCTAGAATTTAAAAACATTGTTTTAAAAGAATTACTCATATTACAGAAAATTAAAATTCATTTTACTAGCTCACAGTACCCAAATTCAAATGGACTCGTGGAACGCTTCCATTCAACACTTATTGAACATATTCGGCTCTTTAATTTACAAGAAAACTTCAAAAATGAAAATGAAGAAAATAAAGTGAATTATGCAATACTAGATATAATAATACAAATCATAGTTCTACCGGTCTCAAACCAATCGAAGTAATAAATGGACATTTTGAAACAAACTCACCATTAGATGTTGAGCTTGAAAAACAAATCACACAAGACTATGTTCAAAATCATCGCGAAAAAACTAAAGCAGCTTATAAAAACATTAATGCCAAATTACAAAATAATAAAACTAACTTGATGGAAAAACTAAATGAAACACGCAAAAATTTGCCACAGATTCCAGGAACAGTATATGTGCACAATAAGCAAAAAGTTAATAAAACAAAGAATATAAAGTTCAAAAAAAGAAAACATAAAAAGCATTAATCAAAAATTAAAAACTGCTAAAATTCGTACAGACCTCAAAGATAATAGGAAACAATCAAAAATTCATTTAGCAAATATAAAAAGACCTAGAAAAATAAATAAAATCACTAACAAAGATCTCACTCTTCCAGGTCCCTCTTGTTCATATACGCCTACGGATTAGAAATTAAAAACATTACGCAAAATACTGGACTTTTAACACTCGACTTAGGACCAGCAAAAGTACAAAAAACAACACATACTTTTTTACACTTCTACGACCTACAGCCAATCCTTAATCAATACAATAAATTAAAATCGCAACATAACCTTCTGAAAGAAACTATTCACATAAACAATAATAGCCTAGAAGATTCTTTGAATCATGATAAAATTATTACGTACATACAAAACATGATAGACGATAAGTTTAGCCATTTAATTATTAATTACGAAAAACCTCGACACAAGAGAGGTATAATAGATGGATTAGGTTCTGTAGTAAAAGCAATAACTGGAAATTTAGACGCCGAAGACGAGAAACGATATAACAAAATTTTAAAACATTTAGAGGAAAACCAACATAAATTAAATGATCAAGTTAAAAATCAATACTCTGTTAACCATCAGTTGATAGAACAATTTAACAAAACTATTGACACCATAAAACGAAATGAACAAGAGCTAAAATCAAAAATTGAGCAGTTACTACACATAGTTATTGATGGAACTCAGCATTTAAATAAACTGGCTATTCACGATATCTATAATCAACTAAATACCTTATTTAGTATGATTTTTAGTATCTTACAAGATGTAGAAAATTCTCTAACTTTTTGCAAATTACATGTAATGCATCCTAGTATCATAAAAATTAAAGACCTTTATTTGGAACTAAACAACATTTATAAATTTTACGACAACGAATTTCCCTTAGAACCTATCTTTGATAATATGTTAAAATTTGAAAATTTAATTAAAGTAAATTGTAAACTAAATTCAAAAAAAATTATTTACTTCCTGGATATACCAATTAATTACAATATAGATTTCCAACTATACCACCTTACATCCATACCCTCAAGGTACCAGACTGAATTTGTTACTATTATACCAAATAAAAACTATTTCTTAAAAACTCCTGATGGCCATATTAAATCGCTGAATGATGTATGCACAAAAGGGATCACCTACCAGTGTCCAAACAAAATCGAAGACGTACACGAGGAGGCCTGCGAGAAAAACATCATATTACACACAATAATAAAAATTGTGAATATACGAAACTAAACCTAAAGAAGAATCATATTGAAATTATAGAAGAAATTAATCAATTCTTGGCTGTTCTACCACATCCAGAGACGATCCATGCATCTTGCCAACAAATTAACCAAATTAAAACTCTACAAGGAATATTTCTTATAAAAGAAGATCAGTGTAAATTAAAGTTTAGAAATCAGAGCTTAAAATTCAAAGACACTACATTCGGAAAACCAATCATTCTAGAAGATTTTCGAATACAACTCAATACAAGCCAAATTCCAAAAATGAGCATCGACATCAACAATATCGAAGATTTGAAGATACCCATTAACAAATTTGATGACATTGACGAAAATTACAACGTGGAAAACACAAACTACGCAATAATAATCCTATATGTCATAATAATAATTATAAGTATTATTATTTTCACAGTCTTCGCAAGAAAAAGGTTTCTCCAAGGAAAATTCTGTCCATCCCGGAACCAGGAACCGGTACTTCAACCAAGGGCCTCAACCCCAGAATACCAGCAACCCCAGCTGATTCTCACCGAGGGTGCCCAATTCTTAGGGAGGAGGAGTTAGATCACCCATTCCCACAGGAACCGCTGATCTCGCCACATTTCCAAACCTCATATTACTTTTATCTGTACTTTCTCATAGGATAAGAACTTATGTAGTATAAAACTCTTGTCTTGACCTTATGTCGAGTTTAGTTATAGTTGAGAGACTGTTGTGTCACTTTGAATGAATTAATTGTATCTTGAATAATAATTTTTTGTTGTAATCACTTATAAATAATTTTTTTTAATAAACGTCAACAACGTTTACTTAACTTACATATACTTAAAACTAAAATTCTGGATTTTTTTCAAATATTAAGTCTAAATCTATATCAACGTTATTAATTGGCGGCAGAATATGTTCTGTTAAAGTAGAATGAGGTACATTTAAAGTACGCTCTTTTTCCCACACTTCTAACTTAAGTTACTTTTTTTCTGCGAGTTCCTATAATAAACGAAATTTATAAGTAATAATTTTACAGAATTTTAATTAATAGTTCTTAATGAACCTTTTGTAGAAATCGGCTGGTTTATATTTATACTAAGTTCTTCAACAACGGGGCCATCTTGAAAATATGAAGAAGCTGATATATTTTCTTCTAGATATTCACAATTTTAGGAATATTTTCTTTCCTTGGTATTTCCTTCGTTCTGTGTCATGGAATCTTCTGTTCCAACTCGCCTCACGACGGGGGAATCTTTACCCAGAATTTCTAATACTAATTTGTCTGCATTTTTTATCCTGATCCACCACTACTTCCTGTTTTAGAAGCTGTGTCTATTTTTACTTAAAAGTAAATGAGTACTTTGACTTGCGACAATGAAAATTGAAATAATGTGATGTAGGTATTACACTCACCACAGTTCTAGCTCTAATATTCGGCCATGTAGCATCTCTAACATACGTGAAATCTTTTTCATTTGGCATGAGTCATATCGCCACCGCTTTTCTTTTTGAATCTTTAGAAATTCTTTCCGAAAATTGTCCAAATAATTGATCTTTTAATTCTAATACTTTTCTTTAAAAATTTTGCACTTTTGCTTTCTTCTCGTCTCTTTTACCAATTGCTTTCGACATTTTTTAATCAAACACAAAAGATTGTAATCAAAGAAATATGTCAAAATTTAGATAAAATTAATACAGTATAAAAATAACTGTTTGGTTGTCATGCATATTTATATACTAATATAATATTAGTTAATACATTTATGAGTAATGTTTAAATAGGTATATATGAAACAGAATTTATTAGTTTAATATTATTATTTTATAAATATATATATATATATATATATATATATATATATATATATATATATATATCATCACGGCATATTACCCATTTCTGGGTGTGCCAGTATCTACAACACATGTAGATATCGGTAATGATGACGATATATTTTACCGTGTGGAAATATTTGGCGTCTGTCGGGATCGAACCCGGTTCCCCCAGGTTCGCGACCAAACACTCAGGCACGCGGCCATAGGACCCCATTATGGGGTCCTATTATTTTATTAGACTAATATTATTAACTAATATTATTAGAAACTTTTATGAAAGAGGCCTCTAGTGATCGTAAACGTTTTCCATAAATCATTTCGGCAGTTAATTGGTGATTTAATAGCTGATCTAATTCCTAAAACGTTAATAGGTAATTTGTCTGACCAGTATTCTAAACTATTGTGTGTTCTGAGAGCTGTTTTTACTTGTCGATGGAATCTTTCTACTAGACCGTTAGACTGTGGATGGTAAGAGCTTATTCTGTGTGAACCAAGTGTTTTCATGAGTTGTGTAAAAAGAATAGATTCGAAATGTGCCCCTCCAAAGCGAGCAATCCAATCTGAAGTTAAAGCTTTTGCCACCGTTTTGGCCATTATATCTTTGATAGGAATCGCTTCTGGTCAACTAGTAAAGTGGTCAATGCAAGTATGTATGTAACGATATCGTTCTGAGTAAGGTAAGGGACCAATTAAGTCTATGTGGATGTTGTCAAAATCTGGCTTCCGGTGTTGGGAAGTTTTCAAATTGTGAACTCGAATTTCTAGTTATTTTTGACAGTTAATACAAGATTTTCCCCATTCTTTTATATCGCGTTTCATATTTCTCCAAACGAATCTAGAAGCTATTAGTTTTTGAGATGTTTTAACACCGGGATGAGAGAAGTGGAATTGTTCAAATTAATCTTTTGAATTTTTTTAGGAATAAATGGTCTGAGTTTACCCGTTGCAAATTCACATTTTAGAGTTTTATTCGAGTTGGGTAAAGGTATATCCTTGGAATTTAAGATTTGTATCATTATTTTTCAGAATGGATTGTTAATCTTGGTCAGTTATTTGTTGTTTTGCATTTTTTTGTAGTCAATTTTTCTATTAGTTCAATGTTATTTATGTCGAGGCGTGATAAAACGTCAGCTACTGTTTTTTTGTTCCTTGAAACGTGTTTTATATTGTTTGTGAACTGTAGAATGATATCTAACCATCTCAATTCGCGGGGTGAACATGTATTCGAATTTTTTGGCTAGATAGTATGTAAGTAGTTTATGATCAGTGAAAACAGTGAAAACTCTGCCTTCAAGAAAATATCTTAATTTTTTAATGGTTGAATAAATTGTAGGTAATTCATGACTGAAGGTACTATATTTTTGTTCAGTCGTAGTTAGCGTACGTAAGAAAATGCGACAGGTTTCCATTCATTTTCAATTGATTGTTGTAATACACCTCCTATGCCTGTATTTCATGCATCAACCATAATGCTAATCGGTGCATCTTTTACCGGAAAAGCTAATGTAACTATATTTATTAATATTTTTTTGATATGTTTAAAAGCTGTTAAAGCAAGTTGGTCAAAATATATAGGTTTATTTCCTTTTTTGTATTGTCTATGTATTTGTTTATAGGTTGTAGTATTGTAGCGCAGTTAGGTATAAATCTGTGATAGAAATTAATTAATCCTAAAAATTTTCGTAATTCTTGTTGTGATTTTGGTAAAGGAAGTTCTTAAATAATATTACTTTTGTCTTGTAAGGTTTTAATACCGTTCTTGGAAAAAAGATGTTCTAAAAAAATTATCTCTGATTGTCCGAATTTGTATTTTTGTTCGTTGATTAAAATTCCGTATTTATGCGGTTGTTTAAAAATGAGGTATAAGTGTTGTTTTTGTTCTTCAGTAGACTTGCTTGCAATGAGTAAATCGTCTATGTAAGCAAAGCAGAAATCTAAACCGTGTACGACTTCGTCAATAAACTATTGAAAGGTCTGTGCGCTATTACGTAAACCGAAAGGCATAAATATGTATTCGAACAAACCAAAGGAAGTGCTAATGGCAGTTTTTGGAATAGAAGACTCTTCCATAGGGATTTGGTTATAAGCTTTGACTAAGTCAGTTTTCGAATATATATCTTGAATATGACGTATAGGGTCGCGGGAATGGTAATGTTATTTAAATCGCGATAGTCGCCACATGGTCGCCACTGTTTATTAGGTTTTCGTACCATATGGAGCGCTGAAGACCAGTAGCTGGAAGATGGCCGTATTTTTATATAGAATGTCAAATTCGTTTTATGCAATTTCTAAACGATGAGGTGCTAATCTCCTTGGCCGTAAAACTACGGGTGAGTCATTTTTTATAATAGTATGTGACACATTACCGGTAGTATTTACTCTTAAACAGGGGTGATTAACCGTCGACTAAAGTAACAAATTCAGTTGTTTTTTAATCACCCACATGTAATTCTAAATGGTAGTCATGGTAATTAGATAGTTAGGGTGACTAAAATTTTGAGTAAATACTACCGGTCATTGTGTTTAATTTGACGTTTAGGATCGAGAGGACTAGTTAATGAAGGATAATTGTTTAGTATCTCACGAAAGGGGCAAGAATTGTTCGCTTTGTTGTTCTCTGTTGTATTAAGTAAATTGAAATAGTTTAAGAAATCAGCACCTAAAATGGATTGTTTAACATCAGCTATTATAAATTCCCAGGTAAATTTTGTATTTAAATTGAAATCTAATGTAATGTTTTCTTTTTTTTTATAGGTGGAAATTGATGTATTGTTTACAGCTTGAAGTGTAAAAGTATGTTTATTTAATTTTTGATGTGAAGAAGGACTGATAATACTTACTTGAGCACCAGTATCAACAAGAAAGCAACGACCAGATAACTTGTCTTTAATAAAGAAGAGGTTGTTTCGAAGATTTGAATTTGTATTTAGATAAGAGCTAAAAAGTAAATAATATGAGTTAGAAATATTGTTTTTATTTTTAAGATAAGACGCATTAGTGTTAACCACAGATGTCTTGGAGGCGTGTTTATAGGGACTAACACACTTTCTAGCAGTAGAACCAAAGTTGAAATGATACCAGCACAAGCCCGATGACAGATGATTGTCAGCTATCACTTTCATTTTTTTCTTTGATTCCAGAATTTTTCGTAAATCTGCTATTTTCTTCCTAACATCTTCAAGTTCCGAGTTCTTAGTGGTTATAGAAGCAATCGGTGGTTCGGCGATTTTTACAATTCTGCCTGCAATATTATTTTTTGTTCCATAGAAGGTTCTGTTAAAGATGTTAATATTGTTTAAAAGTTCTTCTAAAGTAGTCTGATCGATGATTTTATCTCCTAATAGTTGCTTTATTTGGCGAAGAATTTTCGATGGTTTTAGCCCACCGAATTCAGAAAATGTAAGTAGTTTGTTAAGTTTAGATTTATATTAGTCGGTAGTACGTTGAATCAAAGTTGATTTAAGAATATCATACTGATTTTCTTCAGGAAGCTCAAGAATGATATCGCGGACTTCAGACGCATGTTCCGAACAACGTGAATAAACTTTTGGGATTGTCTTCTAATATGATGTTTCATAAAACCATTTCCACTTGTGCAAACCATAAAACAGTGTCGTTTGGCCAGAATGTTGATAGTCTAAAGTTACTACTGGCCACCAGAGGTACATCAACTGATCCAGCCGGTTCGACTGGTTCCATTATAGGTAGAGACATCTTTTGACTGACGGGGTCACCAATGTACTTTTTAATATAGTACTTCGATGTGATTGCGACTGATTTTTATATAAAAATACTAACCGTAATCACAATGTATAAAAAGGAACTTTATATTATAAAAAATAGTGAAAACGAAAAAACTAATTACGAAGAAAAACGCCAATCAAGCTATTAAATTTTTGACGTGTCTGTATGACAGCTCTTGACGACACCTCTCATTTGATGCCAAACACGACACAGTTCTGACAACTTTAGCTCAAAAGCTGTCAAATATCTGACGTTTCTGCATGGCAGCCCTTGACGGCAGCTCTCATTTGATACCAAACTCGACATGGTTCTGACAAATTTATGATAAAAAACAAAAGTCGATCGAGTTGTCAGGTTTTTGACATTTGTGTATGACAGCACTTGACGATAACTTTCATTTGATACTAAACACGACGTGCTACTGACAACATTATGCAAAAAACAAAAGCCGATCGAGGTGTCAAACTTTTGACATTTCTGCATGGCAGCCTTAGACGATACCTCTCATGGTTCTGACACTTTAAGCAAAAAGCAAAAGCCGATCTAGCTGTTATATCTTTGACATTTTTGGATGGCAGCCCTTGATGATACGTCTCATTTTATATCAAACATGACATGGTTCCGACAACTTTATGGAAAAAGCAAAAACCGATCGAGATGTCAAAATCTTGACATTGTAAAATTTGTTTTTTACTTCGTTACTTGTGGCAACACTTACTTGTCTAGTTATATTTAAAATTTACTATATTTTTATTTGTATAGGAATTTTTAATTGACAAAATTCACAGTGCTATAGTTGGGAATATTTGTTTGTCATTTAGTTACTTATATCCTGTTTGGTTACATTTGAGTACCGACTTACTGACTTACAACATGTTTATCAACATTTTCGAATTGCACCTACCTAAACCACGGACATGAACCTTTATAAATTTTACTTTTTAAATATGTTTTAGGCCTTTTTAAATATTTTGAGTTAATATCCCATTATCATATGTTTATGAATTTAACTTCTTTCAGTTGTCCTCATTTTCTAAATATTTATATTTAAAAGTTTTGGTTAACATATCACATCTTTGGGCGCTCTTCATTAAGCAACTTACTACAGTATTTTACCCATCTTTCTTTTATCTTTTCGTCGTTTCCAGTTCTTCATACAGTTTTTCCACTACCTTGTCATTCGCCATGACTACCGCACGTTTCACTTCTTTCTTTACTCTCTTGTATTCTTCCTTATCTTCATCCCTTTGTGAGCTGTCAAATTTCTTTTTAGCCTCTTTCTTTACCTTAATCATATACCGGATCTATTCATTCCACCACCATACTTCCTTATTTCCCGGTGGACCTTCACCTGATACATGCCAAGTACTTCTACTCCTAATATTACTTTGCTGTGCACTTCCCAACAGTCATTTGGATTCTCTCTTGATGATACTTCTTGCAGTACTTTTTCTTTAAACTCACTCGCCAGGTTTTCTTCTTTCAAATTCCACCATTTGATCTTGGGTGTCACTTCTTGTTTACCTTTTCATTTCATTTTTATATCACAATCCACTACCACCGGTATGAGTTGACTGGCCATACACTAACCCTTAATGACTTTCAAACTACCTTTAGATTAGTCCTTCTACATAAAATAAAGTCTATCTGACTTTCTGTCGTACCACTTTATAAGTTATAAACTGATATTCAGATTTCTTAAAAAAAAAGATGTTAACTATAGTCCACTATACTCTATCCTTCCTGTTTCTTCTCTCTGGCTTTTCACACCTGGTTTGGGGTATGCACAAACTATGTTTATTGTACATTCTTCACTATCTAGACCAACACCCAATATCCTATCATTTCTTCTACTGACTCTAACTAAATGTTTCCTCGGTAAACTCTGTCAAATACGCTGATGGACGGCAATCCGTTCCAACAAATATAGTTCTGAACCTAAGGGAACAATTACTGGATTCAGGACGAACTGCAATAACGGACAATTATTACACGAGTTTATACCTTGCCGATAAACTGGCGGAAGACTCATTTAGTAGGGACGCTTTGAAAAAATAGAAAAGGAATTCCTAAAAGTATTATTGGAAAGAAGATCAAGGTATGCGAGGTTGCTGCAGATGAAAATACCGCTGGAATTACAATTCTCAAATGGAAAGACAAAAGGGATTTGTTGATGCTGCCTACGAAACATACAGATCAAATAGTCAATTTAGTGAAAAAGGGCAAAGAGATGGAAAAACCGAAAATGGTAATAGCCTACAATAAAGTAAAAACTTCTATGGATCTTTCCGATCAGTTTTCTATCTATGGAAGCGCATTACGTAAGATCGTAAAATGGTACAAGTTGCTACAAAAATAATTCTCGGAACGGCTATAATTAATGCCCATTATTGTTACAAAAATGTTACAGGAAAATACATATTCCTAACTGCATTCAAGGAATCAGTTGTAAAGAAGCAGCTAGAAAGAGAAATGGCTATCCAAACACCACCCGCTTTAACAGCAATGCATCGCGATAAAATGCGGAATCATTCCTTCAAAATATTGCCAGGTAGTGCTCGAGTGGGAAGAAAATATTGCAAAGGATGCTACAAAAAAAAAAAAAATGCTGGTGGACTCATCCCAAGAAGCAAAATCCGCAAAGTTACCACTTATTGCAATGATTGCGACGGCAAGCCTAGGTACTGTTTGGATTGCTTCAATAATAATAATAATAATAATAATAATAATAAAAATAATAATAATAATAATATTTTATTTGTCCATTTGACCATTTACATGATATAGGATATGTCACAATACACAATATGAATTAAATTCAGTTACAATATAATTAATAAGAATATTGATTAACAGAGTAGTAACAATTGGTAATTACTTTTTGTTTTAATTTAAATTTAAATTCTGATATATTTCCACAGTTTTTAATTTCATTAGACAAGCTATTGTATAATGAAATGCTCCAGTACTAAGGATGTTGTTCAAAATATATAGTTATATGCTGTGGAATTTGCAGGTAATGTTTACCTCTTGTTTCGTAACTATGTATATTACACATTTTAACAAATGTAGACATATTCTCTTTAACAAATATTAAAACATGAAAAATGAATAATGATGGAACAGTAAGAGAATTATATTTTACAAACGTTTCTTTACATGACTGATTATAATGTAATTGGTACATATTTCTAATAGCACGTTTTTGTAGTTTGAATGCTCTAATGATGGACGAGGTTGTTCCCCAGAAAATTATTCCATATGAACATAGTGACATAAATTTAGAAAATAAAAGGAATTTACAATTCTTATATCACAAATTAAACTTAACCTTTAAATAGCATAACAAACTTTAGATGAATTAGTACAGAGTTTAATGTGCAGTTTCCAATTAAGATTTCTAGTCATTAAAAGACCGAATACTTTACAGCTGTCCACCTGCTGAAGAGATGAAGAATTATATTTTATTAACAAGCTTTGATATTCAGTACTTTTGTTATAAATTGAAAAATTCATAACAACTGATTTTAGTCACATTTACTAAAAGTGAATTATCTTGGAAATATTTGTGCAGCTTGTTTAACTGATCATTAGCACATAATATTACATTGTTTAGAATTTTATGCTGTACAAAAAGAGAAATATCATCGGCATATGCTACATAGTTACATATATTTGTTTGTTGCTTTATGTCTTTTATATACAAAATTAATAAAATTGGTCCAAGTATTGAACCCTGAGGTACATCAGTTTTGATAAGTATTTCTTTAGATTTCGTATCATTGACGTTTGCTGGATGATATCTACTGCATAAATATGACCTAAGCCAGTTATAACAATTTCCTCTCAAACCTATAGAATATAGTTTATATAATAAAAAATCTGTTGTGGCCAGCACAAGACCTTCCGTCAATTCCGTGTATTTTGTACAAACCCCATACCAAAAGGTCCTTGGAACAGATTCTATATACTATCATGTAAAATCGAACACGAACACATACTATTTTTTACAAATTCCATACCAAAAGTTCATTTGAAAAGGTTCTATAAATCCAATAAAATTATAACATAAACTACACTAAGTAATGTCCTTCCATCTTCTCTTTGGCCTTTCTCTGCGTGTCACTTGCGAGCAACACTATGACATACCAATTTTAGATCCTATACTTTTTTCCATATTTGGTTTTGCACTTGCAACTGACATCTGTCAATTAAATTTTTTTGAATAATTATGTCAGCTGTTTCCATGATAAATAACAAAGCTGACTAATTTTTGAAAATTAATTTCTTTGTAATGCTTTAACTCTACATCTATTGAATATGAAGGAAAATGTATAATCAAACCATATAGAGAAGATTATTTTCTTTAATAAATATAATAAGAAAATGTCAAAAAATAATATTTAACTGCATTTTTTTAAGAAAAACTGTTAAAAACTTCAAATAAGGGTACTTCCAGTTGATCAATTATAACCAAAATCTAATCAGCTCTTCATATGGTTGTAAAGAAGAGGAATACGAAAGAATCATATTTTTTAGAATTGTAGTTTTGGAGTTATCGTCGGAGAAAAATTTGTCACACACACACACAGACACACACACAGACACACACACATACACACATACAGACATCATCTTAAAAATAGTACATTCGTATTGTAGGGACCCTAAAACGTGCTTATACATTAAAAACTCACCACCGAATTTTTTGACCAAAAACAATACCTTCCTTTTGACGGAAGGTAAAAATCATTATTTACAAGATTGAACGCCTTTGATAAATCTAAAAATATATCTAAAGTATTTTCATTCTTATCTAAGTTCGTGTAGATTTCATGCAAGTATGT
The DNA here is from genome assembly GCA_943142095.1 of Ophonus ardosiacus. Lineage (NCBI taxonomy): Eukaryota > Metazoa > Arthropoda > Insecta > Coleoptera > Carabidae > Ophonus > Ophonus ardosiacus. The sequence goes on along the minus strand of OW964834.1, from coordinate 24,093,836 downwards.
CGATAATGCACTAATAGTGCAACGTTTTTTTCCTGAAACCATGTTGTTCAGAAACTAATATTTTAAATTCAATTATTTGGTTTAACAATGCTTTCTTAAAATTTTTATGAAATACCGATACAAGTGATATTGGCCTATAATTTTTCATATCACTATTATCACCTTTTTTTATACAGAGGTGTCACTTTTGTCAATTTAAGAGTTTCTGGGAAACAACCTGTTCTAAATGATTCATTTATAAAAAATGTTAGAGGTTTTATTATAAAGTTATCTTTTCTTGAGGAAAGTACGAGAAATAGCACCTATTCCAGAAGATTGTGAGTTATTTAATGAAACAATGTATTCTTCTACTTCGTGTTTATCTACTTTACGTAAAAATATAGAATTACAATTTTGGTTGATTACATACTCACTTGACGTTTGAATAAATACATACATAAATAAATAAATAAATAAATATATCACCACGGCATATTACCTATTTCTGAATGTCCCACAATCTGCTATATCGCAGATATCGGTAATGATGATGACATATTTGTACCGTGTGGGCGCTTACCAGGCGTCACCTCTCGGGCATTCGTTGCTGGCGTGGAGAGTGCAACACAGGGGTCACTTTTGTGCCATTAAAATTTCGAAATATTTGGCTTCTGTCGGAATCGAACCCGGTACCCCAGGTTTATTTTGTTGGTAACATGTTCGCCATTTATATGAAAAGACTCAGATAATTATTGTTTTTTAGTGTTATGTAGCTTATTATTAATTATTTGCCAAGCTGTTTTACTTTTATTTTCAGATTTTTTGTACATATTCTCAGTAAATTTCTATTTTGCCAATCGAACAACTTTCGAATATACTGATTTATATTTCTTATACTGCATATTACCGAAACCTAAACTTTACTTCATTTATTGTACCTTTTTTAATTAGGTTTTGTAAATATACGTTTATTTAATATCTTTCGTTACTTCATGTACACAGAGCGTATTTTTTATTTTTTTCAAATGAATAAGTTTTATATGATCATTCTATGGTACATCTATTTTATTATGAATGGAACGTCACCGTGTCTGCTTCGGGCCTGTCGAAGAACTCTAAAAAAGCATATCATCGGAGGGCCAAAGCAGACACAAAAGCAGACATACATCATAAAATCATAACACAACGCGTTCACGCTTGCCCACTTACAGGGGTATTTGCGGACGGGCCAGAACAGACACTCTACTGTTGGAAATCCAGATTAAATGTGTCTGTTCAGCGTAATTGGACAAATACTGAAGCAGACACCGATGTCTACGTTGGCCCTGTGATTAAAACAACGAACAAGCACCGGTGTCTACCTTGGCGCTTAACGTGTTAAATTACCAAACATATTTCAATAATAACTCTAAATACATATTTTCAAAATTTAAACTTATAATATTTATTGTTAAAAACCCTTCCCTCTCTATTTTTTGTATTCTTCATAATCTCTGTCCAGCACTTTCATTTCTTTTTACTTTTACATTCAGTACTCAAATTGTCGCCCTAGAGTCAACATGTCACAATATTGTGTGTGTTCAATAAGAAGCACGTGCTGATTGCTGCTCTGCAGTTTTTTATTGTTTCCCTTGGTTTATTGTTGAAGTTAAGTTATGTGCTTTGGGTAGTTCGATGGAGTAAAGAATTTGCGATACTTACATAACAACGGATTTACGAAACTGTGAGTCTGTTCCATTTATTTTGAGTTTTTAGTTTAGTTTTTAAGATTTTTTTTACTATCTTTCTTGTAAATTGCTGCAGACAAGTTAAGTCACATCGAGTTTCTACTTAACTTGATTCACTTGCCATTGGCGTGGCTTTGGTATTTTTTTACCTCATTTTATTTTAAATTTTTGTTGTATTTGTATTTCAAATTTCTAGTTTTATAATTATTGTTTTATTCGTTTGAGTTATACGTAAGTAGTTTAAGGTGCTGCACGTTTATTTTATCTATTTATTATTACTTATTTATTTATTTTTAAGGTATTTTAATTTGTTGTGACATTTTAATTTTGTGCTTATTTTGTTTTTCAGTATTTTAATCTTGAGTTTAATATTATTTTATTCAATTTTATTTTAGTTTCGGTCTTCAATTAGTAGTATTTATAAGTACTTTGATGGTCGAGCCTTTTTTACCTCTCGCTAAGAGAGGTATTGGATTCATGCTAAAATTCGCATATCCAGATTTTATTGAATAAGCACGATTTAAGGTCCCTACAATCCGATTATAACATTTTTAAAATGATGTCTGTGTGTGTGTGTGTGTGTGTGGATGTGTGTATGTGTGTGTGTGTGTGTGTGTGTGTGTATGTATGTATGACTTAAAAAATATTTAACTGCAGTATCCTCAATCTGACATTCCTGGGAAGAGCTGAAAAGGTTTTGGTAACAATTGAACAACCGGAAGTAGTAGTTTCTTAGAAAAATTCTTCTAAATATAATTTTTTGGGAGTTTTTTTTATTAAATATCGAAGAACATAAAATTCTCCATCTAATACACTTAAAAATTTTATTATATCTTGTATAGATTTAGAGATAAAGACTCTATAATTTATAGAGTATACTAATCGCAGAGGCCAAGGCACTAAGGAAACCAGTTGACAAATTCCAATGTTTATAACATGACATATGTCATTGTCAAATATCAACAGTTTTAGTGACATTCTGATAGCTTTTCCTGGGAAGTATATTTAACTTTTCTTATTCTTTTATTAATTAAATATTTGAAATTATAGGTAAAATTGTGGTAAAATGCATATATCTATCAGAAATACCGCCAATCTGGTTAATGAATTGGAACAATATTTGACATTTAGAAATTTCCTCATACAATGAAAAATAGATATAATTTGAATTATATGTGTGCAGAAGACATGCTAAATATAGTAAGAAACAATATTTGGGTAATGTTCTGTAAGATTTTGTTATAAAACGACGGTTGGAAAGCGAAGTGCAATACAATACTTATATAGCCTAATATGGAAATGGCGAGAGGTCTTGTGCTGGCCACAACAGATTTTTTATTTTAGTTTTAACTTTATTTTATACTGAATATTATCTTTAGTTGGTAGGCTTTTATCGGTCATTCGTTTCTGCATTATCAGTAACACTAGTTCTCTATTGTTGCCCTTTCCGTGGTCCAACACCTGTACGTCTTCACCCTTTAGCCGTGACGGACCGCACTGGCGCGTCCCTATCCTACTCTGTGTCCTGAGTGTGTCATTCATAGTCTTTCTTTAGATTTTAGGTTTTTTAAATTATATTTATATTATTTATTTATTTTATTTATTTATTAATATTTATTATTTTATTTGTTTTTATTATTAATAATGTTAAAAAATGTCCAATTGCGGTAAATGTCGTTATAAAAGACCCGATCAGGCAACATTTGATTGTTAGGGTTCCTGTGGTAAGTCATTCCACATTTCATGTGTCAATATCGGAGATAAAGATTTTGAATCAATTTCCAGAAATAATAACCTTTTCTTTTTGTGTGATGCCTGTAAAAAAAACGTGCAAGATAGTGAATAATGCTGAAACACTAGATCTCGCTGCTAATATAAAACTAATACATGAATCATTATCAAAATTAAGCTCATCGTATGTTGCAGACAGTATTACTTCACTGTTTAATTCTTTACAAACCGATTTTGAACAGAAATTTTCATCACTACAAAATAAAATAGAAAAAAATCTTGAATGTGAACTAAATAAAGTACGTGATACCATTACTAGTAAACAATCTTCCGAATCAAAATCATATGCTAATATTTTAAATAATAAAAAAATCGAGCCTCCTGTAAATGTTCGTCCAAAGTTAGGAAATCAGAAGCCCAGTATTACTAAATCTGATATGTTACATTCATTAAATCCGGTCGAATCTGAAATAAATATCACCAATGTGAAAAATAATCGTGATGGCAGTGTGATAATTTCATGTGAAGATAATGCCAATGTCAATAAATTAAAACAATTAGCTAATGAGAGATTATGCGACAAATATGAAGTCAAACAATTAAAATTATTGAATCCTAGACTAAAAATAGTAGGGCTAACGGAAAAACTTGAGCCTACTAACCTGTTAAATTACATGAAGAATCAAAATAAACCTTTATTCTCGCAAGACAGTGTATGTGAAGTTGTGTCCATTAATTCTCTTAAGAATAATAAAAATGTATATGAAGCTCTCTTACAAGTTGATCATCATACTTATCAGTCAGTCCTTAATGCTGGGAAAATCTTTGTGGGTTACGACTACTGCTTAATCTACGATGCGATCGACTTACGTAGATGTTACTATTGATGTGGATTCCATCACACTTCTTCCAAATGCACAAAAAAGAATCCCACTTGCCCCAAGTGTGCTGAAGCGCATACCTTAAAGGAATGTAAATCTGATGTACTAAAATGTATACACTGTTTGCAACTGAAAACATATAAACCGAATATTTCAATTAATTACGCTGTTTGGGATCAATCTTGTCATGTATACCAAGAAACATTAAAAAGATTTAGAACTAATATTCTCGGCAATGCATAACAATTAAAGGATTCTAATGAGTCCCTTAATAATATCTCTTTTCTTAATGACACTCTCAATTTTTCTAATTCTCATTCTGTCTGTGAACAGGTGTCTACTTTGTCACATAGTTATAAATTTACTTGTTTCTATCAAAATGTCACAGGACTTAACCTAAAATGTAAAGATTTATATAAATTTTCGTTATGTGCATCTCATTATCATTTATTTGCACTTACTGAAACTTGGTGCCATGATGGTGTGCACAGCTCCGAACTTTTTGATAACAGTCAGTTTACTGTGTTTAGAAAAGATCGCAAATTTTGTAGTACGAATAAATCTGGTGGCGGCGTCCTGTTTGCTGTGTCTAACAATTTTAAATCTTCTAATATTGACATTACGACTGACAGTGACGGGTTTACTACGATTCCGCATATTGACATCTTATTAAATAAAATTTTGGTGAATCACACTGTCATCTATGCTCTTATCATTTACATACCGCCATCTTGCCCTGTTACAGATTATAATACCTTATTTGAATCACTAGCCAGTATACAATTATTACATAACTCAAACATTATAATATTTGGTGATTTTAATATACCTCTCTACCTAAATTGCTATAACGACACTGCATCTTGTCCTTACTTCAATTCTTTAAATAACTTTCTAAATTTCATAAACCTTCAACAGCATAATTTTATAAAGAATGAATACGGGAAACTGTTAGACCTAATTATTAATAATATTTACTGCGAAGTTTCAAGACCAATTGATTCTATCTGTCGCGAATACTCTCATCATCTACCATTAACAGTTCAAATTTCAGCCATAACTAATCATAATAAATTTCACTCTGTATCCAATTCTGGTTTTAATTTTAAAAAAGCAAATTATCCTTCCTTATATTCAGATCTATCTGCTATCATATGGGATAACCTTGACAACTTAATTGACGTAAATAGTGCTGTTGAAGTATTTTATTCTGCAATAAATAACGTTTTTCATAAAAACGTGCCGTTGAAACAAAAATGTACTAAATCTTATCCCCAGTGGTTTACAGGCTCTATAATACACAAACTTAAATTAAAGTACAAAGCTTGGACGAAATATAAAAGATCTCAATCCACATTACATCGCAATGAATTTATAAAACTGAGAGCAGAAATTAAGTCTGAAGTTGATAAGGCTTTTAAGAAATATTGTTCAAAAGTCCAAGATGAAATTAATCAAGAACCTAAAAAATTCTGGTCATTTATAAATAATAAAAGAAAAACATCTGACATACATGCCATTATGAACTATAACAATATTTCGATTGAGACTCCCCAAGAAATAGTTAATTGTTTTGCTGAATACTTTTCAAATTCTTTTAATAAAAATTCAATACATAACCGTTCACAGTTTGCCATACCTGACTATTACAATACCTTAGTCATTAAATCAGTTTCTGAAAATGAGGTTATGTCAGCTTTATGTAAACTAAATGCAAACATGACAACTGGGCCAGACTTAATACCTGCATTTATTATTAAAGATTGCTCATCTGTCTTCGTTAAACCTCTGACTACTTTATTCAATCTAATTTTAAATAGTTCAGAATTCCCTGAACTATGGAAATTATCTAGAATAAGACCAATTTATAAAAAAGGTGATAAGAATGATCTCTCCAATTACAGACCTGACTCTTTTTTATGTAACTTCAGTAAAATTTTTGAAACAGTTTTACACACTAAAATTTTTAATCATGTTCAAAATTCGATTTCCGCAAATCAGCATGGCTTCATGAAAGGCAGATCTACAGTCACTAACTTGATGTGCAAAACCCAACTTATATGCGAGGCTATTGATAACCAAGGTCAGGTTGATGCTGTTTATTTAGATTTTTCAAAGGCATTCGACAAATTAGACCATGGGATTCTTTTACAAAAACTTAAACTTTATGGCTTTTCCGATTGTCTTTTACAACTCATTTCGTCATATCTAAGTAATAGACTTCAGTTTGTGTGTATTAATGGACATCATTCACAGTATTTGCCTCAGAAATCAGGTGTGCCTCAAGGTTCAGTTTTGGGGCCCCTTTTGTTTCATATTTTCATTAATGACGTTACCGCATGTCTTACTGCTAACTACTTACTTTATGCAGACGATTTAAAACTCCTATGCAGTATAACTTCCATAAATGACTGTCTACTATTACAGGATAATTTAGATATTATATTTCAATGGTGCAATGACAATAAGCTTTTTCTTAATGTTGAAAAATGTCAGTGTATGTCTTTTACTAAGAAACAAAATCCTGTCAATTTGGACTATTCTATAAACAATAATATATTGCACAGACCAGAAATTATTTGCGACCTTGGGGTATATTTCGATCCTAAACTTTCTTTTAGTACACATATTGCAAATAAAACATCGTCCGCATTAAAGTGTTTAGGATTCATAATCCGTAATTGCGATATGTTTTCCAGTTTGGGTACATTACGTCTTTTGTTTGTTGCACTCGTTCGTCCTCACCTTGAATACTGTTCGGTGATCTGGAATCCGAAACAAAGTAATCAAATAGAGTCATTATAGCAAGTACAAAGAAAGTTTTTAAAATTTGCAACTTACATTCTGGAAGGAGTTTATCCGCAAAGAGGTACACCGTAATCACAACTTTTAGAGAAATTTGATTTAGCCTCACTCGAACAAAGACGACAAGTTTCTGCAGTAATCCTATTGTATAAAATTATCAATAACGACATTGACTGTATGTATATTAACAATCGACTTTCCATCCAAGTCAACAGATTGTCGTCGAGATTTAAAACCATCTTCTATTTAAAAACAGCTAAATCAAATATCCTGTCAAAATCCCCTATTCATCATATGGTTAAATCATACACTACCATTGAAAGAGAGATTGATATTTTCCACAATTCAGTTCAGGAAATAAAAAAATGTATTTTCTCTTATTAATTTATCATTCTCCTTACCCTAAAATTGGGCATATGCCTGATGGGTATTGTATTTTAATAATAATAATAATAATAATAATAATAATAATAATAATAATAATAATAATAATAATAATGTCTTTTCTTCATTATTTTTCTATCAAAGATTTTCTGTTATAATTCTGGACAAGATATAGGCATTCACATTCACACGGTATGTAACAAAATAAAAATTATACAACAATTATTTATAACTTTTAAATGATGACGAAATTTATTATTTTATAATATTGTCTACCACAATGTAAAATTATTTGTAGCTGAGGATGGACAAATACATGTCCGAAACGTTCTGTCTATTTTTAAATATAGACATTTATGACAGCTAATCATAATTATTGGAACCTATAGCCTGTTTTCTTTTATTTATTATTATTGTTATTATTATTTTTATTATTATTACTATTATTATTGTTATTATTATTATTATTATTATTATTATTATTATTATTATTAATTTGTCAGTATAGTCCTTTTGGTTAACTGCTACTGTTTTGTATTATTTAATATTTATTTAATTATATTAATATATATGTCATTTTATAGCTGACAGACTAAGTTTGCTATAGTATTATGAAATCATATTCTCGTAAACGATTTCGGGAAGAGGATAATATGAATTTCTGAAATGTGTGGATACAAAGCTGAACCGTCGCTTGACAATAGCGCTCGATTCTCAGTAATGTGGCTGTTTTTCAAAGCTGAGCACGACCGGAATGCTCCCGCAGCCGCAAGCAAGCTTAATGTTGAGCCTCAAATCCATCATGTGCTTCCATCCTTCCATACAACCATCTCAAATTACCTTCCTGTTAGAAATATTTTTACTTGTGTGTGTGTATGTGTGTTTGTGTGTGTATGTTGTAGACACGGTTTCTCAAATTCTGTAAGACTACATACCAATTTAACTACGTATTCCTTAATCCACAGACCCATATTACCCGTAAGAACCACAGACCCATATTACCCGTAAGAACCGTATTGCCCTTAACGTTATATATTTATATATTACTAATTTATAAAACTATTGTATTATGTGAAGTGTTTAATCAAATAAATTAACTAAATTAAATAAAATTATTTTTCAACGGTAAGATTATGTAAACAAATAGCAATGTAATAATACATTTTACGGGTGATATGGTTCTTACGGGTAATATGGGTCTCTGGTTCTTACGGGTAATACGGGTCTGTGGTTCTTATGGGTAATACGGGTCTTATGGGTGTAGATTGGTTCCGACCCGTATTCACTGAAATACGGGTGGGCGGGTGGTCTTTTGGATCCACTGGTATTCCGAGCACTAACTTTTACTTATGTACATATGATCGTACCGCCTTGATGGATGATTGTTTAAAAACGCTAAAACACTTTATTTCTTACCAAAAGCATAAATAAGAATTTTTAGATCCCTAACTTGAGAAATGATGGGTTCTCCATACAAACTTTCGTCTCCTATTTCATCCCCTTCAAGTATTATTTTGCGACAAAAGGTAGCCTATGTCCTTCTCCTAGGCCAATCTATATCTATACCAAAATTCATCAAAATTGGTTCAACGGTTCAGACGTGAAAACGTAACAGACAGACAGACAGACAGAGTTACTTTCGCATTTATTATATTAGTATGGATATATAGAATTCGTACATGGACAAGTCGAAATGTTATAGTAATATTACATGCTATTCTTAGAACAGGGAAGACTCCCTCAACATCTAAAGTTGGTATAAAAAGAAAAGGGATTGATTTATAAGCCAACGTATGTACAGTAACAGTGTCAACTAAACACGCGCCTATTATACATATAATTCATCATATACCTTTCATGAATACCGACTATCTAGTCAATGAATTGGAATAATGTTGAACATTTAGAAGAGTAGGAAGAAAATTCATTGAAAAATAAAGAATATAAATGTAATTAGAATTTTTTCTGTGTATCAGAAATGTTAAATACAATACTTCTATAATAATATTAGCTGTACCCGTTGCAAATATATGCAACATTGTAACAAACTATATTAAGGCGTAAGGGTATTAAATTATAAATATTCTGTATTTATAATGTTTAGTTCTGTGCTACACTGGTTTTTAAGACTATCCCCCGCTGCTTTTTGGAATTTATAGGGAGAACTCTGATTAATTATTCAACACAACACTCAGTTAATAATTAAAGTATAATTTAGGGCTGAATGCAAGGATAAAAATACCTGACAACAAACCTGCAGTTAATAGTAACTTTGAAATAAATATGAACTGTTACTGTTTATCAATATCCAATCTATTTGCCAATGTGTATACTTGCAGCTAACTCTATATTAAAAACTGAAACTACAGAATAAATAAATGTAAGTATTTTTATACTGTGCTGAAACTGCAAAAACCTTCAATGATCAGATGTTAAAATAAATTTCAAAATATTTACACAGATAAAAAAATTGATGTGGCCAGCACATAATCTCCCGCCAATTTTAAAATAGGAATGAGATTTAAGTAAAGTATCACTTCCGGTTAATTGCTTGTAAACAAAATATCATTTTTGTTGTTCTAATAAATAGAAAAGTGTATAATACAAAATTTTGGATTATATTTTATGTTTTTCCTCGAAAATTTGTTAAGAGCTCCAAATAAAGTGCCACTTCGGGTATATTATATGTAGTCAAAATCTATTGAGTTTTAAATACCAAATTTGAGAAGTTTTGGATAATTTTAATATATTTTTTCAAGAAAATCTGTTCAGATCTTCAAGTAAAATACCACTTCCGGTTTATCAATTTTAGAAAAAATCTAATATGTTGTTCTCATTTATACAAAAGTCTTACATACTAAATTTCAAAAGTTTTGAATTATATCAAATTTTTCACGAACATCTGGTTAGAGCTTCAAGTAAAGTATCACTTCCGGTGTCTTGATTTTAACCAAAATTTAATATGTTCTTCACGTTGATATGAAAGTCTTAAATAATAAAATTGAAAAGTTTATATATAAATATATATACATAAGGTATAAATTTTAAAACGGGTCATAGGGCTATAACATAGAAAAACAGTTTTTTAGACGCCAAAAGTTTCTATATTAATTTATTGAAAAAAGAATTAGTGCATTTTATAAAGAAAAAAATTGTGAATTTTTTGATACCAAACACATTACATTTCTGTTTGATATAAAGCCAGAAAATAAATTTAAAATTTGCACAATTAAGAAAAAATATCAATGCAAGACGCAAAAACCAGGCTTGGTCTTGTCTCGACACAATCATTTTGATCTCGATTAAAAAGTCATGACGAGACGAGACCAGTTTTGAGAAATCTCAGAAAATCTTAAAGACTCAACAAGACTTTTATTCAGGTATTTTTTTAATATCCTTATGTAAAAGTGCTTCAAAAATTGCTGCATATAACTTTTAAAAATTCGTAAAAAAAATATCTGATGTGGACAACACATGACTTCCTTGTACGCCTAGCGTTACACTATACATATTTTATTAATAATTAAAATATGTATTATTACAGACCCAATCATTAAATTGCACGTATTGGACATAATTTGACATTGACATTAAATTCTTTATTTTTTGTTATTTTTTGTCTTAATTCATAGCAAACTTAATTACAGAAACCAAAAAGTACATATTTGTAAAATTTACATATCTCGCTTATACAAAGAGCTAATTTAATCATACTTGATATTTTCGACGGAGAATTCAATTTTCTAAAAGCATTTATTGTTAAATTCAAAATAACACCTTTTTTTTTTTAGAAAAACTGATAACAGCTTCAAGTAAAGTATCACTTCCGGTTAAACTATTTTAACCAAAATCTATTATGTTATTTCTATTAATATAAAAGTATAAAATACCAAATTTGAGAAGTTTTTGTTTATATTTTAAAATAGTTTTTCATTAAAATCTATTATAGGCTTCAAGTAAAGTACCACTTCCGGTTAGACCATTTTAACTAAAATCTAATATATTATTCCCATTGATATAAGAGTCTTATATACCAAATTTGAAAAGTTTTGGATTATATTTTAATATAGTTTTTCATTAAAATCTATTATAGGCTTCAAGTAAAGTATCACTTCCGGTTAGACCATTTTAACTAAAATCTAATATATTATTCCCATTGATATAAGAGTCTTATATACCAAATTTGAAAAGTTTCGGGTTATATTTTAATATAATTTTTCATTAACATCTATTATAGGCTTCAAGTAAAGTACCACTTCCGAAAGTTATGTAATGACCAAAAAGGGAGGTGCACAACTAGATGTTATAACAGTCCTAAATACAAAATTTTAACTTTCTACGGCTTCCCGTTTTTCAGTTATGCGAGATACGTACGTACGTACGTACATACGTACGTACGTACATACGTACGTACAGACGTCACGCCGATATTAGTCAAAATGGATTCAGGGATGCTCAAAATGGATATTTCCGTTGAAATCTGGAAACCGAAATTTTTCGCGATTACAATACTTCCTTTACTTCGTACAAGGAAGTAAAAAACAACAAAGATATTAATTTTTAAATTTCAAGTAGAGTGAAATATACGAAGTATAAACCAAATAGGTAATTAAACAAACAAAATAAAAACAAATAAAATTTTTATGTTATGAATTGTAAATTTTAATACATTTTTGTATGCAAAGTCTTGCGCGAGATATCACAGACAGTGTATCGTACAGTAAGAAATTTTGATTTATCAGTGATTATTTAAAATAAAAACTTAAAACATTACCTATATTTGATAAAATAGTGCTTCAGTGCATATACACATCTGAAATAAACAAAAAGATCCGAGTGAGTAAAGCATAAATCAATTGAAATAAGTATTTTACTTAAGAAACGTGATCAAAACATCACGAGGTGAGGTGCGCGCGCCCATATTCGTCACGCCAGCGTAACGCTACCGCACTCGAGAGATTCAACCAGTGTTCCCAACCATATTGCAACAAAAAAACACACATAAACCGTAAAACTTAATATGCCAGAAAATAGTGGCGGTTCAAGTAACTCACTTACAACACCCGTTACAACAACATGTATTACCACAACTACAACTAATACAACGAGCATCTTCACTACCCCTATTAGTACACCAACACAATTCGAACTAACGTCAAATAGTAGAACATTATCTGCTACTTCAACTCCAAGATCATGGTCTCTCAATGATGTGTCCAACAACCAACCTACAGGAACACCACTGTATTACATACCAAATAATTCTTTAAAACCTACCTCCACTTTTACACCAGTAACAACGCCATCAACAAAAAAAAGAGTAATGTTATACGAAATACTCAAATACCAATTTCTAACAGCTACTCCATTCTGAGTAACGATACCGAAATGGAACAGAATAAAGAAACAAGGCAAAATAATCAAGCAACAGAAAAACAAAATAAAAAATCCAGAGGTGAATTCAAACCTCCCTCAATATATACGCAAGTTGTAGAAAATTATCCAGCAATGATCTCTAGTCTGAAACTAGCCGTTGACGAAAATGATTTTATTTGTAAAACATTATCAAATGACGTGGTAAAAGTTAATACCACAACATCAACTGCATACAGAAAATTAGCTGAACTACTAAGAAGACATAATATAGCGTTTCATACGTATCAACCCCGAGAAGAAAGAGCCTTTAGAGTCGTCATTAAGAACCTACATCATTCAATAGCACCTGATGATCTACAAGACGCATTGGAAAACAAAGGATTTTTGATACGTAACGTTATTATCCACAACTAGAAAACGAAACAACCACTACCAATGTTTTTCGTAGATCAGGAACCAAACGAAAACAATAAAAAGATATACGAAGTAGAGCATCTATTAGGAACAAAAATTTCAGTGGAAGAACCACGCAAAAGAAAAGAAATACCTCAATGTATGAGGTGTCAAAGATATGGACACACAAAGTCATACTGCAACAAACCATTTAACTGCGTGAAATGTGCAGGAAACCATCCCACTTCCAATTGCATACAACCAAGAACGACTACTCCAAAATGTGTGCTGTGCGGTGGGGCCCATCCAGCCAATTATAAAGGCTGTACCGTATACCACGATCTACAAAAATCAAGAGGTAAAATTATTTCAAACACTTCTAGTAATAAACAAACTTCAAACGAAAATCAACAATTATTCAGAATCAACAACAATGAATTTCCCACCCTTTGTCAAACAGCACATAAGTATACGAATTATTCTCAGGCAATACGGAATGAGAGACCAAGCGTGGATGCACAAGACGCTAACAATTTCACCCTTGAAAACTTCCTCAGTAAATTTGAAATATTAATTCAGCAACTAATAAATTAAAATGGCATAATCCTTAATTTGTTAACCACGCTAATTAATAAAACCAATAATGTCTAGTAATTTTATACGAATTGCATTACGGAATGCAAATGGACTAAAGCAACATAAACAAGAAGTAGAATTTTTTCTAACAGAGCAAAAAATTGATATATTACTTATCTCTGAAACACATTTCACTGAAAGAAATTATTTTAAAATAAACAAATATAAAGTATACTGTACTAATCACCCTGATGGAACAGCTCATGGTGGAACAGCTGTTATCATTAGTGACAAAATATCACACTATGACATAGCAAAAATAGAAAAGAATTATATCCAAGCAATAAATGTGAAAATTAAAGAAGCAAACGGAAATTTAGTAGTAGCGGCAATATACTGCCCACCAAAACACTCAATCAAACAAGAAAAATTCGAAGAAGTCTTTGAAATTTTAGGAAATAGATTTCTAGCGGGAGGGGACTATAACGCCAAACACCCTAGATGGGGATCTAGGTTAATTAACCCTAAAGGAAGGCAGCTTCAAGCTGCAATGCTCAATAAAGGATACGACCAGGCAAGTACTGGCAAACCTACGTACTGGCCAACAGATCCAGCAAAAATCCCAGATGCCTTAGATTTCTTTATTACAAATGGAATATCTTCAAATTATATAAAAATCGACGAATGCTTTGATATAATGTCAGATCATTCTGCTGTTATTGCTACACTAAACTCAACAATAGTAATCAAGGACAAAAAACCTACACTCACAAATAAAAAAACAAACTAGTCTGTATTTCGGAAATACCTTAACGACAACACAAATATGAATATGCCATTAAAAACAGAAGATAATATCGATGAGGCTGTAGATGTTTTAACAAAAAATATACAACAAGCAGCCTGGATATCAACGCCTGAGCATGAAGTTAGTAATAACGTAGTCCTAAACCTTCCCAAGTACATTAAAAATAAAATAGCGGAGAAAAGAAGAATCAGAAAAAGGTGGCAAGTAAATAGACTACCAAGTGACAAAACTCTACTAAATAAAATAAGTAAAGAAGTGAAAACATTGATCTACGAAATAAAAAATGAATCGTTTCACAACTTCGTTAGTAATCTCTCCCCAAATGCACAAAATGACTACACTTTGTAGAAAGTTACAAGACACCTAAAAAGACCTCAGAAAACATATCCAGCAATCCGAAAACCCGACCAGATATGGGCTAGATCTGACAAAGATAAAGCAGAAACATTTGCGGAATACCTGTCAAATACATTCAAACCAAATTCGACACAAATTACAGACGAGGAAGAAAATATAATACTTGCAAATTTAAATAAACCACTGCAACCTTCTCTACCAATTAAAAATCTAGAAACTGATGAAATCATTAACGAAATTAAATTCTTAAATAACAAGAAAGCACCAGGGCATGATTTAATTACTCCAACAATATTAAAAAACTTACCTGAAAAGACAATCGTCATAATAAAACAAATATTCAACGCCATATTAAGAATCCAATACTTTCCAATATTGTGGAAACTCTCACATATAATTTTAATTCTAAAACCAGGTAAACCTGATCATCAACCTTCTTCTTACAGACCAATCTCCTTACTTCCATGCCTCTCTAAGGTACTTGAGAAACTAATTCTTATAAGGTTAAAATTTGAACTGGAAGATAACAACTTAATCCCCGACCACCAATTTGGATTTAGAAACGAACATTCGACTGTAGAACAAATACATAGAGTGACTGAAGAGATAGAAAGAACTCTAGAAGAAAAGAAATTTTGCTCGGCCGCTTTTCTGGATGTGAGTCAGGCTTTTGACAAAGTCTGGCACCCAGGGTTATTATGCAAAATTAAAGAAAAATTACCATCTCCATACTACCTACTAATTAAATCTTATCTTTCGGATAGAAACTTTCAAGTAGTATGCGAAAATAATTACTCACAAATACACCCGATCAAAGCAAGCGTGCCTTAAGGCAGCGTACTCGGACCTATGTTATATCTCCTGTACACAGCGGACCTACCATACAATGAAAAAACAACCATTGCAACTTTTGCAGACGATACTGCCATACTGGTGTAACAATGTTCTTCAGTATTATTAGTTTAATTTGTAATTAATTGTAGTAAATAAATAATTCGGCAAAAGTCATTAATCTAAATTTTGTTGTTGTTGGTTATCAAAAACTTAATATTTAAAGTACTGTTCGGAATTTTCTTATAGCAGACATTGTATTTGCCGAATTATTGTTATCATGAGAATGTGAGTCATCTTGGTCTTGACAAGGGTTGTTTCTCTCGTGATGCTTCTGATGAACGCAGTACTTGATTGGTGCGCTGACGTCAGAATTGACCAATAAGAATCCAGATTGGTGATGTAGTGTCAAACAATGGGATAATCATGGACAATAAATTGACGATATAGAAGTTAGTCGGGGTTAGTCGGAGTAAGAAGCCGTTAATTAGTCAAGATGTAAGTGTAAATATTCATAGTTGTGTAAGTTAATAATAATATTTTTCATAATGTAACTTTTTCCGCCCTGTTTCTAAATTATTTTATCAAATTCTACTTGTTTTTATTTTTATTGTACTGTAACCGTCTATTTTAATTATATTTTGTTAATACAGTTATTTAATAGAAAATCGTTTAATCATTATATCGCCTTGCCCTCCAAACAAATAAAACTATAGTTTATATCCAAATTCAAAATTAGGTTTTGGTTATTTACCAATAAATAACCTGGTGGCACGCTACCAATAATTTGGATCATTAATTGTTTTTTCTTCAAATTCCAAATTATTAAATTTAGATTCCCGTGTTTTCCCCTTTTTAAATAGTCCCGTTAATTTTAAACCCGTCGTAGTGTTACACTGGCAACTGATGAAAATGCCAACGAAGCTTCTAGATTATTACAAGATTCATTAGACCAGGTCGAAGAATGGGCGAAAATCTGGCGGATAAAAATAAACGAAGACAAGTCAACACACATTACCTTCACAATGAAAAGAGATACATGCCCAGAAGTCCATCTGAACAATAAACCTCTTCCTCAAAAAAACCATGTCAAATACCTAGGAATGGTTCTAGACCGAAGATTAACATGGATGTACCACCTACAGTCAAAACGAAAGCAAGCTGACATTAAAACAAAGAAATTAAACTGGTTAATAGGTCGGAAATCTAAACTATCCCTAGCAAATAAAATTCTAGTATGTAAAACAATAATTGTACCCATCTGGACCTATGGCATCCAACTCTGGGGCGGTGCGAAAAAATCAAATACAAATAAAATACAAAGATTACAAAACAAAACCTTACGAACAATTGCAAATGCGCCCTGGTATGTTAGCAACAATACATTTCACAATGATTTAAAAATTAAAACTATCCAAGAGCAAACAAAAATTTACTCAGAAAAATATGAAAAAAGACTTAATAACCACCCCAATAACCTAGCTATCAATTTACTCAATAATGCAGAGGACGTGAGAAGATTAAAAAGAAGAAGACCCCTGGATTTATAATCTACAGATAAAAAAAAAACGTAATAAGAAGAACCATCACTGGATGGCGACTTCAACACATGAAATGTATAAAATATAATGTATTTTGTATAATATAAATGTATTATAAAATTTGCTGGTTAGCCCTAGCGGCTAGTTGTAAATAAAAGTACCAAATAAAAAAAAAATTTTAATAATAACAATATTGAATTTTTAAATTTGCTAAATTATTTCCAATTTTAAAATAGCACAATAGTTACATATGGTGTGCATTCTCCATGCTATCAATGAATATCGATTTTATTTATTAAATTAATTTATTATAACAGAATTATTGTTCATACATTTAAAAAAATCTGTTGTATTGACAAATACCGGCAAAAATTTTACGACCTTGTGTAAAACCGAGGAGACTATACCCGAGTTAAAACAACCATATTCTACATTTTCAGCAGATGTATTCCTTGTTAACCGATATAATTCATCTCATTCAAATATAGGAATATAGCATGTAAAAATATAAATACTCGTACATAGGTATATCAAGGTGAAATACTACCCCAAATTATTTTGTTTCTGAGCCAAGATATAGCAGGCAAATCGGTATATAAATATACGCCATTTAGGCATAATGCATTGCACACATTTTAAAGCTATTCGTGTCATTATTTTCTGATAATAGATGGCATTGATAAAATTATCAAGAATTTAAACCAATAAGTTAGGTCGAGGTTTTTTTGAAAAAGAATTACCGTTATTTTAATATACCGGTACTTTACATACATTTGTATATATAACTATTATGTACAATACCAAATTCTCCAATATTTTAATGTTTCATTAATTTATGTAGCCGTTTAATAAAATTTTGTTTATATTTTAATACCAAAAAAATTATACTACAATTATACAATGACAAAAAAAGTGGATATACCATTTTTCCTCGCTTATTATTGCACACACTCATATTGCTTATAGGACGATTTAATCAATGCAATATTTGTGATAGAAATGTGTGAAAATTATAATTGTGGAAGTTCCGTTATAACCGGAAATGACATCAACTTTCTAAATTTAAAAAAACCTATAATATTTTTTTATAAATTTGGATTGCATTTTTGTTCCTTTTTCGACCATACCATATTTATTAGTAACGTTATTCATTTGCTAAAAATAATTACTTTCTTGCGCTCGATTTTTATAGTAAAGAGATTTAATTCAATATGTTAGAGGGCTATGACAGTAATTGTTTTCATGATATGTTATACTTGCCATTAAATGAGTATGGGCTGGGGATTTCTATACTTATTACAAGTTTTACATTTTATATTACGTACGAGGGTCTTTTCATAAATATTGCATACAATGTTTGGTTTATTTACTTGTTCATTTTTAATACTCATTCATTTTACTGTTATTATTAAGAATGTACCTTGACGATCTACTAAATACAAATCTTATTCCCCATTACTTCAGAAATTATACAAAACTTGAAACTTAAACATATATTCAGTACTAGATATAAAAATTATAAAAACATATGATTATATTCAATTTTCCAAATATGGGTCAATGGCCTGGTTTATACCGTTACACTGTATTGTGACCTAACCAAATCTTAACTATACCAAACTTTTAGTTATTGTATGTTTACACCGTAATTTTTTCCGAAGGACAATTTTTATTTGGTAAATCATATCGCCATTCTTAAATCTTGAACTGTTAAATTAACATAACTTGTTTAAAAATATGACATAATTATAAAAATCAATCATATAAATTACTTTTATGTAACATATCTCATTCTAACTACGTTTTTATCAATTCACATAACCTATCTCTGCAATAACCTTCCATTGAAAACACGGCGAACACGCATGCGTAACTTGGTTTTCATAAGTTTACAAGGAAAAACTGTCTTATAGCCAGTGGTGGAACTCTGCTCTCTAGCGTAGCGATAGTATGACGTAAAAGTGACGTAGAATTGCGATTTTGGTACTCTGCTATATCTTTTCCATCGCTGCTGTTCGTTCCCCTTACCCCTCTGAAAGCGACAGTTTCGAAGCGATCGCAATGTGCTCTATCCTTTACAAAGTAATGCGAATATGCATTAGTCAGAGAGAGAAGGTGAGTGTTTCATGATAAAAATAAAATCTGGAATTGCGAAGACGTGAGAGTACTTTTAAATAATAAATAACTATTACAAATACTGTATTTATTTAACAAGAATCTATTATATATATATATATATTGTACATAAATAAATAAATAAAAAATATAAGGCACTAAAACAAATTTAATTATGTATATGCTATATTGATAATTTTATAAATTGTTTTTCCTATATTACAAGCTAGAGCAATATTATTTAAACAAAAAATTTGACTCTAAGTATGAACGCCATTTCCATATTAGGCTATATAAGTATTGTACATATTTAACATTTCTTTATATATTTTATATTTTGTAATTCATTCTATTCACTATTATTCTTCTAATGTTCGAGATTCTTCCAATTCATTGATGAGACGCGGTATTTCTGAAGGATATACCTACCTAATATATGTATCTATAATTATACATATTTAATTAATAATAAAATAAGAAATATTAAATGTACTTGCCAGAAAAAGTCTTTAGTAATGTATTTGCTCAGTAATGCCCCTGGCTTTTTGACACTCACATTTATCTGTCAATTACAAACATTTTAATTTTTCCACTTGTTTTCCATGGGTTGCGGACTAATTTACAACTTATTATTTTATATATTTCTCTCTATCTCTCTATCTAAATATATCGGATAGAGATTTTTATATTCTTTAATATTATTAATGCCAAAAATAATATTTAGAATTTTTTTAAGAAACTAGTACTCCCGGTTGTCCAATTGTTACCAAAATTTAATCAGCTCTTTCCAGGAATGTCAGATTGAGGAAACCGCAGTTAAATATTTTTTAAGTCTTACAGTATTTGAGAAACCGTGGACCTTAAAACGTGCTTATTCACTAAAATCTGAATAGGCGAATTTTAGCATGATTCCAATACCTCTCTTAACGAGAGGTAAAAATTAGTCATGTAATGGATTAAAAAGTATAATTACTCAATTACCTCGAAATAAATATAACCTAAATAATTATTTGTTGATAGATGACACTTTTCTCATTAAAAATACCAGCGATAACTTCAAACTAACGGGAAAAATCCGTAAAAGTGATTCAGTGAGATTGAAATTATCGCATTATATCGAAAACACCCGAAGTGGATTGCGACCGTTGAGTAGAGTACCAAAACATACGCTGCTAGCTTGACGTCATACTATCGCATCGCAATAGAGCAGAGTTCCACCACAGGTTAACTACTTTGGTTATGTATTAGCTTCGAAACGCACCTAATTATGCTGGTGTGTCAGTATTTACACGAAGCGTACTAAACTAAATATTTGTAATATAGTCATAATATAGTGTTTGGTCAGCTTATCAAGATATCGGTGTAAACCGGGCCACTGATTAAGAATCAAATTAATACACCATGTACAGAATATCTCAGAACAACTGAAGAATCATATATAACGGATCCCAAAACTTTCTGGGCATTTTTAATTACGAGGAATAAGTGTAGGATTCCTGCGATGATGAGAACAAGGACACTCCTGTAGATATCCTGAGTTTGTTTTGCAATGGGGTCATTTCAAAAAAAATAATTGTCGGTTTTTTTTATAAAATCATTAAATCCATCTCATTTAGTAAATATAGTAATAGAAAATATTTTGAAATATGCGACTTTTCATTCATAAATTTGCTAATAAACTTTCGCGCTTTTAAACACGGACTAAATTTGTGACGACACATATTCATACTCACACAAAGACAATTCTCTCTCACACACACACACGCTTCACAACATGAAACAGTAACCTAACCTAAAAGTGTGACAGCTGACAGCAAAATATACAAGAGAGAAGATTATTATTACTTTCTATTTCTTTAAAAGTACTAGTGCAGTATAAGGTATGTAAATAAACCATTTATTTAAATAGATACGAAACCAAATAATCATAGTTCTAAATTAAACCGGTAGAGCTCGACTGTCGCATCCGTGAATATGTGTCGTCAGCCGTTGAATATTTGAAATTAAACGCAACTTTTAAAAAATCATATCTCTGATTCTAAAGACTTGTAAGGTGTAAAACATACACATACATGTTTAATTTGACCTATTTTTTCAAAAAAAAAATAAATCAGAAAATGTGAAATGACCCCATTATTTTAGTAATACATATGTTGATTCATCGTCATTTAAAAAATATAAATCAAGTAAGATTTACTCACCCTAATAATAATGAATAAAATTTCTGAAGGTGATGTAGCTATCTCGAAACGACATAATACGAGTAAATTAACATCTGGTACGGATCAAATACCATCTTTTATAAATAAGGACTGTAAACTAAGTCTATTGGCCCCATTATCAACTATTTTCAATTTATGTTTACGCATCAGTAGTGGTAGCACGCACTTTAGAATTCTATCAAATGAGGCATTTGTTTTCGCTTTTCGTCACGAAGCGAAAATTTGGTAGCATGCGTGTTTCAAAATATTCGCCTGCAGGCGTACGACTCGAGGCGAAAGTGTCAAACTAACGTCATTATTTTGCCACAATTCTATTCAAAGCCTATTTATATATAATTTATACATTTATTATATACAACTATCATAATATTTCTTATTTTAATAGTGTAAAATTAAAAAATTTCCGATACAAAAAGTGAATATAGAATTCTAAAAGTGCATGCTACCAAGATTCGTAAACGTAAAATCGCATTCGCCTGCTTTCTATGATAGAATTCTAAAGTGCGTGCTATCACTACAGTACTTTTCCAGATTGCTGGAAAATTTCTCAAATTTATCCATTAGTTAAATCTGGATATCCATCCAATGTACGCAACTACAGGCCGATTGCGATCTTATCTAATGTCGCTAAAGTTTTTGAAATTGTTATCTACAACAAATTATTTTCTCAAATCCAACCTTTTATATCTCCATATCAACATGGCTTCATTAAGCATCAATCAACAGCAATTTGTGTTCATTTTCACAATTTTTTGTTACGATGTACTTGATAAACGGGGACAAGTTGACGCTGTGTATACCGACTTTGCTAAAGCTTTCGACCGCATAGATCACGACATTCTTTCAATCAAGCTTGCCGATATGGGTTTCCATTAGTGGTGGGATCCGGATCCGGATAGTTTTAGTTTCGGATCCAAAAATACCCGGATATCCAGATAATTGAATGTTGAACTATCCGGATCTCGGATCCAAATCTCAGTATCGGATTTTGGATCCGGATCTGAATATCGGATTTTGGATCCGAATCTGAGTATTGGATTTTAGATTCGGATCCGAATATGAGTATGAGTATCGGATTTTAGATATGGAATTTCAGTATGCGCATCGGTTCTCGGATTCGAGTACCTATTCTCAGTATTGAACCAGATGATAATATTTGAATGTATATTATCAAAAAACCAAATAAATTTGATTATGAAATAATCCACTATACATTTTTGTTTGATGTAGTTAATAGTCGGTATATTTTCGATGTTAAACTTTTAGCATCCGCTAAGAAGGAAATTCCTCGATTCCACAGAACTATAAGTAGGTAACAAAAACAATCCCTTTTATGTGAAACACATGCGCGATATAAATAAATAGGTATTTCGACACCTGCAATGAACCTGTAACCATTATTTCTCAAATTTAATCTTAATTTTGTTTTCTTTGAAGTATTTGTTATTTTGAATGTTAAAATTTTAGAACTACAGAATTTTCAATATTCTAAGGAAAATTTGCACCAACTACCTGTCTATTTTAGAGGGGTATTATAAAATTTATTGCTGATTACAGACCGCTGTCTCTACTACCGTCTACATTCAAATGTTTGCCTTTACATTCAAAATGATGAAACGGATCCAGAATTAAAATTCGGATCCGGATCCGTGAACAACACATCGAATCCGGATCCGAATGGGATATGGTACCCAAACCAGGATTCGGATCTAAATCAGGATCCAAATCCGAATTAAATTTACGGATATCCGCTTCAATATCCGAACATCGGATATCCGAGGAACCGGATATTTTAAAATCCGGGTACTCGGATCCATGTTTTGTCGGATATTCACAGCACTAGTTTCCATATCAATTTACTTAAATTCTTTTGGTTCTATTTATCAGACAGACGACAAATTGTCTCATACTACGATTATACATCTGAACGGTATTTTTGATTTTCCCCTGTGAAGTGTTAATGTTTGCTGATGACGTCAAAATTTTCAATTTAATCAGATCAACATAAAATTGTACTCAATTACAAGAAAATATTAATAGTTTACAAGCGTGGTGCGACAGAAATAGATTAGAAAAAGACCTTTGCTTTACAAAAGGTGGGGAAAAAACGATTTTAACATATGTTGTTTGGGTCGAGCCGGGGATAAAAAATTCAAATTTGTGACCTTGGGGAGGCTCGGCGTGAGTCGCCATCTTGGATCAAAGGTGCAAAAAATGAGTTTTTTGCTATTATCTCGAAAACAGTGGCCTGTATAAAAATTTTACAAAAATACAAAATTAAAGCTCGTTACATTTTGTACAAAAAAGTTTCTTGCATTTTTTTTACCTAGGATGAACTCTCAAAGAATTATTTTCAAAAATAGGTAACCAGAACAACAATTTATGAAAGAAGATTTAATCACTCAACATATACACAATATTAATTTTTGAATGCTTAGTCTAATAGATTTTGTCATTTGTAACAGTTTACATTTGTCGTATGTCCGATGAGCGGTTAGCGAATTATTAACAATTTGAACATATGAAATTTCATTAAAATTTGAAACATCCGCATATCGGCTTAGTTTTCATTTTTTCTTCTAAAATTTAGATACGATTAAAGATAAGCTTTATTGTGCATTTAATACGTGCCGTTTCTACTACAACTAATAATCAAATTCCGTTCCTGGATATGCTTTTAAATGGAGAAAACAATAGCAAAAAACTAAATGGTATCAAAAGTAAACTAATACTGAAAGATACATCAATTATGCATCAAATCACCCTATCAAACAAAAAATATACACTGCACTTGCATTAAAAAATAAAGCAATGAGATTAACTCACCCAGATTTTTAGAAAGAAATAAATAAAAAATTAAAACCCATATTTTTAAAAAATAATTTTCCTGTCAATTAAATAAATAGATTATTGTATTATAACAATAACGAAACTACCAATAATTACGCAGAAAACAATAATAATAAAAGATATTTGATTCCATATGTAAAAGGATTATTTCAAAGAATAGCCAAAAGTTTAAGAAATGATAAAATTAATATTGCATTTTAAGAAAGAAAAGAAAATTAAAAATCTTTATAGCACCCTGAAATCAAGGATAAAAGTTAAAATGAAATCAAACATAGTATATAGTAGTCAAAGAGATATTTAAAAGATAGATTACGGGAACATTATAATAGTGAAACAAATAAAACACAAAACAATCAAAGTGCTCTAGAAAAACATGCAAAAGAAAATAACCACACTTTTAACTATGACGAAGTAAAAATTTTAGAACAAGAAAATAATTTAAAAAAACGGTTGATTTTGGAAATGATCCACATAAAAAAAGAAAAAAAATCTGTTGTGGCCAGCACAAGACCTCTCGCAATTTCCAAATTAGGCTATATAAGTATTGTATTGCACTTCACTTTCGAACCATCTTTTATAACAAAAAATTACAGAACTTTACTCAAATATTGTTTTTTATTGTATTTAACATGTCTTCTGCACACATATAATTCTGATTATATTTATTTTTCATTGTATGAGGATGTTTCTCAATGCCAGAGATTCTTCCAATTCATAAACCAGATTGGCGGTATTTCTGATGGATATATGCATTTTACCACAATTTTACCTATAATTTCAAATATTTAATTAATAAAACAATAAGAAAAGTTAAATATACTTCCCAGAAAAAACTTACAGAATCTCACTAAAACTGATGATATTTGACAATGACATGTCATGTTATAAACATTGGAATTTGTCAACTGGTTTCCTTAGTGCCTTGGCCTCTGCGATTAGTTTACTCTATAAATTATAGTGTCTTTATATCTAAATCTATACAAGAAATAATAAAAATTTTAAGTGTATTAGATGGAGAATTTTATGTTCTTCAAAATTTAATAAAAAAAATCTGTTGTGGCCAGCACAAGACCTCTCGCTATTTCCATATTAGACTATATAAGTATTATATTGCACTTCACTTTGGAACCGTCGTTTTATAACAAAAAATTACAGAACTTTACTCAAATATTGTTTTTTATTGCATTTAACATGTCTTCTGCACACATATAATTCTAATTATATGTATATATTTTTCATAGTATGACGAAGTTTCTAATGTCAGAGATTCTTCCAATTCATTAACCAGATTGGCGGTATTTCTGTTGGATATATGTATTTTACCACAATTTTACCTATAATTTCAAATATTTAATTAATAAAACAATAAGAAAAGTTAAATATACTTCCCAGAAAAAGCTATCAGAATGTCACGAAAACTGTTGATATTTGACAATGACATGTGTCATGTTATAAACATTGGAATTTGTCAACTGGTTTCTTTAGTGCCTTGGCCTCTGCGATTAGTTCACTCTATAAATTATAGTGTCTTTATCTCTAAATCTATACAAGATATAATAAAAATTTTAAGTGTATTAGATGGAGAATTTTATGTTCTTCAATATTTAATAAAAAAATCTCCCAAAAAATTATATTTAGAAGAATTTTTTTAAGAAACTACTACTTCCGGTTGTTCAATTGTTACCAAAACCTTTTCAGCTCTTCCCAGGAATGTCAGATTGAGGAAACTGCAGTTAAATATTTTTTAAGTCTTATAGTTTTTGAGGAATCGTCCCTCCAACATCCATACATACACACACACACACACACATACACACACAGACATCATTTTAAAAATGTTATAATCGGATTCTAGGGACCTGAAATCGTGCTTATTCAATAAAATCTGGGTATGCGAATTTTAGCATGAATCCAATACCTCTCTTAGCGAGAGGTAAAAAACTCCCAAAAAATTATATTTAGAAGTTTTTTTTTAAGAAACTACTACTTCCGGTTGTTCAGTTGTTACCAAAACCTTTTCAGCTCTTCCCAGGAATGTCAGATTGAAGAAATTACAGACCTGAAATCGTGCTTATTCAATAAAATCTGGGTATGCGAATTTTAGCATGAATCCAATACCTCTCTTAGCGAGTGGTAAAACAGAATAAATAATAGAACAGATATAGAAAATCTAAGTACAGCTTATTATAAATTTATATATATTTCATATTGTTTTTTATTTAAAACACTAACGCCTCCGCCTATGGTTATAGTTAACGGTTTTTGTTTTCTTTTTATTATTATAAATATATGAGTGTCGCCACTTGCATATATTTTTGAATAAAACCAAGGTTTTTTACGTAGAAAATTTAGTTCTGTTGCTAGTTTTCGTACATTAAAGTCGTCTTTTCATTTTTAATTGCTGACTCATCATTATAAATTATAATGATATGTATTTTTTCATGTATTTTCTTTGGTAAGTTTAAGTTTCTATACTTATTTTTGTTAACTTAGATAAATTTAAAAAATAATTAGATTATATAATTTTCTTTCGCATCTGTATAAGTTTTGTATGTTGATTTTAAAACTTTGTCCAACAGAATCTTGAAGAAGGTATAAATAAAATACCGAAACGTCGATGAAAAAGAAAAATTAAATTTATTTATTTCCTGGACCGACATCCCCAAAAATTGTTTTTCCTTAAATTAAAAATGTTATTACAAATTTTCACAAATCAAATAATTTCTACCACTAAACGCTCTGTAACATTTTTTGCTGTGAAAGACAAACTGTACTACTGAAGTACTTAACCCCCAGGTAGAAAACAAATACCTACCAGTAGTAGGGAATCGCTAAATAGATTCGAAATTCTTGGAAAACGGCAATAATCAATAAAAGTGTCTGATTATATTCAGACATATTAAACTAATGTTGTCTTTGTCTAGAGTAAAGGTTCAAATCCAAGATATCCTCAATTTCCAGCGCCGCTGTTGAGCAAATTGAGAAACATTTTCACAATGCTTTATTATAGGACATATATTTAAATGCATTACATTCGTCTACAAAATAAAATAAAGAATTAATTTAAAAACAAATTGATACACAAAGTCATTGCCCAGAGCATGAAATATTTTTTGTTACTGATTTATGAAAAATAAATACTAAAAACGTAGAAATAAAAATAGACTAATTGACACTTCTCAATAAAAGAATTAATTACTTCAATTTGGGATGAAACACTGGAAATTAAAAAGTGTCATGCCCAAAACTATTTTCTTTATATGCTAGTACCAAATTCATTATATTATTGCATTATTTACAGAAATGTAATCCATTGGACCAAGAGCAATATTTGTACATTTTTTTTTTTTTCAAATATGGTTATAAATAATACACTAAAAACTTATAGAATTAATTCTGAATCTATATATTACAACTGGGTAAAGTAATGATTTAATATATTACATACCAAGCGAAATATGCGGTGATGAAAATTATCAAAATATAGCTGGTTTAATATACCCGCGCCTTATTACCGGCTGATTTGATGAAGACAGCAGCTTCCATACCTCTGAAAGTTTGCGTGCAGCAAAAGACGGGTGGTCGGAAAGTTTGCAGAAGTGGATGAAAGAAGAAAGTGGTCATTTTGAATAATTTTATTATTTTAAAGATTATTAATATGTAACAATAGGCTACTTCCTTACCTTTTTTTATTTAATATTTTTGAAGAGCAGGTAAATATTTGCTACCCATATTTTTTCTTTTGACAAGTTTTTTATTAATTATCCAGAAAAAATATAATGAAATTTGATTATTTGAATTACCACCATGTATAACGTAGAATTTTTAAAGCTTGAAATCTTCAAGCCAAGCCAAGCTTTAGTTCCATCAAGCCCCGGCTAAATCAAGCCTAACATTAAGAAAGCTTGATTTTGCAAGGCAAGCCAAGCTTTTTTATTTCAAGCCAAGTAGCTTGGCTTGGTGAATCCGTAGCCATGTATGACGTAAAATTACGCCGCACCAATGAATGGTCGTATACCCATAGCGATGTTTGTACGGGTAATGTAGATCTGCTGTTTGACGTTTCAACAATAGTTTGGAGATTAGTATTTTAGTTTGTCTTTTTGGTATCGATATTTTCAATTATATGTAACTACCTACGTGTTTATTTGTGAAGTAATTAATATATTTG
The DNA here is from genome assembly GCA_943142095.1 of Ophonus ardosiacus. NCBI lineage: Eukaryota > Metazoa > Arthropoda > Insecta > Coleoptera > Carabidae > Ophonus > Ophonus ardosiacus. The sequence goes on along the minus strand of OW964834.1, from coordinate 24,065,089 downwards.
AGTGCCCAGAGAGTGAGAAAAATTAACTAATATCAAATTCAAATTAAAACTTTCTCACACGCCATGCCTTCTATACGTTACATTTTTAAACATGGTTTCCTTCTCCTGTTCAATATAATGACGTCACAGAAAAATTACTAAAAACAAATAATTTTTTTTAAATAAAATTTGTATTTTTACCTCTCGCTAAGAGAGGTATTGGATTCATGCAAAAAATCACATATCCAGATTTTAGTGAATAACCACGATTTAAGGTCCCTATAAAATGATTTTAACATTTTTACGATGTCTGTGTGTGTGTGGATGTGTGTACATATGTGTGTATGTGTGTGTGTATGTTGGAGGGACGATTACTCAAAAACTATAAGACATAAGACCAGTTTAACTATGAATTCCCTAATCTGACATTCATGGGAAGAGCTGAAAAGGTTTTGGTAACAATTGGACAACCGGAAATAGTAGTTTCTTAACAAAAATCTTCTAAATATTATCTTTTGGAAATTTGTTATTACAAATATTAAAGAATATCAAATTCTATATCTAGTATATTAAACATTTTTATTATATCTTCTATAGATTTAGAGATAGAGAGTTATAAATATATAAAATATTCCATTCATCAAATAGCCCATGGAAACCAGTTGAAAAATTAAAATGTTTGTAAATGACATAAATGTCAGTGTCAAAAATCCAAAGACATTACTGAAGGCTTTTTCTGGAAAGTACATTTAATATTTCTTATTTTACCATTAATTAAATATTTAAAATTATAGATATAGCTGCCGCACGTTGAATTAACATTTTTCTTGAATGCGGAAAACCTAAAATTCGCACTTGGACCAGTGTAATAGTAATTGTAATATGCTAGTTTATAACAAGAAAAAGACTCCGTCAACATATAAAGTTGGTATAAATAGAAACGGGATTCATTTGTAAGCCAAAGTATGTACAGAACAAGTCAACTAAACACGCGCTTGCTATAAATATATTTCATCATGTACCTTTCAGAAATACCGCCAATCTCGTCAATGAATTGGAAAATCTCGAATATTTAAAAGAGTAGGAGGAAACTTGTTCATAGAATGATTTGAAAAATAAAGAATAGATGTAATTAAAATATTTTGTGTGTACGAGAAATGTTAAATACAATATTTATAGCCTAATATGAAATTGGCGAGAGGTATTGTGCTAGTCACAACAGATTTTTATACAGGGTGTTTACGGTCTTTTTGTTTTATTTTTAATGGGTGATACTACAGGTCAAAAGAAGGCGAAAAACATTAAAACACTTTAGTAAAATATTTATAATAAAAGAGATATGATTTTTTTTAGTTTTTATAAAGGGGAGGTAAATTAAATAAATAAATAAATATATCATCACGGCATATTACCCATTTCTGGGTGTGCCATTATCTACACATATGTAGACATCGGTAATGATGACGATATATATTACCGTGTGGGCGCTTGCCAGGCGTCACCTCACGGGCACTCATAGCTGGTGTGGAGAGTGCAGGTAAATTAATGTTGAAAAAAGTTGAGTAACCTATGCAATGACAAATTTCACCCTTTTGTTTTTTAATTTGTTTATCTGTCAGTTGCATAAACAATTGCCACAATACGCATATCTGGAGTTTCGAAAATCCGCATGTTGTTCGTCGTGGTCATTTTCAATACAGATTTTCTGTGAACGTATGGGCCGGATTGGTGAATTCACAGTTGATTGGCCCCTTTGTGTTGCCAGAACGACTAAATGCCAATAATTATTTTTTTTTTGCAAAATAATTTGCCAGAACTTTTAGACGATGTTCCCTTAAATGTGCGTCAAGATATGTGATTTCTCCACGACGGTGCACCGGCGCATTTCATTCGTCTCGTACGTCATCACTTAAACCATGCATTTGGAAATAAGTGGATTGGTCGGGGCGGTCCTGTTTCTTGCTTGCGCGGTCACCTGACTTAACACCATTGGACTTTTATTTGTGGGGACATATGAAAGACATGGTATACACCACCGAAATTATCGACGCTGAAGACCTCCGTAACCGGGTGGAAGCAGCAGCGGCGGAAATTCGAGAAAGCATGGGCCTTGCAACGTACGTGGATACGCAGAGCAAGACTTTGCATACAGCAGCAGGGTGATAACTTTGAACATCTGTTATAAAAGCGCTTATCGTTCTGTTTTAATTCCATAAAAATAAAAACTAAAAAAAATTCGTATCTCTTTTATTATAAATATTTTAATGGTTTTCGCCTTTTTTTGACCTGTAGTATCACCCATTAAAAATAAAACAAAAATACCGTAAACACCCTGTATGTTTCCAATATAACATTACGTATATAGTGATAGAAATCGGATTTTCAGTACCACGCAAGTAGCCCATTACATAACGTTCGTTTTTTAACAGATTTCTTTTGTTTATATACTCGTATATACGTATATATATATACAGTATGTCCACGGATTGAATTTACAAAAGGATAAAAATCTTATATTTGATTTTACGAAAAAATGCTAAGGGAAGAAAATTTTTTCTTAAATAAAACGCATGTTTCAGTTATTAAATCTTTTAATTAATGCAATGTTCTTTTATTATAAGGTTTTTTTCGTATTTTTTACTCCTAATAACACAGTTATTGCATTGAATCTGTTATTTCAGTTGGCTTTGAAATATTAACAAATGATTATTAATTCTAATTACAAGTAAAAAAACAGCGAAAATCAAAATACTTTTTTATTTGTTTAATTAACTCTCTTTTTCTTGTTTTAACGTTAACATTTCTTTAACAAATTCTCTCTATTTTGAACAATACCTACCTTCTTAGTTTATGATAATAAGAATTACTTTTGACATTTAATCAATTGTCAATATTTCAAAGCTAATTAATATAATATTAATGTTAAATATACAGGATGTCAATTTGAAAACGGGCCATAGGGCTATAACATAGAAAAACAGTTTTTGGACGCCAAAAGTTTCTATATTAATTTATTGAAAAAATAATTAGTGCATATTATAAAGAAAAAAGTTATGATTTTTTTGATACCTAACATATTATATTTCTGTTTCATATAAAGCCAGAAAATAAATTAAAAATTTGCACAATTAAGAAAAAATACCAATAGCCGTGAAACTGACAGAAACAAAACAAAACAATTGTTGACTTTAAACGCTCATTAATAAACGTTTTTTACACTTTATTTGTTAAATTATTATTATTTTCGTTTTATTAAGAAGAAATCACGAACAATTTGACTCATGAAGAAAAATTACAAATTATTAATGCTGCGCCTGCGCCACTCGCGCACTTATGACTTATTACAAATTTTTGCACCTAACCTATGAAAATGTACGACGATGACAACAAAGTTCCTGCAAAAAAGAGCGACGAAATACTAATTGGACTTATTCAACAAATTGTTTACCTTTATTTTTTTTTATCTTAGATAAATATAATGTATTGCAATTGCACCTATAAAAGTTAGATTATACGAAATGTCAAACAAAATTCTGAATTTTAATTTACTGCATAAACGACGCTATTTTAGTTTAGTTTCTTAATTTAGTAGCTTAATTTAATTTCATAATTTATATGCTGCATAAACCCAACATAAATGATTTTAATTTGTTCCCTTGTAGTTTGCAGTTTTTCTTGTTTCTTATAACTTATTTCTTATTACATGTGGATCATTAGTTTGTAAATACCTTTTACAATAAATAATAATTGTTTCTGATATAAATATCCTATTTTTTACTTTATTTTGTGTTATGTTGTATTGGTTCATAAATTAATAACTTTAATATTTAATTGTCCCCTATAATGACAATGTTTTGTTACTGTCACTTTCATGGGTAATGATATATTTTCTTAATTATAAAAATTTTTAAATTTAATATCTGGCTTTATATGCAACAGAAATGTAAGGTGTTTGGTATCAAAAAATTCGTATTTTTTTTTTATAATACGCATTTATATTTTCAATAAATTATATTTTCAATAAATTAATATGGAAATAGCACAATCATAACACAAATAAACAAATAGTCTGAGCTTGTTTATTTGTCACGTGAACTGTCGGTTCATTTTGACATTTAACCTTAACCTTATATTTTACATTTAATTGAAATATTGCATGCCAATTTTATTAAATGTACAATAATATGGATTGCGAATTGAATTTTTGTCTACGAATTTATTTTCATGATGAAATATGGTCCCTGGATGTAATGATATTGTTACTGGAACTGTTATATGATGTAATATCTCTTTGCAAGATATAATATACCATACTACGTAAAATAAAATGAAATTGGCGAAAGGTGTGCCACAACAGATTTTTTATTTATTCGCTGAAGTTTATTGTTTCATTAAATTATTGTCGTCGTAAGTAGCAACGAGTTTTATAGATTTTCCAGTGAATCATTTCCACTACATTGAAAAATTTAACTCTGTAAGTAACGCTATACATTTATCAGGTCACGTGAACAAATTTTTATTATACTCCGGATTTTCGGCACTGAAGTATAAAAACTCTGTATTATGGGCTTTACTTCCTGTTCGGAATGTAGTAAAGTCCATCCTTTTATAATTTAAGATCAATCAATATTCATTAATCAATAATCAATATATGTAATCAATTTTAGTTATGATAAGTTACTATATATTTTATTTGTTGTAAAAGTAGTTTAAAGTGCTGAATATAATGTAAATCCCGAGTATTAGTTATTTGTCATTCATATGAACCTAAATTTCTAAGTACAGTTGCACTCGTGCTTATGACATCATTATATTTTAACCTTTCTTTGTTGCAAGGGTGAGAACACCTTGTATTTGACTTTTATAATTCTTAGGATTGTTTTTCACTATTCTTTCAGACGTAATTCAGCATTTTACACTCCTTAAGTTCTTAGTTCATGCTCAATCTGTATTCGCTACATCCGTTCTTAGAATTGTTTATTTCAAATGACTTACAGGGGACTTTCTTTGTTCTCTCGCTAAAAACCCTAAATCATCATTTTTCCCTTCCACGCCTTGATGTTATGGACGCGGGGATGAGCGACGGCAGACGGGGAGAACTATGTTCAATTTTTGAATATACTATGTGTTAGTTAGTTGAAAGCAGAACGTCAACTCGAATAGAGTTGTAACAACATCGTCAACTCGTAAAGTTGTATAAGACGTAGAACTAAGACTTCATGTAGATCCTCGATAATATAATAAACCTACACTATTTAATAATAACAAATCTTTGCTTGTTCGAACCTACAATTTCAGCTAAGCAACCGAAGAATCCGGAGATGTTATAGGGAACTTAGCAAATTCTGGTAAGCCTGCAGACGTGTAAGTTTACAACAGATAAATTTGGTGTCAGGTGTGTCGGTATTGATTCAAGCAAGACATTCGTTATTGCGGCAAGATTATAAATTCTACCGTGCGGATGAACGTTAAATAAATCAGTGTTTGGTTTTAAAATTAAAGTGTTAAACCGCAACTCACAACATCTAAACTTTTGAGTTATAAACTCTTGAGTTTCGAGATATTCTACAATTTTGGGGTCCAGTATCCAGAGATGATCAGCAGTTCCAGGTTCCAGAGTGTCGTGTGAGACCAACATAAGTTCCTGAGTCGTCGAAAACAACTCCAATTCTTCAGAGATCGTCGTGAATTTCAAGTTTCATCAATCATCAGTTGCAGAATGATCAGTGATAAGTGAAAGTGCAAAGTGAAACTAGTGCAAATATAAGTACTTTTAAGATATTTTTATGTCCGGCGATATTTTTCATATTTTTGGTACTGATTTTGAGGAATATATTAATTTAATTTATAGAGAAGCAATGAGTTTTACAGTTGAAAACGCTTTAAGAATGAGTCCCGAATTCGACGGGAACCGTCAAAATTTACACAGGTTTTTAACTTGCTGTGATATTGTTAGAGCAACAGCTACAACTAATGTTCAAGCAGTTCAATTTTTAGATATTGTAAAAACAAAGTTAACAGGTCTGGCTTATAATATAATTAAATATAAAGAATTTAATGAATGGGTTAATTTAAAAACAGAATTACAAAATCAATTTTTAGAAAAAAGAACGATAGCACAAATACAATCAGAATTAATTAATAGTAAAATTAATTATAATGAACCAATCAGAGAATATGCCAATAGATTAGAACGATTAACTTCCGATCTCACTGACGCGTCTATTGCCAGCGAAGGTCAAGGAGCCACGAATGTAATAACTAGTTTAAATTCAAAATTATGTTTAAAAGCTTTCCAAGAAGGTTTATTTGAACCAATAAAAACAATAGTAAAAGCGAGTCGATTCAATAATTTCAACGATGCTGTCGAATGTGCTATTGAGGAGGAGAGAATTTTGAAAAATAAGCGTTTACAAAAATCTAATAGTAATTTTCAGCAAAATTCAAGTAATCGATGTTACAAATGTAAGAAACTGGGTCATACAGCTAATAAATGTAGACAAAATCAATCATTTTTCCCAAATATTCCAAATAGAAATGTAAATGTCATTACATGTTCATTTTGTCATAAAATAGGACATCAAATTAATAGTTGTTTTAAAAAGCAAAATATCGAACAAAGAAATCAGAGATATAATTCAAATATACAAAACAATCAGTCGAGATATGTAAACACGAATAGGAACGTGACTTATTCTCAAAATACAAATCGTAACCCAAATTATTCTAATCACAATTCAAACCCTAATAAATTTTCCAATTTAAATAACTATCAAAATCGAAACAATCAAAATTTGAATAGTCAGCATAAGGCTAATGTGCGTATGTTATCTCAAAATCCAAAAAACGAGAATACCCAGGGGGCGTCTATCAGCGGAGCGTCACCCGACGGGCAGATTTAAATTATCCACTCTCACAAAATGAAAACTTGAAGAAAATTTATACTATCTCAATGCAAGAAGATTTAAGTCCAGATAGCGTATACGTAAAGAGTTTAGATACGAAAAATGAGCTTACAAATTTATTAATTGATACAGGTGCAGATGTATGTATAATTAAAGATGAATGTTTAAGAAGTGATGTTTTTATACATAGAGATTTTAAAGCTGAGATAAGAGGAGTTACAGAGGGAAATACTTTTTCATTAGGCGTATGCGAGTTAAAGATTAAAGTAAATGATTTTATTATTTCACATCAATTTCATGTTGTACCAAGTAGTTCTCCTATAAAGAATGATGGAATTTTAGGAAAAGATTTTATGGATCAGTTTAAAGTAAATGTAGATTATGGTAATAAAGAATTGAGTTTTTGTATTGATAATGAATTTATACAATGGCAGTTTTTTGCAAGTAATAATGTGTCGATTTTACCACCGCGTAGTGAAGTATTATTGAAAGTGGGTACAAATAAAATAAATGACGCGATATGTTTATCAAGAGAATTAGATAACGGAGTTTATATAAGTAATTGTTTAGTGAGGCCAAATAATGGAAGCGTTTATATAAATGTTTTAAATAATAATGAAGAAAATGTTGAATTTAATCATGATGATGTTATTTTTGAAGATTTATGTGATTATGAGATTGTTAATATTGATAATAATTGTTCTTATGAAAGTGTGACGTATCTATCGCACAGTGGAAGCACGATGAACCACTTACGCACCCGAGGTCTTCCGGGTGGCGGCCGCTAGCTTTTAAACAGTGGAATAGGGCGGGGTTAGAATTAGGTGAACAACCCCCGAGGGGTTGTTTGGGCGCCACGTAATTTTTGACGTGAAAATTACGAAAACGAGATCAAGTATTACTTACCGTGGTTCTACTGTTGCCTGAAAACGTAAAAAAAAGCAAGGTTCTTGCAAATGAAAGAGTACAGTTAAATAATGCAGTGTTTAATAAATTCAATTGCATGAAGGTGTACACACGCAGCAAAAAAAAAAATACAAATGGTGCTGAAATGCGTGCGTAATGCAGGGCACAATATAAGCGCATGAAATCGCTACACGCAGAGCGCGGCAACACGGACCGCTCGCAAGTTACAACACGTACGCGAACCCGACTTTGGCCAAAACCGACTTCCGGGCAATCTACAACCAGATGGACATGCGAACAGAGACGTATTACCTGCCTCCACATCGGTGCAGCATTGCACCCAAGCACATGACATGCATCCAGAAAGTTAGTAAAGTGTAAAAAAAAATTAACAAAACCAGAAAGGCATAAATGTTTAAGAATATGATTGACTAAAGCATACGAAATTAACAATAGCAAAATAATGACGTCAGGACGTCCTTGTGTTCAAGGTCACACTAAATTAAATAGACCCAATCTTTATGAATAAATATTTAATATAAATATATAAATAAATATATCATCACGGCACATTACCCATTTCTGGGTGTGCCAATTGATTTATATAAAAAGAAATTAACAATAAAAAGGGACGTGACGCCAAAACGTCCTTGGTGTCAATTAAACAGACCAAACTGTACAAAATAAATGTTAAATAACGGTCTCGTTACGTGAGATTGAAATGAAATTACACAAAATCGAAAGGTGCAAAATGCCACAATGTCCTTGTTACGCAAGGGCAAAAAAGGATTGACGCTATACTACGCTTAACAATAATGTTTCTGGCAACAACAGAATGTAGTACAATATAACCACTTAACTTGACTCCGTGGCGACAGGGATGGGGGTGTAGAACGCGGGATGATGGGATTGGCGGCGGCTGGCGGCGGCCGGAGAAGTCTCTGGGCACGCAGATGGTACGGCTGAAGAGGCGTGGCGGCGGTGGTAGAGTACAGAATTCCCCCGTAGGGCTGAACTTCCCAAAAATGGAGAAGGAAGAACTCGTTCGACACGTGCTTTTTACATAAGACGCACAAAACGAAAAAATGGAAGTCCTGAAGCACTCCCGTTATCGTGAAATCCGCGAAGCGACAACCACAATGGTTCTGCACAACAACGAGAACTCAATTCGCACCTATATTGAAGAATCCCACCAATCTCACACATGAAGTTTTACCTCGATCCCGGTCAAACACTCACAACCACGTTTTTCCAAAAAACCCCTTCCGGCAGCACCCATTAATTTTCAGGAAACAGATGGCGTGGTACTTCTTAAACAAAATCAAAATAGCAAAAAGAAGAAATAACAACGAAAGATGAGCACGCCAATGGGCGCGCTTGCCGCCTGAAACTTGTCAAGAATCTAAACAACACTTGTGTTCACCGAGAATGAAATGTTTCAGAGTATTCAGCAGAGAAATAGGGCTAAAGTGAGCAATATCAAGATGATAAGAGTAAGGTAAAGAATAGAAGTAAAACATATATAATATGAGCTAACATTTATAGGAAGACTGGAACACAAACACAACCAATACGCAAATGAGTTTGGCAACAAGTAAATTTATTGGACAGATATACAAAGAGAAGACGACGTACAATTGGAAAATATAAAGATACAAGGGAAGCGAATAGAATGGAGAGCAACATGACGAAAGAACCCCAGATTTAAGATGAAAAGATAGGTGAGAAATAAAATATTAAGTATTCTGAATAAGAATGTCGCGATAGAAATGTGACCGTAACAACTCCACCCCAACTAACGGAGGAAATTTTCCCGGAAAATTTCCGATACATGATTTAGGAAAGGAGGAAAAGGAAGAGAAAGAAAGAAAATATGAATACTCAAAAGTTCCGAGTTTAATTCTCAGTGACGTCTAGCTTTAAATGTTGAACGTTCCAATTGCCGGGCACCTTTGTTCCGTCGAGGGTCTCCAGCTCGTAAGTTGTGGCGGAAATACGTTTGCGTATTCGGAAGGGTCCAACGAATTTGTTTGCTAACTTCGCCGAATAAAATTCGGTAGCGTCGGAAAGCACGAAGTTTTTCCTCCACACGTGTTGTCCTGGATAGAATGTGACCTCTCTACGCCGAAGGTCATAACGAGCCTTTGATTTTTCATAAGCGATTTGTACCCGTTTGCGAACGTCGGCATATAGGTTTTCGAAGTGGGTTGCTCTTTCTGCTACCTTCGCCTTATGAAACTCCCCCAGATGGCCATCCGAGATGAGTTCGTTGTCCGCATCGCCGAGTAAAACGGCTTCGCGCCCGAAGTTTATAAAATATGGTGTCAGTCCGGTGACCTCATGCTTCGCCATCCTTAAGGCGCAAGTCACCTTTGGAAGAACTTTATCCCACTCTCGTTGGTGGTTTGATACAAAGGAGATCAACATAGTCTTCAAAACTCGATTTACCCGTTCCGTCGGGTTTGCTTGCGGATGATAAACCGCCGTAAACTGTGGTTTGACATGATAGGAGCTTAACAGAGTTGTATACTCTTTAGACTTAAACTGCACTCCATTGTCCGAAATGATTACACGCGGCACCCCAAATACAAGAAAGACGTCGTTCTCTAGATGCTTCACCACACTAGAAGCTGTAGCTTTCCGCAAGGCATAACATAAGGTGAACTTGCTAAAACAATCGGTGACAACGAGATTGTACGCAAAACCCGCGGTAGATCTAGGTAGCGGCCCAATCAGGTCAGTACTTAAAACCTCCCATGGTCGAGAGATTTTGGAATGTCCTCCCATTTGTCCAGCCGGGGCTCTCTGCTCTGGTTTCGACTTAGTGCACGCTACACAGCGTCGGACATATTGTCGAACATCGGCCTTCATCTTTGGCCAGAAATACCTTTGGGTAAGGCGGTGGTATGTTTTATAAATCCCCAAGTGTCCGCTGGTTGGTGAGTCATGGCACCGTTCGAGGAAACTTTTACGCTGATGTTTAGGAATAACTAGTTTCCAGCTATCACTCTCGTCACCTAATGCGTTATATTGGTCCTTGACATACTTATATAATCGACCCTTGTCGACACGAAAATTCGGAAACTTAAGAGGATCTGCCTCCACTGACGTAGTAAGGCGAGAATACCATTTATCGGTAACCCCGTTCCCCTCGATACTGTCGATGACGGGCACTGAACGAGACAAGGTATCCGGAACTACATGGTCCTTTAAAACCCCTATCCCCAATAATGGTCCTCGGTGCTCCCGAGTCCAACAACCCAAAGAAAGATTGGCCCAAAATAGAAATTTCTAAATACGGACGTTCGTCCCCCTGGACATGCGAAAGTATAAAGTCTAACTTAATTTGGTTGACATTGGCCAACATGCGAGATTGACGGCGGTGTAAGCGGCCGTTTACATCGCCTTTTTTTCGTTTCCCGAACGGCATTTTGGACACGAGCTTATTGTATGATTCTGCGTGCCACAGCCATAGCAAAATCTAATCCTTGGCTCCTTACAGTTACGCGCCATATGACCCTCCTTCCTGCAGTTCCAACAGGTGGGTGCACTACCGTTCCGAGTGCGATCACCTGGTGGATTGGAAATCTCCGACGAATGGACCGTTGGACGCAAACTTCCTTGATACGAGAGATCAGGTTCGAGCAGTGATCGTTGATTGGTTGGGGGTGGCCGAAAACTTTCAGCCATCAAACGGTTTCTTTCAACCTTTTTACACCAGTCGCGTAGCGCTTCAGTAGTTCTGAAATCCTGAACCCCAAGTGCATGGATATAATACGGCGCGATGTTTCGACGTAGTACATGAAGCTTCTCTGCCTCTGAAGGAGGCGTCGGCAATCGTGCAAATAAATTAATCATACAGGCGAAAAAGGTGCCTACCGGTAGCAAAATCGTCCCAGGTTTTGACGTTATGACGTGCTGACCGATACCAAGTCAGAGCGTGTCCTGACAACAATTCGATTACGCTATCACATAATTCGGCCTTAGAGACGTTACGCGCGATACTGAGCTCATCCACCTTCTCTAAGAACGCATTTACGCTCGTACTAGGGTCTCCATTAAAAGTCATCTGCCACTTACTTACAGGGATTTGACTTCGACTGACGGAAGTACGACCAAGAGATTCTATTAGTTTTCCCTCGGTTCTCTCGTCAACTTCTTCCGAATCGATACGATCTAAGATGTCCGTTTCGCAGGTCGATAATGACGCCTTAAGTTGCTCGATACATTCATTTATCTCGTCCTCCTCAGACTTTATCCGCGCCAACCTACATCTCACGTGAAATATTTTCGCAAGGATTTTATCGCTCGCCGACCTCTCGCACGTATCGGTGACTTCGGTGATCAAGGATTGTATTTCGGCGACTTTAGTGGTACATGCGTCGACCTCTTCCGACGGTTTGCGGGGTTGTAAGCTATTATCCGTCACGACGCCAAGTTCCTCGTTCTTAGTACGCCGCCTAAGCTCACTTCGCATCAACGTCACCGTTAAATTCTCGGGAGTTTGAGCTCCTCGAACCGACAACTCGTACACCAGTTCATCCCGACTTAACCTTCCGACATCCATAACTACCGATACTATCTAACAACAAAATGGAATACAAAATAAACCTCCTACTAATGCAGGAAAAAAAACGACCAGGAATCGTAACCTAAAGAATCAACAGAAGGAAAAGGAATAATGCAAAAGAAAACATTAATGTCTTCTCAAACCTTGAAATATAATCGAAATTCTCAAAATTATAACAAAAGTCAGAAAAAAATATTTAACCGACAAAGAGTTCAACAATTTGCAAAAATGTCCAAAAATGGAAAAAAATTAATTTCGGGACAAATTTAAAAGGTGGGACAAAAACTGAAAATTAGACAAAAATTGAAGGATTACTGAAAATTTTGAAATTAGCGTTAAAATCTGAAAATAGACAAAATCTGATTTTTTCTTTACGGACAAATCTAAAAAGGTCAAAATTAGAATAATGACAAAAATTGAAAAATGGACAAATTTTAAAGGCCGGACAAAATAAGGACAAAAATTAGCAATACTAAAATTTGAACAAAATTGCAAAATGAGCAGAACAGAGTCCTTCGTTACAATCGTGTTTTTCCGCAACAGGCTTTAACGTCGGGCCCCACGTTGGGCGCCAAAATTTGTGACGTATCTATCGCACAGTGGAAGCACGATGAACCACTTACGCACCCGAGGTCTTCCGGGTGGCGGCCGCTAGCTTTTAAACAGTGGAATAGGGCGGGGTTAGAATTAGGTGAACATCCCCCGAGGGGTTGTTTGGGCGCCACGTAATTTTTGACGTGAAAATTACGAAAACGAGATCAAGTATTACTTACCGTGGTTCTACTGTTGCCTGAAAACGTAAAAAAAGCAAGGTTCTTGCAAATGAAAGAGTACAGTTAAATAATGCAGTGTTTAATAAATTCAATTGCATGAAGGTGTACACACGCAGCAAAAAAAAAAAAAATACAAATGGTGCTGAAATGCGTGCGTAATGCAGGGCACAATATAAGCGCATGAAATCGCTACACGCAGAGCGCGGCAACACGGACCGCTCGCAAGTTACAACACGTACGCGAACCCGACTTTGGCCAAAACCGACTTCCGGGCAATCTACAACCAGATGGACATGCGAACAGAGACGTATTACCTGCCTCCACATCGGTGCAGCATTGCACCCAAGCACATGACAGGCATCCAGCAAGTTAGTAAAGTGTAAAAAAAAATTAACAAAACCAGAAAGGCATAAATGTTTAAGAATATGATTGACTAAAGCATACGAAATTAACAATAGCAAAATAATGACGTCAGGACGTCCTTGTGTTCAAGGTCACACTAAATTAAATAGACCCAATCTTTATGAATAAATATTTAATATAAATATATAAATAAATATATCATCACGGCACATTACCCATTTCTGGGTGTGCCAATTGATTTATATAAAAAGAAATTAACAATAAAAAGGGACGTGACGCCAAAACGTCCTTGGTGTCAATTAAACAGACCAAACTGTACAAAATAAATGTTAAATAACGGTCTCGTTACGTGAGATTGAAATGAAATTACACAAAATCAAGAGGTGCAAAATGCCACAATGTCCTTGTTACGCAAGGGCAAAAAAGGATTGACGCTATACTACGCTTAACAATAATGTTTCTGGCAACAACAGAATGTAGTACAATATAACCACTTAACTTGACTCCGTGGCGACAGGGATGGGGGTGTAGAACGCGGGATGATGGGATTGGCGGCGGCTGGCGGCGGCCGGAGAAGTCTCTGGGCACGCAGATGGTACGGCTGAAGAGGCGTGGCGGCGGTGGTAGAGTACAGAATTCCCCCGTAGGGCTGAACTTCCCAAAAATGGAGAAGGAAGAACTCCTTCGACACGTGCTTTTCACATAAGACGTACAAAACGAAAAAATGGAAGTCCTGAAGCACTCCCGTTATCGTGAAATCCGCGAAGCGACAACCACAATGGTTCTGCACAACAACGAGAACTCAATTCGCGCCTATATTGAAGAATCCCACCAATCTCACACATGAGGTTTTACCTCGATCCCGGTCAAACACTCACAACCACGTTTTTCCAAAAAACCCCTTCCGGCAGCACCCATTAATTTTCAGGAAACAGATGGCGTGGTACTTCTTAAACAAAATCAAAATAGCAAAAAGAAGAAATAACAACGAAAGATGAGCACGCCACTGGGCGCGCTTGCCGCCTGAAACTTGTCAAGAATCTATACAACACTTGTGTTCACCGAGAATGAAATGTTTCAGAGTATTCAGCAGAGAAATAGGGCTAAAGTGAGCAATATCAAGATGATAAGAGTAAGGTAAAGAATAAAAGTAAAACATATATCATATGAGCTAACATTTATAGGAAGACTGGAACACAAACACAACCAATACGCAAATGAGTTTGGCAACAAGTAAATTTATTGGACAGATATACAAAGAGAAGACGACGTACAATTGGAAAATATAAAGATACAAGGGAAGCGAATAGAATGGAGAGCAACAGAATGACGAAAGAACCCCAGATTTAAGATGAAAAGATAGGTGAGAAATAAAATATTAAGTATTCTGAATAAGAATGTCGCGATAGAAATGTGACCGTAACAAAAGATTAAAGAGTTTAGTAGACAAGATACAAATAGATCATTTAAATAAAGAGGAAAGTGAGTCAATAATTGATATTTGTAAAAAGTGTAATGATATATTTCACATGCCAGAATTTGATAAGTTGACGTATACAGATACGATAAAGCATAATATTCCAACAGTATTAAATACACCGCCTAAGTTAAACCTTATAGATTACCCGAAAAACAAAAGGAAGAAGTGAATAAACAAATTAATGAAATGTTAAAAGACGATATTATTGTACCTTCAGTAAGTCCTTGGAATGCCCCTTTGCTAATTGTACCGAAAAAGATTGATTCAAGCGGAAAACAAAAATGGCGCGTAGTAGTAGATTTCAGAAAATTAAATGATTTTAACCGTAGGCGATGCTTTCCCGTTACCAAATATAACCGATATATAGATCAATTAGGAAGTTCAAAAGTATTTACCACCTTAGATTTGTCAAGTGGTTTTCATCAATTATTATTATCGGAAGAAGATAAAGAGAAAAC
Source organism: Ophonus ardosiacus (assembly GCA_943142095.1). NCBI lineage: Eukaryota > Metazoa > Arthropoda > Insecta > Coleoptera > Carabidae > Ophonus > Ophonus ardosiacus. The sequence goes on along the minus strand of OW964834.1, from coordinate 24,049,655 downwards.
AGCGTTTAGTACCGCGACGGGACATTATCAGTATAAAAGGATGCCAATGGGTTTAAAAGGAGCTCCTGCCAGTTTTCAAAGATTAATGAACCATGTTTTAACAGGATTACAAGGAATTAAATGTTTAGTATATTTAGATGACATAGTAATTTACGGTAAAAGTCTAGAGGATCATAATGCAAAATTATTAGAAGTATTTAAAAGATTGCGAGAACATAAATTAAAATTGCAACCAGATAAATGTGAATTCTTGAGAAAAAAGATAATTTATTTAGGCCATATAATTACAGAAGACGGTATCAAACCCGATCCGAGTAAAGTTTCGAGTGTTCAAAATGTCAAAATTCCAAATTGTCAAAAAGATGTCAAGTCATTTCTTGGTTTAGTAGGATATTATAGACGATTCATACCTGAATTTTCGAAAATAGCAAAGCCGTTAACAAATTTATTAAAAAGATCAGAAGAGTTTGTTTGGACAGCACAATGCAACGAAGCATTTAATTTATTAAAAGAAAAAATTATTAATCCACCTATTTTACAATTCCCAAATTTTGAAAAGGAATTTATTTTAACGACCGATGCGAGTCAATATTCGATGGGATCAGTTTTATCACAGGGAGAAATTGGCAAAGATTTACCAATAGCGTATGCTAGTAAATGTTTTAATAATGCGGAAATTAATTATTCTACAATTGAAAAAGAATTATGTGCTATAGTTTGGGGAGTAAAACATTTTCGGTGTTATCTTTATGGACGGAAATTTTCAATTGTGACAGATCATAAACCTCTTATTTGGTTATTTAATATGAAAGATCCAGGTTCTAGATTAATGCGATGGAGATTGAAATTAGAAGAATTCGAATTTAAAATTGTTCATAAATCAGGAAAGGCAAATGCAAATGCCGACGCTTTAAGTAGGATTTGTTTGGTTAATATTAATCACGTAAATAATGAGAATTTATACAAAAAATATTTATATGATAGAGAAAATTCAATAATAACTAATCCAAATTTAACCGAATTAAATGATAATTTATTTAATACACCACAAGATTTTTCATTAGCTCATTGTGTTAGTAAAGATTTAGAAATGAGTGCAGGTATAGCGAAAGATTTCAAGGAAAAATTTAATAATGTAGAGGAATTAAGAGGTCAAGGACCTGAATTATTTAAAATTTTATATGTCAAAGAAGATGAACGTTATATACTATATTTAATTACGAAGGAAAATTATTATGACAAACTAACCTATAAAGATATTTATTTTACCTTATTAAACTTGAAAGAATTTTGTATTTTAAATAATATAACTAAATTAGCTATTCCTATGATAGGATGTGGATTAGATAGACTAAAATGGGAAAATGTTAGAATGATGTTACGTTATATATTTAAAGGTACTGAAATTATGATAAGCGTATATACACAGAGAGGTATTCAGGAAAGTTTGTCGCGAGATGATATTATAAAAATAATCAAAGAATATCATGATACTCCGATAGGAGGTCATCAGGGGGTTAACAGAACATTTAAACGAATTAGATCAAATTACAATTGGCCTGGTATATTTAATGATATTAAAGCTTACGTAAAAAGTTGTCCCACCTGTCAGAAACAAAAAATTAGTAAAAAGATTAAAGCACCTATGATAATTACAACTACATCTTCCAAACCTTTTGAAAAATTATCTTTAGACATTGTCGGTCCGATACAACCCGTAACGGAAAACGGAAATAAATATATATTAACTTTACAAGATGATCTAACAAAATTTACACATGCGATACCTATACCTAATCAAGAAGCAAATACGATTGCAGAAAATTTAGTAACTAAAATTATATGTTTACATGGTACGCCTAAAACTATTTTAACAGATCAAGGCGCAAATTTATTAAGCGAAGTATTTAAGTCAGTTTGCAAATTGTTAAACATTAAGAAAATTCAAACTACTGCTCATCACCCACAATCTAATGGGCAAATTGAAAGATATCATAGATCATTAGGAGAATATTTAAGAACTTTTATAGATAAAGATCCAAATCAATGGGACATTTGGTTACCTTATGCTACATTTTGTTATAATACTACACCACATACAAGTACAGGTTACACACCATTTGAATTAATATACGGATATAAAGCAGAATTACCTAGCTCAGTAAAAAGAGAGCCTGAATTAATGTATAATTATGAACACTATTCAAATGAATTAAAAGCTAGATTACAACATAGTCATAAAATTGCTAGAGATAAACTATTAGAAAAGAAAGAGAAGTCAAAAGATTATTATGATAAAAATGTAAACGATGTCAAATTTAAAGTTGGAGATAAGGTTTTAGTACGGAGAGAAGATTTCAAAAAGGGTAGATCTAAAAAACTATCAACAATATGGAATGGTCCTTATGAGGTCATTGAACTTGAAGGGGTGAATTCAGTAATTCTAATTAGAAATAAACCAGTCAAAATTCACAATAACCGATTGAAATTATACCATGAGTAAAATGAAATATATTACTGAAAATTTTAACTTTACAAAATTTTATTTAATATTTTATATCATCAATATTTTATATTTTTTTATTTCGTTTTGTTTTATCCGACTAATGGCGGTATAACCATACCATCGAGATAGAGGAAATGCTAGTCTCATCCCGGCAGGCCGTGATTAAAATCTGCCGCGGGGCACGAGGGTAAAATTCTACTTGAATGACAATTTTATTGTCGCTAAATAGCCTCTGTGCTATATTCTTTTATAAAGGCATAAGATAAATTTGTACTTGAGAGTTTTATGAAACTCAACACTTTTGTTTTGGGCATCTTTCTTCATATGTGCCATATTCTGGCGTATGATAGCATGTCATACTACGGATTTAAACCGTGGCCTAAACCATTTTTCCAACTTATTAAGTCATACCAACATTATGACCGGGTTTATAAATAGGAAGCATTTATTGCTTAATTTACCAACCTTCTCCATGCTCTTCTTTTTAAGTTGTTCAATAATAGCACAACTATACCACAACATTGTTAATTGGTATTATTGGATACCATCGCTTATTATTGCTTTTATTATCATTTATTATTATTATCCATTATTAACGTTTTTATTATTATTACATATTATTAATATTGTTTATTACTAATACTTATTATTATTCAATATTTCATTATTAAAAATACAATATATATATATATATATATATATATATATATTTACATCCCACTACCATTGTGGCGTCCCCTGTGTAATTTTCTACATTCAAAGTGACGTCCTTGTGCATAAGACGTCCGTATACCGGACGTCATATGCACATGGCCTTATAAATTTTTTTCTGACATCAGGGGGGCCTCTAGTATCGTATAGCAAAATTTGTTATGGACGTCAGAATGATAGCGGAATGGAAAATGTATATTTTTTGTAGTTCAAAAAAATTCCACTTGCGGCGCTAGTGTCGTCCGGCGTATATACGCTGTATATACTGAAGTTTCATTCCAGCGACATTCTGAACTCCGTACGCTTGGCAACAGTGGAACATTGGGTTACTACTAGCGCGCAACTTTTCTAATCGTATTTAAAGCTACATTGTGCACACATGATAGTATTTAAATTAATATTTATGTAATCAAACTTTTGTTTTGCAAAATCCTCTTAGTAAATACAAAGTCAATGTAATAAATTTAAAAAAGGTAATTATTTAAATACTCGTATCATAAAGCTGAATTATTAATTACAAAATATTGTGTAAATTGTAAATAAAAGCCAAATGTAAGGGTAAGAAGATTAATGATTAAATGTATGGAATAAATATGAGAATGGTATGCTACAGTAAAATATATAAATAAAATATTTATAAACTTTTGATCCAAAATACGAAGACCGAAATTTTAATTGTGTGTGTCGAAAAAGAGAGTGTAGAAATAATTATTAAAAGAAAAAATGTTTTAAACATATTAATATGTACTACAAACGATTTATTACATATAGATATTTTTTACTCTAGGTACTTCTTCCTATTTCTCCTCTACTTACTTAAATACGTTAAAATATATTTGCTTTTTATTACCTCCCGCTACCCTTGGTAAGGGAGGTATAGGGATCGTGTTAAAAATCACATATCGAGAATTTAGTAAATGGCCACGTTTTAAGGTCCCTAGAATCCAATTTTAACATTTTCACGATGATGTCTGTATGTATGTATGTATGTGTGTGTGTGTGTGTGTGTGTGTGTGTGTGTCTGTGGATTTTGTTAACGCTCTAACTCAAATACTATCATTCAGAAAATTCTGAAACCTTGTATTTCTACCCTATTCTAATATGGAAAGACACCATTCGATTTTGGTGTAAATCGGATAACCGGAACTTTACCTGAAGCTCATAATGGTTTTTCTTCAAAAAAAATTTTTTTTTTAAAATCTCGAAGCCTAAGATAAACACAATTCTTTTGTTACATAGTTTATATTTTAAATGAATGTAACTACAGGTGAATGTCATTGTCAAAAAACTAATTACTTCAAATTAATAATAGTGACATTTTAAAAAGAAAATATTAAATAAAGAAATAGTTATATGCAATGGAACAGTTTGCAGCATTAGTAAATACGGAGGTATGTATTTAAATTAATAAAAATTAAATAGCGGGAGGTTTTGTGTTGATCACATTAAATTTTTTTTATTATATTGTAATTTGAAAAATTTTATTATATGCGCTAGTGAGATATGTAAAAATATAAATGATCAAAAGTAATGTCCTAAAAACACCGTATTTTTATTGCAATCTATATGCAAACTTAGAAAGAAACAGATAAGTAATTTGTTTATGGGTAACAACTAAAAATTAATGAAACAAATTTATGTTTATGAAATACTCTTTCTGGAAATAAGCAGGACTGTTCAATGTAATAATAGATATTTCATAAATTTCACTTATTTGTTTTTACCTCCCGCTACCCTTGGTAAGGGAGGTAGGTATAGGGATCTTGCTAAAAATCGCATCTTGAGATTTTAGTAAATGACCACGTTTTAAGGTCAGATTTTAACATTTTCACGATGATGTCTATATGTGTGTGTGTGTGTGTGTGTGTGTGTGGATTTTGTCAACGCTCTAACTCAAATACTATCATTTAGAAAATTCTGAAGCGTGTTTTAACCCTATTCTAATATGGAAAGAAACCATTAGATTTTGCTGTAAATCGGATAACCGGAAACGGCACTTTACTAAGCTCATAATGATTTTTCGTCAAAAAATACCATTAAATGTCATTTTTTCGCATTTTGTGCCATGAAAATTAAAACTAATTGAATTTTCTACAGGTATACATTAATAATTTTTCTATATATTTTACAAATAAATTTAAAAAATAATCTTTTTTATAAATCCCGATGCCTTTGTTTCAAAGATAAACACAATTCCTTTGCTACACAGTTCACATTTCAAATGTATGTCACTGCAAAAAATTATGTATGAATTTAAATTAATAAAAATGAAATAGCGGGAGGTATTGTGTTGGCCACATCTGATTTTTTCATTTTATTTTCTCCGAAGGGGCTCAATAACTCTCAGGGGAGATTAATAATTTCAGAACAGTTCACAAGCTAAAGTTCTAAAATTATCTTTTGCTGTGATTTATAATATTTTATCAAATTTCCAGAATTTCGACTATACTCCTATGTTAAATAAAAAAATTTGATGTGGGCATCACATTACCTTCCCTCAGTTGTAAACAAATGCCATACAAAAAGTTTCTACATTTCCAGTATTTCATTACATTGCATTCTGGCAGTTCCATGTATTTTGTACAAATACCACATGGAAAGTTTCTATATTTCCAGTAAAATTATAACACAAACATATTAAGTAATTTACACTTGACACTGACTTATAATGTCAATTAGAATTTTCTTAATAATATGCCTATTATTGTAATTTCCGTAAAAATTTCAATTTATTGGAAAAACAGCCGAACCCAAACGGATGCTTTTCATATATTTTTACTATTTTATTGACATATGAAAAATAATTTGTTCAACAAATAGCTATTTACTTAGAATAAGCGTATTAAAATCGGTATTGAATATTAATAACAAGCTTATTATTATAAATTTCATAAAAATTTGAATTTATTGCACAAATAGCCGAAGTGCAACCAAACTGTTGTTTTCCACATATTTTCACTCTTTTTTACAAATAATTTGTTTAACAAATAGAATAAAAATATTAAAATGGCAGATTAATAATCATATTAACCTTATTATTATATTTGTTCACTATTTTATTGACATGTAACAAATACTTTGTTTATCAAATAAAATTTTTATGACTATAATACAAAGGATGACGGCAAATTTTACTAAAAAAAATACTGCAAGTATTAATTCAGTTCATATTAAATTATTATTACAAATAACTATCTGTACTTTTTAATTGTAAGATTTTGGGGTTATTTAAATAGTTCATTCTTCACTTATTTTCACATATTTACATTTACCGTCGGAGAAAATAGAATTGTTGTTCTTGTACACTAAGTGCAAGAAAATTTCACATTTCTATCACATTTTGTACCAGCGAGTTATTGTTTACTTGTATAACGGGTATCTATTTTATTTTTGTTATATGTATGAGAAATACTTACAATGGTAAAATTTTAATTTGGAGAAATTTTTTTCCTAATAATATTAGAACAAAAGATTCAAAGTATTAAAAATCACATTTTAAATGACAAATTGATAGTTCCATTTTCAAATTGCTTACAGATTGCCAAAAGGAATTACCATTATCAAACATTGTAGGAATCTATCATGTTTACAGCAAAGTATGCATATTGTTGTGAAAGAGTGCTTTGATTTTTGCATCAGAATAATGTATTTAATATTGGCAACGCTGCTGGACGTCACTGTAACGGTAGTATGAATAAAAATATACAAATTGGACGTCACAAGTACTGATTATGTCTGAAGTATATTCTGTGGACGTCGGATTCACTCAGAATGGAGGAGCTCATAATGTCCGTCAAATGAAAGGAAACGTATATCGTTGTAAATCGACTTTATTGAAATTTGAACCGAAATTCATACTCAGGGGGAAAAATAAGTAGATATACTTTATAAAGCAGGTACCTATCTCTATTCCTTTCGGTGGTTGCCACAATGTCCTAGCCATGAAAGGACGCAGCAATGATAGCGGGATGTAAATATATATATATATATATATATATATATATATATATATATATATACATCGGTCTAACAATCGAACGTCCGTGCATTGCCGGATCCCCAACAATCTGACGTCTTTTGTAAATTGACGTCCGAATATGGACGTCAAATTATAAATCAGTTTTTCTCACAGTTCTAGCATCTACGTAATGTGGGGGGTCTACCTGCAAATTTTAGTTTTTGACGTCAAATGACTGTTTTCTTGTTAAAAGCCGTATATTTAGTTCATCGAAATTCCGTTTGTGGCGTTGTCGTCGCATCTTAATATACGCTGCCGCATATTAAAAATCAAAAATCGCAGACAACTTGGCGTCCGTACATTTGGCAACGGGGCATGTGTCACCTCGAGTGCATGTTGTACACAACTTAATACGGAATTCATTTTACGTGAAACCTTTGAAGAGTACGACCACAACATTTTGATACTATAGTAAAAGCGGCAAAGATTGTTGCAAAATATGATAAGGATAAAGATAAATACTTATCTCCTACTTATGCAATGAATGTAGGGACATCGTTAAAACAATGTTGTGATGCTGCGATCCTTCAAGCTCTGAAGAAAAAGAACGTTTACTCTTCTGTTCACGCTGCAGAAGTTGAAGCTGATCTTAGAAGTATGATTCAGTTGATAGAATCAAATTGGAAGTATGAAGTGTCAACACATGCCGCTGATGACTTACATATAAAAAGATGGAACAAAATAACCATGGTACCACTAGCATCCGATTTAAAATTGTTAAAAGAACATCTGAATACAGTAGCAGCAAAAGCTAGTAATTTACTTGCAACCGATCATAACAACAAAACAGCATATATTGAACTGCTTGAAACTATTTATTGCAGAATAGTACTTTTGAACAGAAAACGACCTGGTAAATTACAACGCTTATTACTATCGACATATGAAGAATCTCTAAAACCGGAGGCGACAAAGTATGAAGAATTCGCAAATGCGCTTACTGCAACTGAAAAAATATTAATAAAAAAATTCCACCGCATTGTAATTAGGGGAAAAAGAGGATGGGGTGTACCAGTACTCATAGGTCAAGAAATACAAGAACATATTAATTTAATAATACAAGTGCGAACAAATTTTGCCACAAAAGAAAATTTGTATTTATTTGGAAACCCCCAAACAAGAAATCCAATTTTCGGGTACAAAACCATCGAAAAATACGCTAAATCTTGTGGTGCAAAGAATCCCAGCGCACTTACGAGTACAAGGCTCAGAAAGCATCTGGCCACGTTAACTCAAATTTTTAATATGTCCGAAGGGGATATTGAACAGTTGGCTAATTTTATGGGTCACACAACAAATATACATAGGAAATCGTATCGTCTCCCTGACGATGTCTATCAAACGGCAAAATTAGCAAAATTACTTATGTTAATGGAAAAAGAATCTGCTGCTAATTTTAAAGGAAAATCATTAGAAGAGATAGATCTAGATATGGAAGAAGAAATAGAAATAGATGAAAAAGAAACTAGATAAGATGGTGCAAAATATTTTAGAGACAGAAGAAGAAGATAAAAACAAAGATTCAGATATGCAGGAAAAACACAATGACCTGGAAGGTAATTTAGAAGCAAAAATTCTGCGAGGGAAAAAGAAAAGAAATTTAGTACCATGGACAGAAGAGCAGAAAAAAATAACTAAACAATTCTTTGCCGAACATGTGAAATCAAAAAAAAAACCACCTAAGAAACACGAGTGTGAAGCACTAATAGAGAAATATCCAGGAGAATTAGAAAATAAAGACTGGTTAAAAATTAAATTGTTTATTCAAAATCTATATACAAAAAAGAGTTCATAATTTTCTAATATATTTTCGTATTTCTGAATAAATGTTGCTTTATTTAATATACTTTGTAAAATTATAAAGAGAATAAAATTTTGGTTACTTTTCTATTTTTTGACTATTATATAAATTACCTCAACTCAGTGCGATTCTGTAATGTTCTATATCTCTATAGCAGTGGTTCTTAAACTTTTTTCTTGACGACCCACTTCGTAACCCAATAAATTGTAGCGACCCAATGACGGCTGTGAGACAAGGTATTCAGAAAAAAAATGCGCCGCGGGCGAATTTTTTTTTTCCATTCAAGGACAAATGTCTTATAATTGTAAGTTACAGTTTTTCAAGGGATGTGCAAATGCATGTTTTTCCCTTTTCATGTACAAAAATAAATTGCCATATCACAGAACATTTGAGGAAAGAGCCAGGAAAAGAGAATATATTTAACGGATTGCATCAATATACATAATTTTAAAAACTTTCCGGAAATTTGGCGGGGAGGGAGAGGTTTGAACCCGTAAACCACAACCCCATAGCTACGGCACTTAATAATTAAGATAAAACATACACTTTAGAATGCAAATATTATTTATTTGTATACTTTAACTTGTGTAACAAAATCAAAATGTTATTTTAACATATGTACATACAAATAATTTACAAACATTTCAGTGTGAAGGGTAAATCGGATTAATATACCAAGGAACTTAACCATATTTCATTACAAAAAAAAATTCGACATATCCGAATTTACTTCAGTCAAAAATATTCTGACTTCACTAGTCACAGCGAGACAGCGAGAGACGTGCGAACATTTACTACGCAGTGCACACATAGCAGCCAGTCGGACATATGTATTTAGTGATTGTACTCCTACTTCATCAGAAATTATTTATTATCATTAACTAAAATTTAAAGTCACATAATACAAAAAAGCTTCAAATTAAGTAAAATATTAATTTTCGGCCGAGTTTGTCGCGACCCAAAAGAAAACTCACGCGACCCACTTTTGGGTCGCAACCCATAGTTTAAAAACCGCGGCTCTATAGAACTGTAACTCTCAACAAAAGCAGATCATTTTTTAATGTCAAACGATAATAAATGTATTAATAAACGAAAATTGTTGCGATTTTGTTCACTTTTATATTTCTATAGCGTTATAGAAAATTACAGAATCGCACTATATATCCGTAATTTCACATTATAAGCACTATGAGGAGAAAAATTATGTTTCCATGTTTGACGTCTATAACCGTATTCCTTGTCACTGCAATTGAAAAATATATATGGCAACAGTGTAGGATGCCCAATTGATAGCTTTCTTTAAACGTATATTTATTTTTGACGCCAAATTGTTGGTAAAACTGTAAAAAATATACGCGGGACGCCAAAAACACGGTAAAAGTAAGGACGCCAAATTATTCGTGTATATCGTTTTCTTTAAATATAAATTTTTCGAAATTTCCTTACTCCCACATTATTAAGTAGGGTAAAATATTCTATATACACGAACAAATAGGCGCCTAGGACTAGTATTTACCATGGACGCCAAATAAATGTTTCTTTGTATGGAAGTCAAATTGATAGAGAGATGTGTATATATATATATATATATATTCATTACATTACATTTTCTTATTCTTAACAAAAAGTATTATTACTTATTATTATTCAATATTTTAATATTAGAATAATTACCAATACAATTCATTACATTTTCTATTATTTTAGTAATATTATTACTACTTATTCCTACTACCTAATATTTTGATTTTTAATATTCTATTATAATACTTTTCCAATTTTGTATTGCATAGTACTAATATATAGTCATACTTAAATTATAGTCCACATTGATGTTTTTCTAGCATGGCATATGTTTGATGGAAACGTAAGAAGTAACATTCATTGCGTTTAAACTTTACAAATTAAAATTTTGATTTCATTCTTTTAACGAAATTCCACAAGCTGTATTCTACTTATACTATTATTAACGGTCATCTGTGGTCGTGCGGCTATAGTTCTCGCCTGGCAACACAAGGCTGCTCGTGTGGGACAGCGTTCAAATCCCGCACGAGTCAGTTTTTAATAAAAAGCCGACACACCCAGATGAGTCCGAGTGGCAGCAGAGGTCACTATAAGCTACTCTGCATGTAACGAGGGTGCCAGTAGAGGGCACTAAAAATGTCTCTACAAACTGTAAATATATACAGGGTGTCTCTTAAATAGGGGGACATGGCTTAACCACAGATTCCTGAGGCTAAAATAAGACGATTTAACCAAACTTGCTTCTACCGGAAACTGTACCATTTAGCCAGAAATCTGCTTCAAAGTTCTTCGAAAAAAAAATAATTTTGCTTATAATATTCGGACGCTTTATTCGATTTGGATGAAATTTGGTATGACAGTTTATATGGTTATAAGTCATCTTTTAAGGTGATACTTGTTATTATTAGTAAACCACTAGTGTATGAAACTTAGGTCTCCCAACATTAATTAGACCGTAACTTTTTAATGGCAATGCCGAAAACGTGAAATTATTTTTCTTCAGAAAGATACATTCAATAGTAAACTTTTCTCTCTCTGTGTAATTTGTGATATCTGTTACGGTTCACACAGAAAAAAATAAAATCTTAGTATCTGCACTGCTAAATTTTTAAAATAAATTTAATCTAGCAGTCTATCCAAATGTCAAACAAGTAATTTTTAATGACAGTAACGAGCTGTCAATCTTTACAACTTGTTTAGGAGTAAGCTAAGATATGTAATCGTCTTATTTATAATAATGGCAGTAAAATATTATTAGGCCGAACACACGGATGTTACTAATTTTAGAATATTGCGAAGAAAATTTTTGACAACCCGTAAAACAATTGTTGCTGTCATTAAAAGTTACTTGTTTGACATTTGGAAAGACTGCTAGATTAAATTTATTTTAAAAATTTAGCAGTGCAGACACTAAGATTTTATTTTTTTCTGTGTGAACCGTAACAGATATCACAAATTACACAGAGAGAGAAAAGTTTACTATTGAATGTATCTTTCTGAAGAAAAATAATTTCACGTTTTCGGCATTGCCATTAAAAAGTTACGGTCTAATTAATGTTGGGAGACCTAAGTTTCATACACTAGTGGTTTACTAATAATAACAAGTATCACCTTAAAAGATGACTTATAACCATATAAACTGTCATACCAAATTTCATCCAAATCGAATAAAGCGTCCGAATATTATAAGCAAAATTAATTTTTTTTTCGAAGAACTTTGAAGCAGATTTCTGGCTAAATAGTACAGTTTCCGGTAGAAGCAAGTTTGGTTAAATCGTCTTATTTTAGCCTCAGGAATCTGTGATTAAGCCATGTCCCCCTATTTAAGAGACACCCTGTATATGCAAAAATTTGTAACATACATGTAAGATCATTTGTATAGGTCAAAGGACCTGATGACAAATAAATACATTATTATTATTATTATTATTATTATTATTATTATTATTATTATTATTATTATTATTATTATTATTATTATTATACTATTATTAATATCAATTAATTAATTACAGGTTTTGCTTAATAGTAAGCATCCTCTTATTCTTATCCAACTTCTACATCGGAAACTCACATAAACTATATAATGTTACCAAAATCGACAATGGTCTTGGTATATATTACGAAAATTTTGGTCAGGTAAAACTAACAAACGATAATTGGCAATTTATAATTTTTCTAAATATAAAATCGTACGAAGAACAAGGTATACAAGTGCAAAATCATTTAAATGACTTACAAAATATTTGTGCTACATTTAAGAATTTTTCAATCGAAGCGAACGAATTACAAAATTGTAAACTATTTTTAAATAATTATGATTCGATCTACAGAGAATTAATGCAACGAAATAATATCATAAATCAAAATTTCAATAAAAGACAAAAACGATCATTATTCGATGCGATAGGAAAAATTTCAAAAAGTTTGTTTGGTACTTTGGATGATGATGATGCAATATATTATAATAACAAAATTTCTGAATTAGAAAAAGATGATAAGAATCTTATTCATCTCATTGAGGAACAGTCATCAATCGTCAAATCAGTAATAAACGTTAGTTCGTCATCAATTAATAATCTTCAAAATTATATTTCTAATGTCACTTATAAATTAAATAAAGCCTCAATATATATGAAGAAATTAGAACTTACAATAATTAATAATGTGAAGAGAGGGACATTATTTGAAAAGGTAAATGAAATATTAAACCTAATTACACTATTAATAGATCAGTTCGCTATTCATCAGATTCAATTAGTTGACATAATTACTTCAGCACAAAAGGGTATATTACATCCATACGTATTTGACCCAATAAAATTATTTAATGAATTAAAGAATGTACAAAGTCATTTGCCAGATGGATCAAGTTTTCCTATGCCATTAGTTAAAGAAAATATGCAACATTACTATACATTAATTGATCCAACAATTTATTATTTTGATAACAAAATAAATTTCATTTTAAACATACCTTTGGTATCTGGTAAAATATATTATGTTATTAAATTAACGAGTTTACCTATTTCTTTAAATAATACAAATACTTTCGTTTTTATTTATCCTGAAAAACCATTTTTAATTATAGATGCTATTAGAGAACATTTCTTTTTGGGCGATGATACATATTTAGAACATCAATGCAAACTATTTATTTTAAAATAAAATTATTATATATGTAAACAAGGACAACCTATTTCTATGGTACACAGTCATGGAAACTGTGAAGCAAAATTATTAATTGAACCAAAACTATTTCCAGAATCATGTAATAAAAGGGTAATGACCTTACATAAAACCGTTTGGATACAAATGATTGCTGTAAACTCATGGCTTTTTACAAATTTAGAGCCTGAAAATGTAAATATAATTTGTAAGAATAATGTAAGAACCAATGCCAAGCTTTTTGGTACTGGAAAATTTACACTTAAAAGTGGATGCACAGCAGTTACTAATAATGTTATTATAAATACTATAAGTTCTAGAAATAATAGTATGATAAGTATGCACTTTACTCCGCAATTAACTTTTCCAAATATATTCAATTTGACAACAATCACAACCTCCAAAATTCTTCCTCCTTATAACAATAATAAAATAATTACAGTAAGTGAAAATCATTTGTTTGATAAAATAAGTATCGATTTGGACAAATTACAAGATGAAGAGAAAAACGATTTTATAGATGAAGATACTAACCATAAAGTTTTACATATTTCATTAACAACAATTACTACAATTTTGTTTATTATTTCTTGCTTTTCAATTTATTTTGTTTTAAAATATTATTTTCCAAACTTAATTCGTCGACAAGTTACGAATCCTGAAATCGATTTAACTGAAACAGTTGAACGACAAACTGCAAGTACGATAAATGAAAATCAAAATGATTCTTCTTTAGAGCTAAGGAGATGTAACACTCCTATAGTACCACCTAGAAATGATACTAGAAATCGAGTCTTAATAGTTGATGAGGAGATGGTTATCAGACCTGAAAATCATAGCTATCCTCGCTATAATTTTCGTTCTTAGTGGGGAGGTGTAGTAAAGTCCATCCTTTTATAATTTAAGATCAATCAATATTCATTAATCAATAATCAATATATGTAATCAATTTTAGTTATGATAAGTTACTATATATTTTATTTGTTGTAAAAATAGTTTAAAGTGCTGAATATAATGTAAATCCCGAGTATTAGTTATTTGTCATTCATATGAACCTAAATTTCTAAGTACAGTTGCACTCGTGCTTATGACATCATTATATTTTAACCTTTCTTTGTTGCAAGGGTGAGAACACCTTGTATTTGACTTTTATAATTCTTAGGATTGTTTTTCACTATTCTTTCAGACGTAATTCAGCATTTTACACTCCTTAAGTTCTTAGTTCATGCTCAATCTGCATTCGCTACATCCGTTCTTAGAATTGTTTATTTCAAATGACTTACAGGGGACTTTCTTTGTTCTCTCGCTAAAAACCCTAAATCATCATTTTTCCCTTCCACATCTTGATGTTATGGACGCAGGGATGAGCGACGGCAGACGGGGAGAACTATGTTCAATTTTTGAATATACTATGTGTTAGTTAGTTGAAAGCAGAACGTCAACTCGAATAGAGTTGTAACAACATCGTCAACTCGTAAAGTTGTATAAGACGTAGAACTAAGACTTCTTGTAGATCATCGATAATATAATAAACCTACACTATTTAATAATAACAAATCTTTGCTTGTTCGAACCTACAATTTCAGCTAAGCAACCGAAGAATCCGGAGATGTTATAGGGAACTTAGCAAATTCTGGTAAGCGTGCAGACGTGTAAGTTTACAACAGGAATTGCTGTGATAACATCTTACGATACAGTGACTTTGACTAAAACATAACAAAATTAACCGTAAAATATGGCAATCCATATCGTGTTATTGCTCACAATTAAAATATCATAAAACACACATTCATAGATTTAGAACGAATAGCTACGAGGTTTGACAATTAATTAATTAATGAGACTGATTTTTTTCTCCGCAGTTGTGGTAACACTGCAGTTTTTTTTACTTATTATTTTGGCATCCCTGCCCTATCGATAGATGTGGTCCATAGGAGGGGTTCGTTCAACCTCGATAGACTTCGAAAAATAGTCAAAAGAGTGCGTCCCGACATTGCACGAACTTGAATTCTCCACCGCGTTCAGTGTGACCCAGTTTTTGACCTCCAAAGGGATAGCGGTGTTACCACAGCCCCCGTACTCGCCTGATTTATCACCCGGCGACTTTTTCTTGTTCCCCAAAGTCAAGCAGGTGGTAAAAGGAAAGCATTTTGAGTCGATTGAAGCGATCCAAGAGGCCGTGACGAGGGTACTGTCGGACATTCCGATTAAAGCTTTCCAGAACTGCTACGATGCATAGAAAAATCGCTGGAATCGCTGTGTTGGTGCCCAAGGGAACTATTTCGAAGAGGATCGTGCGGTTGTTGAATAATTTTTAAATATACGGTTTTTATACACTCAGTTTCATTACTTAATTGTCAGACCTCGTATGATATGAGGTTTGGTTACGGTAATACGATGTATGTGTATTCAACGAGGTTAGCGAAACTAGCATTGTTGATATATCAAACCGTTTTAAGTTTTTATTCTATACTTATATTCTGAATTAATTCATTATACAAGTACCTATATTGTTCTCACAATTCTACTGTTACCAATAAAAATATTTTTTGACAGTAACACAATTTTTGTTATTTACTTACATACATATAAATAACTTTGCACGGAGTTCAAAAAACAAATGCCTAAAAGTTACTATTATATTTTCTAAAAAAATATCAATGAAAAGCTGGACAATATTAAATAGTCTTTAATTTTTATAACATACTCGTAATACATAAAAAATGGTATTTATGCTATATATTTTTTAAGAAAGCAAGCTGATATACACAAAATTAAAAAATTTAAATCTGGTTCTAACGACATTTAAATACGTCTATTTATAAATATAAAATAAATAAATATATATCATCACGGCACATTACCCATTTCTGAGTGTGCCACAATCTGCTTTATCACAAATATCGGTAATGATGATGACATGTTTGTGCCATTTAAAAATCGAAATATTTGGCGTCGGTCGGGTTCGAACCCGGTCCTCCAGGTTCGCGACCAGACACTCAGACACGCGGCCAGGAGACCCCATACGTCTATTTGTCAAAATTTGAAAGAGATTTTTAACTCTTTCACTGTACCTCTCTTTTTTTTTGGGTTACTCGAGATATATTACTGATAGAGAAAAATCGTTTGCACATTTCAAGGTCATCTTTTTGAGAATACTTTAATAGCCACCACACGCATTTTCGATCTTTTTTTGTTTTTAAGCTACACGCAAAATCTTGTATTTCGCTCATTTCGAAAATATCTTATAACTTATTTATTGTGGTAGTTGGAGAAAAATTGTTTAAACAAATTTGGTGCCGTTTTTTAGATAAAATAAAATGGCATAATTCGATTTTTTGTAAACCTTATAATTCTCGAGATATAACACAAACTTTACTTATTTTTTATACAAGACGATAAAATTGTATTTTATTAACCGACCGAAGTGGCTAGGTGTTAGCGTGGTAGCTTCACGTGCCAGCGGTTCTGGGTTCGAATCCCGGGTAAGGTATGGAAGTTTGTGTACGTCCCTTTCATCGTCTCATCTCCATTAATGTAATATGTACTACGGAAAGGATATAAAAATACTTGCAAAAATTAACTCATCGCCATTAAAATTGTAATAAGATGTAAAATCTTGAATACAATAAAAAGAGAGCGAAATCGCTCGTGAATTAAAACTTTCCGCGAGTCGATAATTTAATTTTATCGTCGTGTGTAAAATTCTATTTTTTTTTCTACAGCAGATTTTAAAGACAAAAAAATTAGAAAAACCGATTATAAATTAAATTATTTAAGAACAATTTAAAAATCTCAGTAGCGTGATAGTTATAGAATTTGTTTGAAAACAATTTCATTTTATTCATGTTTATACAATTGAAGTTATGTAATATGAATCGCCAAAATATATAATGTGTTTTTATTTAAATAAAAATTAAAGTTCTTTATCTTCCCTTGCTGTTAATGTATTATTTTATCTACCCTTTCGGTTAAAATGTCACTTAGTCAATTGAACAAAGCTATAGAAAAAATGATTTTTTAAATCGCAACCTTTGTTGAAAATAGACTCATCTTTTTGGTTATTTTAAAAGCTTTTCAATGATGTATAACAAGTTTAAATTATTTTGTTTTAAACATGAATAAAATATGAATTATTATTTTTTTTTTTTAAATGGCGGCCACCTGCTTTTCATCGGGACATACGCCTTGTTCTGAAAACACGAAACCTAAATAAACTACCTGAGCTACATTGTACTTGCATTTCTTTATAATTAAATTTTAACGTTATATTTAATTGCACTTTCCATTAGAATTTTAAAAGTTTTATCATGCTCTATTTTATCACTATCAGAAATTATGACATCATCAAAATAAACCTGAACATTTGGAATTCACCAAAAATCCTTTCGTTCTCTCTTTAAATACTTCTGGGCTGGATGCGAGCCCAAAGGGTAGTCGACTGAATTTGTACCGCCCAAACGGAGTAGCGAAGGTGCACAACTTTGACGAATCTTCTGTCAGCTCGATCTGGTGGAAACCATCCTTCATGTCAATGACCGTGAAGATCTTTTTCCCAGTGAATCGTGAGCGTAACTCTTCAATTGTTAGAATATTATAATGTTCTCTTTTAATATATTTAAATCGGACGGGTTAAGACACACGCGAATTGAACCACTTTTCTTTTCCACTATTATTTGATCATTTACCCAGTCAGTAGATTCAGTTAATTTGGATATAACGCTTTTGTCTTCGAGTTCAACTAGCACGGGTTCAAGTTTATTTTTTATGACTTCTGCAAGTATACACATAGGTTCCACAGTTGCAACTGCATCATCTTTTAATTTAATATCGTATTTAAAAGGTAATTTACCTAAACCGGTAAACACTGATTTATACTCTTTATAAATTAAGTCATTTTTATTATGTACAGTTTTTAGTTCTTGAATTCGTTGCACTAGATTAAGAATTAAGGCAGTTTGAAGTCCGATTATTGGGCTTGATTTAGCATCAACAACAACGAATTTAATATTACATCCGTCACTATTTTCTGGTTCACAATACAGTTCAGTAGTTCCCATAGTTTTTACTGAAGACCCACCATTTGCTACAACAACACTACTTGTTTTATTTAAAGTTGTAACTTTAGCAATTATATTAAATAGACAAAATGGAATTAAATTGATGTCCGCACCGGTATCAATTTTGCTATTTAACTTGTATTTATTAATTTCTATTTTATGAGTCCAACTTTTTAACTTTTGATCACTGGAATTAGAATACATTTCCTATACATTATTTAATTTTTATTTATTTGCAAACCACTTTTCAGTTTCATCACTGTCGGTTTTATTGTCTTGTAGTTCATGAGTTTTATTATTAGTAGGATTTTTATAATTGCAACCGATCATAAAATAATTTATTTTACCACAACTTTTGTATTTTTTACCATTTACCGGGCACGAACGAGAAGAGTATGAAATTGGTCAAAAGCTTCTCCTGGTTTCTGCGCTTTTTTAAAAAATATAAATCTATGGAACACTACATTTTTTCTTGGACTGCAGTGGTCTTCGATAGCTTTCATCACAGCTTTATGTGATTTTTTATCTGTTTCACTTAATTTAGAAGTGTTAAATAACGCATCCTCGCCGAACAAGTTTAAAATCATAGCAACTTCAACATCGTCTTTACAGAGGCGTACCCAGAGGGGGGAAGGGTTAGCAATCATTTCTGCTTTTGTCGTCATTTCAAATTTAAGTATTTAAAGTTTAAAAAAATTAACATTGCCTGTTAGTACAGCGTCGTCAGAGAGGAGTTTTTCAACACTTTGCCGATTAAAGACGTATTTACGAAGAGAGGTTAACAGGTATAGCACTTCTACACATTCACCGAAATATTAATATAGTTGTTGGAAAAGTAATAATTTTTGTTCATGTACTTATTTAAAATATCTTATTTTCTTGTTTAACGTTTCTTATATTTTTAATATTAACCTTCCTATCTTAATATATTAAAATATCTTTGTATTATAAAATATAAATATGAAAAAATAAGTAGGTACATGAAATTATTTAGTCGCTCCCCCTAGAGCAAAATCCTGGGAACACCACTGCGTCTTTATCAGTTTTTGAGTAACATTCAAATATATATTTAATTTTTGTTTGAAAAATTACCAATTTTCCACTTATATTTTCATGTTAAGCGATGCCTGTAGATTTATATTATTCACCATTTTAAACTGTTTTAAGATACACGTGTTACACGTTTTTCACTTAAACTGTACACGACTATATTTTTAATAATTATTTAAATTAAGTATTAACGATATTAATTTTCTTTTACATCTGACACCATGATTATTTAATATGGGAGCAGTTATAACAAATAATACTCACAGGATAAATAAATATAAAGATATGCGTTTATTTAACAAACGTAGAAACAGAAATGAATGAGCGGAAATTAGAACAGTGCTTCTTTTTCAAATTGTTTAATGGCAACTAACCGCTACATGGCCAGTACCAAAGTTACAACAAATTCATTAATACATCACAATTTGCAAAAGTGCAAATACTATGGTATTTGCACAAGTGCAATACACGAATATTTAAAATAACTATAAACACAAAAAATATATCAAAAGATTTACTATTTACTAAAACTACAGTTTATTCAATTAAAAATACAATAGTGTACACAATAGTTTTTTTTTCCCGAATTTGTTTTATTCATGTTGTCATTTTCTGCTCCTTTATTCCTTAAATTTTAAATTATGTCTTTGTGATGTTCAGAATTTTTTTAAATAAGAACTGATGGAGCTGGTATTACTATGACCTGTAATTTTCATTTGATATTCTCCCACTTCATTTTTGGCTAAATATGATACAGCCGTGGAACGAATAGAAAGATTCTTTATTTTGCATCGTTTTATGTTTAGCCCTATTTGTTCTGCAGCATCTGAAGTCTATTTATAAAGTATATTTCGTGCAGCTTATATATTTTCGAAGAAACCAACAGAATTCTTATCCTTCCATGCCGGATTGACAGTCAGAAAAAAAACGATCAGTAGTCATATTTTTTCCTCTTTTTTCCATAGGTTTATACAATCTAAAAGTCAAACATTTGAAATTATTGTATAATTATTTAGTTTTTTTTTTAGTCACCGGCCGTGCTCCTCCCTGACTAGTTTTGCTGAATACTGGATTATAAATAATTTGTCCAGAAGGTTTACCAAAATTATCAAATTCTTGCTTAAAAAATATCGTTAAGAAACAATTGACGGCTTCACCTCCTCGCGTAGCTAATGCATAAAATATTATATGATAAAACATAAGTTGCAACCCTTCTGATGTATTTTATTAGTTTATTATTTTCCCATATTGTTCTGCACTTAACGTCGCAGAACTACTTTTTCTTTTCTCAGGAAATGTCTGTAGTTCTTTCCTTTTGGCATCTCGTGCGCTGCGAGCATTTTGAAATGTAACATCTTTGAAATGATCAAACGAAATATTGAACTCTTTGTAAAATTTTTCTTGCAATATTTTAGCAACTCTGTTCCATTGAGTTTTAATTACCCCTTCTTTATAGTCGGAACTATCATGTTTTTTCATATTGAATCCAAATTCTCTCTTTCGCAACAAAATTCTTCAAACAGCTTCTATGAGCTAAAGTTTGCTTTCTTCATATTAAAAGAAGTAATATTATCAATTTATTCATTAATTTCTTTCAAATAATTATTTCCGCAACGCACATTACTCATTTTTAACACAATTATGACACCACTAATAAAAAATTTACATTTGTTTATTTACGTTTCTAATACACTACTTACACTACTTGATAAATATATATATATATAGTATTTATCAAAAAATTGCATTGGGGGTTTATCAAGTGTTAAAGATCTAACAACTGACGTTTATGTGACAGATTAAATAAATATTCAAAATTCATAAAAATAATTTAAAATATCGAATGTGAAATTCTTCTCGAGAAATATTCTACCAATATACCACTCGTGCATAGTATAGTAAATATAATCAGAATATTTCCGCTCATGCACATGCACTCGAGAAAATATTCAGGTATTTGCCATACACTTGTGATATAACTATTGAATATTTTTTTAATCACTCACTTTTATAATACTATATCGATCGACTGCGCCATGTTATGTTTACTGCTACTAAACATTTAAATATAATATTATTATTATTATTAGGTTTATTAATATCCAAGGCTAGAGTATACACCTTACACATACATGTTACAGCAGTGACTGTCAGCGATAGAATCAACAAGTTACTGAAAATCAGTGTCACCAACTGTATAGACTACGTTAATGTAACGGTCAATTTGTAGCGGCAAATTCAAACTAAAACCCTAACTCGCCTTTGCCGATTTATACTCCCATGTTATTCATACGGAAACAAAAATATGCTATTTTCAAAATGTTCAAAAGAACTTTAAAATGCAAATCTTATCTATTAAACTTTATAAATACAAATCTCTAATGTATTGTCTATCTACTTATATCGTATAAATATCTAAAACACCCAGAATTATTGAATAATCTGTAATTAAAGCAACAAGTGAAAATTCATTAAAACGTTGGTTGCAGCTGTTTTCGATTCTATTTAATCCTGACAATTTAAATCGTCAGCAAAGAAATTATTTATTGTGGACGACTTAATAACACTTTCAGACATCGCAAATAACAAAAATGAAAAACTTATAACCACCTTATATTATTATAATTTTAAAGACAAACAGCGTCAAATCCAAAACTAACCCACAAATTCAGTTGACCTGACTGCACCAAGTTACGACATATGTTACTATTTGCAATCCTACTTTAAAATGAAATTATGCTTAACTTATTATTTTGTTTATACTTTTACTGTACAGAAAGCAGAGTATTGTTAACAGTTTGTAAGAAACTTATAATTGTTATTAAGAAACACAGAATAGCTTTAATAATATGAATTGAAAATGCGCTTCCATAAGAACTACATACATTCTGATTTGATTTAGGGTTTCGCGCCAAACGAAAATCTTATCCTCACTAATGTGGTCTGTTGTATACAACAATAATCCTCTTATTTTCAGAAATTTTACATTTCTTATAAAATTGAATACGTTGCTTTTTATTACTATTATGGTTTATTTTCCTCGGCCCTACCGTCTCGGTAACTGAATTAATTCCATATTCGTGATATAAAATAGAACTACAGTACCTTAATACATAACTATTATATGTGTATGGTGTAATGTAAAATAAATGAAATGCCAAGCCTGCATTTAACGAAAATGTAATATTTAAATCATAAGATTGTTTTTATACAAATGGATAGCAAATTTCATGTTATTCTCAAATTTGAAAAAATATATAGGCTGTTCGATTTGACAATTTGAAGTTGCTATCAATTACTCGAAAACCGGAAGTAATAGTATTGAATTACTTCCGAGATTTTATGGTAGAGTTGACATACCATAGTTTATATTATATAGTTGAAATCGTTAGAAGTAATAACAAGCGAGATATTTGCTAGTTAGTCTATACACGGATATCTGTATATCCATTGCACATGAAGCACAAAATGCAGTGAAATCGTATAGAGAATAAAATAATCTTTAATATTTATAATAGTATAAAATGTCAAAAAATAACATTTAACTGCGCTTTTTTTTATTAAAAACATAATTCTGATTTATTTTAACTTGTATTCTTAATTACTATCACAATACTGTTGTAGTTGCAGAATATGTGTCTCGCTGGCAAAACCTGAAAAAGACAGATTTAATACACTAGAATACAATATATATTTGAAAGCATCACGAATACCATCATCATCAAATACCCGCCAAATAAATACAACTTATCTGTGATTGAAACTTAAGCTTTATATAAATTGCATAAACTTATCTTATCGCTGTTATTTATTATTATTCTTTTGAAAAGTTGCCTGCACTAGCCTTAAGTTAGCAGATTCCCATTTTGCGTCACTAAAGTATCCTGTACTAGCAAGTAACCTACCATCCATTATTTGGCGACAATGAGTTATTAGTATCTACTTGTAGATTTTGGTTCTGCATATCTTTTTAAATTGTAATTCAAAAGTGTCCCGAAAATATATCTAAAATCACATAGGAGGTATTGCAAAGTCATCGAAGATATGTCAATATTTAACTGTAATTTTATAAAAATCTGAAAATGACTACTAATTATTTTTATATAATTGTTAATATAAGTAGCAATGATGAGTTTGAACTAAAAAAAAAACCTGCATTTTATGAAATTAGTCATGTCCATCCAGTTGGAAAATAACGCGAAGTGGATTCCGTGAAATACGGAATGCATTAAGTGGAAAATTTAGAATATCATTCATTTTCAACAGCGTGTAATTTCATGTATCATCAAAATTTTGACTTGATAATTTAGCAAAAAATAATACATATTGCAGGGTACTGTTGGTACGGTTGGTCAAGCTGTTGTACTCACAGACATTATGTATTTGTACAGAATGTTCAGTTAACGTGTTCACCGTTTTTGTGGTGTTTCGTTATTTGAGAAAAAATGCATGTCACTAGAATAAGCGAAAATGTAAATTTTGCAGTTTTTATTATTGCGAATAAATATTAAATGTGAAATAATGCTAGATTTTGGTTTCTACTACTTAAGGGCACTTTATGTTCTTTCGAAAGGCGATACTCAATTATTTTTAACTGTCGGATTTCGAGCTATGATGTTAGTTTTAATTTTTATGTGGGCGCCATATTGGAAAGTTACAACATAAAATATTTTTTTTAGCTTTAAATTATTATCGGTCTTGGTTTATTTGTTTCAAACAGCTAAAATGCAATTACTAAATTATAGGTTAAAAATAATTGATCTTACAATTACAAGAATTTAGATATGACCCGGAATTTTATTCTCAAAACCAGACGAATGGCCCTAGAGGCAATTCCTTCTTACCATTCTTGCAATGGGGTATCTAGAAGGCGTGTATAATGTCATCGTCAATTCAATTGTTTTTATTTAGTAATTGCCAAAATGACAGAGCAGGCAGTTCATGTTTCCGTTGCGCAATGCATAATAATTAGATTTCTTGTGAATGAGGGCGCCAAACCAAGTGATATTTTGCAAAGACTTCAAGCAAAGTATAGGGAATCCACCTTATCAAAAATCTAGGTATTTGAATGGTGTAAGAAGGAGGGCCACACAATGGTCGAAAATTTGATCCACATGAGATGTACGAAAACTTCGACAACAAAACCAACATTGACCTGATATACGACCTTATTCTTGTCAATAGAATTGCTATCCTTGATCTGTCACAAACAGTACACATTAGTGTTGATAATGTCGGGGAAATCATATATAACCATCCGTATTACCGAAAAGTTTGCGCAAGATGGGTAACCAGGTTGCTGACTATGGAATAAAATCAGCAACGTGTTGAAGTCTGTACTGTGCTTCTCAGGCGATACGAAGATGAATGTGATACATTTTTAAATTCGTTACTCACCTTCGACGAAACCTGGGTACACCATTTTACGCCAAAATCAAAATGAGCAAGTCTCAAGTGGCGCTATCCAAACCCCCCAATACCAAACCAAACTAAGGTTGTGCGTTCAGTCGGTAAAGTAATGGCCACCGTCTTTAGGGACAGTAAGAGTGTTCTCTTGACCGATTTTTGGAGAAAACGACGTACCTTGATTGCCCTTTATTATTTTGACTTGCTTATTTAAAAAGTGAAGCTTGCATTTCGTTCAAAAAGGAGAAACCGTTCAATCAGAAGTGTAATTCTGTTGCCCGATAACACTTGCTCCCATACTGCCCAATTGACTATTTTTTTTAAAATTTATCTGTAAAATATATAGAAGAAGTATTAATGTATTCCTGTAGAAAATTCAATTATCTTTAATTTTCATAATGACATAAAATCCAAAAAAAGTGTCATTTAATGGTATTTTTGGAAGAAAAACCATTATGAGCTTAGGTAAAGTGCCATTTACGGTTATCTGATTTACACCAAAATCTAATGGTATCTTTCCATATTAGAACAGGGTAGAAATACAAGGTTTCAGAATTTTCTGAATGATAGTATTTAAGTTAGAGTGCCAACAAAATCCATACACACACACATACACACACACAGATACATACATATATACACACAGACATCATCATGAAAATGTTAAAATTGGATTCTAGGGACCTAAAACGTGGTCATTTACTAAAATCTCGATGTGATTTTTAGCACGATCCCTATACCTCCCTTACCGAGGGTAGCGGGAGGTAAAAAGTGGCATTATGAGACTCCCAGAACAATGGCAAAAGTGCATATAGTTAGACGGTGAATACGTGGAGAAATAATGTAAAACTCATATAGTTATTGTAGTTAAATAAAAAATTACAAATTCCGATCTATATGTGAACTCTCCTCATAAACAACTATTGATTTATTATTTATTTTTAGTAATAAAACATTAAAATAATAAATATACGCCTTAGAAATAATAATAACACAAATTGAAAAACAACACTCATTTAAAAAAGCACATAGGTAACTAACAAAAATAATAACTTTCTGTATTGCAAAAATACATAATGAACACGTTAACTGCCAGCATTAAAAAAATTTTTGTGGCCGCTGGGCCATTTTTCTTTTTCTACAGATTTAGGTCCATTTTATATCAAAAAAGTAAATTGATTATTCCGATGTATCGATGTATTGAAATATCTATGTATCAATATATGAGATATACTGACATGTCGGTACGTTTCATTTTGTCGTGGTAACGATGAATAAATCATGTTTTATTTACATACATTTTTTGTGGTTTAATTGAAATAGTTATTTAAGTATTATTTTTATATATCCAATACCGGTAAGAGAGCGCTTCCTGACCGCAATACTTATTACGTATTCTGCACGATTGACCTAAAAAAATTGAAAATTATTTCGATATATTAAAAATTGTTGGTTGTCATTTTTAAAGTAAGCTTTGATCGTTGTTTTTTATTTTCTTGCCGCCTCCACCTCCTCTGCTCGGTAAGTGATTCACATTATTTGTAAATAAAGTCTACTGCATCGGTAAATATTAAAAAAAATGATCGTGCAAAAAATAACTATATGTAAAGATAAATTAAAACGGTAAATAGAAAAATATAGAAATTTATGTTTTGTTCAATTATTTCATTTTTGAAATTAAAAAATGAAAAATTAGTATCTATTATTAGAAAAAATACCCTGCTATTTTTATGTTACCTTTACAAATTTTTCGTTCTATATAGGTTTATTAGTTATACTTGACTTTGGTGTATTTTAGTAACTAAAATAAATGGGATCTATTTTTATAACGCCGTTTTCACTCGAAATGACCTCCCCAACAAACTGTAAGTTTGTTATAATATATAGTTCATATTTACCCTTTGTTAATAAATAACATAAAACAATACCCCAAACACTGTAGAACCGTGTTCAAAGAAATACATAATTCTGGAATACTACCTATACAATAGGATAAAACTGACCTGCTATGTAGGTATCCCTTTTATACTTCATACATCTGGAAATAATAAAGTCCTATTGACTGGGATTTCCTCGAAATTTTGTTTGTTCGTGAGACATAAACTTGTCCTTTCTATTTTGAACATTATAAAATTTGTGCGATTTTTTATTACATAATCATGTAAAGTTACTTTTTATATATAATTACCATAATTATTTCCAATTTGCAAATAGCACAAAAGTAAAAAGGTACCCTCAACAATTTGGATCATGTAAAGTTACTTTGTGTATATATAATTACCATAATTATATCCAATTTGCAAATAGCACAAAAGTAAATAAGTACTCTCAACAATTTGGATATGTTTTCATTACCAAAATTTGCAAATAAAAGCAAATTGGCACTCCCAGAACTAGGTAATAAGCTGTTATTATATATTTATTTAATTCATATACATATAAACAAGAGAAACTTGAATTAAGGAAATATTTAGAAGAGAATAATTCCTTTGTAGGTTTACATTTTTATTGTTTGATATTCTGCCTCAGGCAAGGTCGTTTTATTAGGAGCAATATTAGAGGCTGTACTAAAAATAGCATTGAAATCTTTGTATACATACATTTCCACAAACACAAACTTTCTCGTCTCTATGATTCGGAAATACCAGAAAAACAAAACATTGTAAATCCATAGCTGACAAAAAAAATCAACATTTGCGAAACATTTAACAAAATGAAACTATGATATTTATCATCATACGTAGTCACTTAATTACCTTTGTGTTGGGTATATTATTATATCTTATAATATTTATTCTGCTCCAAAATTATTTATTTGTAGTAGTGCAATATAGCTATGTTTTAACATACCTAGGATTGTTATATGTATCATAACTACCACAGATGTCGGTTTGAAATCCGAGCTCTTAGAGCAAAGATTTTATGACATCTAAGGCTTGCTATGATTCACACCCGTGGTTTGTTCAATGTTTTATCGGTTTGAGAAAATGAAGACATTATTTATAAGTAATATTTTCTGAAATTCTCTCATATATGCTACTTTTAGAATGCCAAATAAACGGAACAATTATTTTGACATAATATGGCAAATATTTAAATTACGCACTTTAGTGCTTTAATCATCATGTTTATTATTTTAGAATAAAATAAATCATATTACAAACGATACACTAACGTGAGCATTATACTTTCATTTTCTTGAATTTTCATTTTATTTTGTAGACTATAGTTGACATGTCAGTATCGTCTAATATATATATATCAGTCCTATTTTGTAAGAAAGTTGGTATGTCTTAGCAACATGGCAGATAATATATAATAATTGCGAACACTGAAAAAAATATGAAAACGACAGACTATACATTTGTTTCTATTGGTTAAACGTTGCTAAGATTTAACAATTTCCTTACAAAATAGGACTGAATGAATATTTTGTATATGTAAACAAAGGCTTAATATCCTGAAACAGGTAATAGATATTTACACACCAAGTGAGCTAATGTACTGTTTATTTATGAGAAGAAAGTTTAGCTCACGAATTTTGACGAAATAATAATAAAAATCATTATAATATTTTAATTTTGACAAAATGCTTTATTGTCTGTCATTGTGCCTTAAAAAGTAATGAAAACGGCTGATAATGGCTGATAAATATTATGGAAAGTGTTATTTTCTTTATGTTATTTTAAATGCATTATTTGTTGCAGAGTGAGTTGAAATTTTATGAGAGTGATTTAAAAAAATTTAATTCACTTGTGAATAAAGTGTTACTTATAGTTGTTGCTATGGAGTTAATAATGACAGTTTAAAACGTCAAAATTAAATAAAATAATAAATATTATTTAATTGTGAAATATAATCAGATAAATTTAAAAATAATAAATCAAAGCTAATTTCTTAAACCTTTTTTTCTATAATTTATTCCAGTTACTTAAAAATTTAAGTATCTAATTACTTAATTTACATAATATTGAGCTAAGTGGGGATGAAATTTTTAAGTATCTGTTAAATCTCAACACTAACAAAGGATGTGGCCCCGATCAAATTCCAAGTTCCTTCATTAAAACATGTGCAGCTTATCTAACGTCGCCTTTGCAAATTTTATTTAACCAATATGTAAAGTCCGGTGTTTTTCCCGATAGGTGGAAACTGTCAAAGATTGTACCTATTCACAAAACAGGAGATATTAATATCGTTACCAATTACAGACCAATATCAATTATTTCAACCTTCGGTAAAATTTTTGAAGCCTTGATAATTAATAAAATAAAATCTGATTGTCATACTATTCTTATTCCGGAACAACATGGATTCTGTTCAGGTAAATCTGTTTCAACTAATTTAATTCCTTTCATCACATTCTTAAGCAAAAACATGGACAGTAGAACCCAAGTAGACGTTATTTATACTGATATCTGCAAAGCATTTGATCAGGTACATCTACCTACTTTAATATGTAAATTAAAATCATTAGGTTTTCATGGTTCCGTACTTCGATGTATAGAATAGTACGTTTCTAACAGATCCCTATTCGTATACTGCAACGGTTTTAAGTCTACTCTATTTTCTGTTCTATCTGGTGTGCCCCAAGGCTCACATCTTGGTCCTTTACTGTTTTATTTATTTATTAATGATATATACAAATGTTTATAAGTCTATAAGAAATATTGAAGACTGTGAGAAATTTGAAAAGGACTTAAACCGTTTGCAAGAATATTGTATAGATAATTATTCATTACTTAATATAACCAAATGCTACATCATGAATTTTACGAGAAATCGTAATAAAATAAATTATAATTATACAATTGGTAATGTCGCATTGGAAAATAAATCAGTAATTAGAGATCTTGGAATTAACTTTGAACCTACAATGGCTTTCGGATATCACTGCAACAAAATAGTAAAAGATTCCTATAAAGTTCTTGGATTCATCTTCCGTTACAGCAAACATTTTGATAATCCAAAGTCTCTAATTTACTTATTTAATAGTATCGTAAGATCTAAGTTAGAATATGCTTCCATTGTATGGAATCCGAAAATATTAAAAAAAATTGTTAGACTGTTGTGTATTAAATTTAATGTCAACATTCCAAGTTATACTGAGAGATTGCAATATTTCGGTATTGTATCACTTAGAAATAGAAGATTAAAAATGATATGGTCTTCTATACAAAACTATAAATAACAAGTATGATACATTAAATATACTGTGCCTGATTAACTTCCACATTCCGAGTAAAGATACTAGACAACAATCTTTATTTCATATACAACAGTCTAACACAAATAGTTCAAAGCACTCTAGAATCAACAGAATTATATATTCATATAATTCATTGTTCAATCATGTAGATATATTTCACCGCTCTTTTTCGCAATTCAAAACTGCCATTATACATGAAATCTCATAGATATCACAAGCACACGTACAATATTTCCTTTTGCATTACTTTTTCATGTCTTATGTTGTATCACCTTATTTTCCGTGCAATTGATATTTATATGTATATTTGTATTTATTTGAAACTATTTGTATTGTTCGTGAGAACCTGT
This sequence comes from Ophonus ardosiacus, assembly GCA_943142095.1. Lineage (NCBI taxonomy): Eukaryota > Metazoa > Arthropoda > Insecta > Coleoptera > Carabidae > Ophonus > Ophonus ardosiacus. The sequence continues at coordinate 24,018,855 of OW964834.1, read as the reverse complement.
TATTGTGAACTGACTTTTGGTTCTCCTTGTACAGAAAATAAATAAGTTTTTATATAAAATACTTTTATCTTAACAATAATAAGAATTTTTAAAAATTTAAATAGTTCTATATTAATATATCATTATCTATTTAAAAAAAATTTCAGTAACTATAAATTTATTTTGTACTTGATTGTCTGTGTGAACTAAAGTGTGCGATTAGTTGGTTCAGATTGTGAAAATGAGTGATCTGTGGGACGATGAAGGATAAACTTTCCCATTTACAAATTTTTGAAGCCTACTAAACTGTTGCGATCCTCAGTTCTGAGAAATTCGCAAAACTGTGCTGAAGCAATGAAAAAGTACGTTACCTCCATAATATTTCGGTTTTGCCGGCCTCGTCAACAATTCTTGTGAAAAGCTTGTTTTTCTCCAAGCTATTTGACAGTCGGAGGCTTGGTTTGGCTTGAAAATTCAAGCTTTTTTATTGTTAGGCTTGGTTTGGCTTGGGCTTGATGAAACAAGCTTGGCTTGGCTTGAAAAATCAATATTTTTGAAAGGCAGGCTCGGTTTGATTTCTCAAGCTTTTTTAAGCTAAGCCAAGCTTTCAAACCAATCCCGTGAATCTCTATTCTCAACGAAAAACTACATAATTAAAAAGTAAAATGAAGTCTTAAGGTAGAGTTATAACTAAAAAAAAAACCCCTTATTCTTAACAATAATTTTAAAAAATATATACGTATTTCGAGAACTACGTTCATCAGTAGAAACTACAAAGTAATGACAGAGAAGTTAAGTTTACTTAGCATGTAAACCAGCAAAACAGCTCTGAGGAATAAGGGAGAGAACACGGGTTATATAGGGACAGGAGTCATACGTGAGTGGATACCTAATAGGGTAACTAGGATTAAACAAAGTGTATGTCTTATATTAACTCATATAATATGGGACCTAGATCCGCGTTCATCAATTTATCTTTAAATTTATATATTATCAAACTCTCGTGTTCGTCTAAATATCAATTATTATCAACGTGTTTCAATAATTTTACATTAAAATTGTCAATTTTATGATTGTTAATAAACATGTGTTGTGATACACTAGATTTATCAGGATTACCGGTTTTTAAATGATAGTAATGTTCTTTAAACCGGGTATCAATTTGTCTTGTAGTTTGTCCGATATAAACTTTGTTACAATCTTTACAGTCAATTTTATAATCACCGGATTTTTTATTATTATCTGTTTATCTTCAGGGTTACCTAATAATGATTTAATAGTGTTATTTGATTTATGTTACCTTAATGAAATTTTGATTTTTAAATATTTTGTTAAACCTTAGGTAGCATTATCGTATGGTAATTTTATACATTTATTATTATTATTTATATTATTAGTTAGCGTTAAAGTTGTGAAATCTAATACGGATTGACAATTTTTAAATTTATGGACTAGTTTATCGACAGTTTTAACCGGGAATTCATTATATTTAGCTATTTCTTTAATATATTTCAATTCATTCGTGTTTTGTTTAACGGAAATTTAGTTAGTCTATTAATTAAGTCGGCTGTTCTAAATCGATTAGTATTTGCAGGTTTCCTATATATGTCAAATTCTAATTTAGTTTTGTTTCTAATAACCAGTATGTCCAAGAAAGGTAATTTTTTATTGTTTTTTTTTCAATCGTAAATTTAATTTATGAGAAAACTGAATTTAATCTGGCTAAAAAGTTATCTAAATCGCAAGTTTTGGTATTAATAATAGCAAAAATATCATCCACATATCGAATTCAAACTCCAGGAAAACTTTTATTATTTTTCTTAAATTCAATTTCGAAATAAGTCATCAATAAGTTAGCCAAAAATGCTGATAAACTATTGCCCATAACTGTACTTTCTTTTTGATGATAAAATTTGTTTATTTAAAAATAAATTTGGTTCATATAAAGTTCGGTTAGTTTTAAACACTCATTTGTTTTTTCTGAATTTAAATCATTGTTTTCTAAAAAGATTTTTAAATATATATAGCTCTCATAACAAACATGGAGAACAAAATTTTTTGCCAGATTTACTATCTATGTAGTTAATTCTCTCATTGGTTAAGCGTTGTACACTTACTTAAACAGCATCCTTTATTTTATATATTAGATATTTCATCTAAATAAACAATTTGTTCAGATTACGATTATTTTAAAATATGATTCGTCATAAAGTTTATATGCAGTCGGCATCAAAATCTACCTATTGCTTACAATTTTTAGAACACAAGCCAGAGTTCACAGATTTTAATATTAATACTGAACACTCCAGATTCTCAGGTTAGGCAAGAAATTATACTACGAAAATTGAACTAGGAAAAGTTTGTGCGGGCGCGATCTGTTTCAATATCATTAGAATTATTTTTAGTTGAGAAACAATAGCATTACATAAAATTTTTAATGTAAGGCATAGAAATAGTTAAACTAATTTTCTTTCTCATTTTTATATTAAAATGTATTACATTTTTTTTGTTGCTAGCCAAACAAAGCCAAGCACACAGTATTTTGACGATAGTAACAGTTACTAGTGTCATAAGTTGTTGGAAAAAAAGGATTGATACCTTGCGGTGGTACTTATGATGAAAATAGTAAGCATACAGAATATTTTTTATACAATGTAATAGTCATGAATAAATCTGGTTAGCTACAAAAGCGAAGAAGACGAAGCATTTATAAAAACATTCATAAAAATGTTATTTGAACAACTGTGCATGGACAGCTATGTGCAAAAAAGTATTTATTCACTTTGCATTTTATATTAAATAATATAAAAGAACATTGCCAAACTTTCCTTACGGTAAAAGTACATTACGTAAAATAGGAATATTTACTTACTAAAATCTGCAGCGCACTTAGTTTTGCAGCCGTTAAGAGTTTATTACACTTTGTTTATTAGAGAATCGCAATAATTCTCCGTATATATATCCACATCATCGGTTGCATATGTCCGTAGCAACTGTACCAACGTCTATAACACTAATGTACTATTCGATTTTCTATTTCTAGATAAAATTTTGGAATTTCATTTTAATTTTGGTTAGTATCTTTAATTCCTCACAAAAAACGCAAAATGAAAACACAATATTCATTTATTTATTTGTCTGCTATGCTCATCTACATAATTACGGAGTATTACCGAAGGGTGAGTACACATTTGAGAATGAACCCTAAGCTGCCGCAGCATGAGACAGTAAAGATGGATTGGGGGGTTTTACAAATAGCATAGAAACATAGAGTAATGAAGCTGATTATATACATTTGTTGATTTTTTTTATTAATTATTAACGTACCAAGATACTCTAAGGGTTAATCTTACAATCTCTGGTTAAAACTTCCACTTAAATAAATAACACTTAAACAAAATAAACTGCTAAATGCCAAATTTATTCCGTTAATAATCCGATATATCTGGAAGTTAAAATTTTAACTTGGGATTGCATGATTAACCCTAATATCATTTAAAAAGTAATACATTACATATTAAAAGCTAATATGTTCAATGCTCTCATGGCGCTTATTTCAAATATCAAGTCGAACTATCACGAAATCCCACGAATATCAGACGCACCCCATCGCACAGGAAAATGAATATTGGTCAATGGGGGATTACAGCTCAATCGAATTAAAGGAAAATAGTAAAAAAATACGAATGTATATGCTGAATAACGAATATTAATACAAAAATGAAATGGTATACTTGAGATATTTCGGAAATAAAGGGTTTTTGGTTATAGCGCTTCCACACTAATATGAAAATATTTTGATTGGCGACCGAGAAACTGCCTATATATGCATTACAAATAGCGTGTTAGGAGGTGGGGATTACTACCAATGGAAGTTAAGGTATTCAAATTCGAAAGGAGGGGCTAACATTCCTGTACTGCAGTTTCCAAACAATTTTTATTTTAACATAAATTTCTTGCATTAAACTTAATAATTTAAATACACCTGTAATTATAAAGTATGTAGACTTATACAGTGTTATAATATTAATTTATTTTTATGTAAATATAACTTAAAATAGCATATATTTCAAGAACATCTAGGTCCATGATGAAAACAGTTTGATATAAAAACACATAGATGTGACGTCACGTCAATCTTTTCACAGTTCGGGAGACCATAACTCGCTTATTAATAGGAATTTTTCCACCAGATTTTCATCAATAGTCTTAGTTTTCCTAATATATTCAGATGAAAGTATAAAAAAATGGTGTAATCCCCCATTCCTATGCTGTGCCAAATTATGTTCTGTGCGCCGCTATACGCTGTGCGATTTATAAATGGTTGTACATAATTCCATTTGTTCAAATTTTGTGCTATGCTATGCTAAATTATTTTTGTGTGCTGCGCGACTTATAAATCTACCATAAGTGTGGATACTGTCTGTGGCACACCAAAACGTCTAATATCTAGTTGTCACACGGTCAGACCTCAGGAACACAATGTCTGTTTCGAGCGCCCGCAAAATTCGGGAGATTAGTTTTTAAAATAAATTTTAAAAACCATAAAGGCGCAAGTTTTGTGACTTAGAAAAGGTTATTGTTCTTATTTTTATAAAAATCTCATGAAATATGAGTATGGCATCGGAAGACATCGTGCATCTTCTGGCTTCTCATTAGTCTTACCAAGGGGATAATATCGACTTAATAGTTATGAAGGAATACGACAGGATTTATTTCCTTAAGTTAAGGTGACGTTTGACGTTTATAAATAATTTATGAAAACTAGATAAAAGAAAACCAATGCTATGGCTATTGTTAATAATTGGCAACACTTTTTTTTTTAAATTATGGAGAAACCAAACACATAATAAATCATATAAAATCCGTTCTGTATGTAACTTTTAATTTTTCACAAATTTGCACTCTACACTTTTTGACGAAAAATGAGCAAGAGAGCAGTGAATTGCAAATAACAGAAAACCCATGTCAAATCTTTATGTTCATCCAAACCGCCACCAACCTTTATAATAAAGAGCGAATAATAAATAATTGGGAGTTTGCTTTTGACGACTACAATATCAGCACATTGTGCGGTCAAGTCAACTGATCCTAGAATATTTTTTATACGTACCCGATAGCATCTAGTCTAACATCTATACAAATGCGGTGGTATGATTGAGCATTCAGTTTGGGAAACCGAATGGCCGGAAAAAAGGGATGAAGTGTGAGAAAACAATGATACTAAAATCTTATTCATCAAAACATGAATGTGTAATAGTTCTTCTACACTTCAAATAGTTATATAAATCTAAAAATTGACAAATAAATTTCATTAATTTATGGTAAATTGGATAACCTGCAGAATATAAAGTATGTTAAATTGCATAATTAATTTTCATATTTATTCTGCTGCTTTCCCCAATGAATGATATTTATTTTTCTTTGAAAGCAATTAATTTTCATTAGAGCACATCATTCATCATGTTAATTTAGAATGCATATCGCTCTTGCCTTGTTAATTAGCCGTGTCAAATTTTTATTCTATTTCCAACGAACTGCGCTTCTTATACATGAAATGTAAGCTTCATAAATATGCAACCATAAGAGAATGAAGGATAATTAAATTTAGGTATCAAATTTATTATGATAGAAAAAGTATAACTACCGTACGATGTGTAGATACAAAATATTCCTAATTATTATTATTATTATTATTATTATTATTATTATTATTATTATTACTATTATATTATTATTATTAACTTATAACGAAATTTAAACAATTGAAAATTTAAATCGTAGACATAAATGTTTCGCGCTGTTAAGTTCAATAGTTAATATTTCTCTCATACTGATATTTTTATCTTAGGTATATTATAACGAAACTATTCAAATATCAAAATTAAAAACACCATAATTTGAAATTGATAATTTTGTATCGTCATCACTATCACGATTAACGTATTCTTATTTCACATTAATGTCTACATGACAATGCCTGCTGGAAAATGGAAAGTAACATTTAGTTAGTCGGAAAAAATTGGCCAGTTAGCTGAATGAATATTTTTTATGAATGTTGTTCCACGCCAGCAATGTGTACTCGTAATGTGAAGCCTGTAACACGTCCACGCGAATATGGCATAATCATTACCGATATCTGCTTACTAAAAATGATACCTACTAAGTAGATTGGTACATTAGTTATGAGTAATATTATATTAATTTCTTTAAAAACCCTTCAACATGATTAAATTCCAATTACAGAGTGGGTTCACATACAGAAACATCCATGCCTTACTGGGATTCGAACCCAGAACCCCAAGCGTACTCATAACTAAGAGGCGTTGCTCTAACCATTGAGCCACCGGAGCTGACAAATATGATTTGATGATTACTGAGTTTAAATGCAGTTTTGAAACTGATTTCAAAACGTCTTTAGGTTTAAAAACGCTATGTACAATGTCAAACAGTTTTGAATTCCTCAAGCCAAAACTAAAATTCATGTGTTTGACTTGAATACTAGTTTCAATACTACTCATCTACACACCTAACATTCAGTTTTTATTTCTTGCATGCGTACATAGCATAAAATTTCTGCCGCTACGTTTAACTAACCTACAAATAAACTAAAGCCTGATTTACAGATTGCGCAGAATAGAATAGAATAAGAAATGGAATAGAACAGGAATAGAAATTTTTAAGACCATTTATAGATTGCATAGAATAGAAGACTTTAGAAAAGAATGACAACGCTTTTGTGTCACTTTTACACTAAATTAACTATATTTGTTGGTGATTTGAATAATGACATTGTTTGTTTTTGCAATGTTTTTACTATAAAATATGGTATTTTTGCTATTCCATTCCATTCTGTGCAAGTATAAATGGTTCCATGCAATTACATTGTGTACTATTGCTATTCTGTTCTGTTCTATTCCATTCTATTCTATGCAATCTATAAATCAAGCTTAACAGTTGTGTAGTTTTAGTGAGTAATGGTACTAAGTAATAAAAAAAAAAATTATGATAAAAAAAAAACAAAAAAAAAATAATAATTGGAGTAAAAAGAATCTACCATTTCTATCAGCCACATGCGCATGCGAAACTGTTTTCAAATTAATCTGAAGAATTGTTTTAATAATTGTATATCATGCTTCGTGTAATTTTGACTGAAAACTAAAACCATTTTCAGATGTTCAAAATTTTAGAAAGATTTCATGTTAGTTTAAGTTATTAGTAAGTTGCAAATCGTTCATCGTCAATAATAGCGTAATTTTCTCATTCAAAATTTCGACACGATTAAAGATAAACAATATTAAATATTTAATACGTGTCAAAGGGGTTGATGAGTGTAATATTTTGTATGTCAATAAAAACACCTCAAACTATATTTTATGAGTTTTTATTAATTAAACTATTCTATTTTATACAGGCTGTCTCTTAAATAGGCGGACATGGCTTAACCACAGATTCCTGAAGCTAAAATAAGACGATTTAATTAAACTTGCTTCTACCGGAAAGTGTACCATTTAGCCACAATTTTGCTTCAAAGTTCTTCGAAAAAAAATTAATTTTGCTTATAATAACAGAACGTTTTATACGATTTGGATGAAATTTGATATGATAGTTCATATGGTTATGTCATTTTTTAAGGAGATACTTGTTATTATTAGTGAACCACTAGTGTATGAAACTTAAGTGTCCCAACATTGATTAGACCGTAATTTTTTAATGGCCACGCCGATAACATAAAATTATTTTTTTTTTTTTTTCAGAAAGATACATTTAATAATAAACTTTCCTCTTTCTGTTTAATTTGTGATATCTGTTACGGTTCAGACAGAAAAAAATAAAACCTGAGTGACTGCATCGTCAATTTTTTAAAAATAAATTTAATCTAGCAGTCTATCCAAATGTCAAACACTAATGCCCGTATTCATAAATACTCGTAAAAATTTTAAACGGTTCGTTATAATATTTATCCAATAAAAACAATCGACATTGAAAGAAAAATCAAAAATATGTTTGTCAAATTTGATTCTATTTGTCAAAAATTATAACGAGCCGTTTTGAAACTTTATGAGTGTTTATGAATATGGGCATTAATTTTTAACGACAGTAACGAGTTGTCAATCTTCTCAACTTGTTTAGGTGTAAGCTAACATATTTATTCGTGTTATTAATAAAAATGGTATTAAAATACTATTAGGCCGAACAAACGGATGTTACTAGTTTCTGAATATTGCGAAGGAATTTTTTGACAACCCATAAACAATTGTTACTGTCATTAGAAATTAGATGTTTGACATTTGGATAGACTACTAGATTAAATTTATTTTTAAAAAATTCACGATGCAGTCACTCAGGTTTTATTTTTTTCTGTCTGAACCGTAACAAATATCACAAATTGAACAAAGAGAGAATAGTTTACCATTGAACGTATCTTTCTGAAAAAAATAATTTTATGTTATCGGCGTGGCCATTAAAAAGTTACGGTCTAATCAATGTTGGGACACCTAAGTTTCATACACTAGTAGTTCACTAATACTAACAGGTATCACCTTAAAAGGTGACTTAGAACCATATGAACTGTCATAACAAATTTTATCGAAATCGAATAAAGCGTTCTGTTATTATAAGCAAAATTCATTTTTTTTTTTTTTTCGAAGAACTTTGAAGCAGAATTCTGGCCAAATGCTACACTTTCCGGTAGAAGCAAGTTTAGCTAAATCGTCATATTTTAGCCTCAGAAATCTGTGATTAAGCCATGTCCCCTATTTGAGAGACACCTTGTATAAACAACATGTACGTCAAAAGTGACGTCATACTCGCCTATCCTTTCCAAAGAAACTAGATCAGAATATTGTCACATCTCCCTTTCTTCTTTTTTTTCAAAATTTTTTGGTTGCGGGCAGTTGCTGTAGGCTTCTTCTGTTTTTTCGTACTCTCCTTTTATCAGTGTAGATCCAATATGATCTTGGCCCTTCCCTCTTCTCTACTGTTCCGTCTCTTTCCATGTCATATACTCTCTCTTCAGGTTTTAGTTCTCTTTCATCTTTAGCTTTATGTCTCTTGTCATAATAGTATTTCTGTCTGATTTTAAGTTTTTTTTTCTTTTCCTGATTTTTTTCTGAATTTACAACTCTTGGTTTCAATTTTTCCTGCTGTACAGGTATTTTTACTCTTAAACTTCGGCTCATGAGCAATTGGCTTGGTGATGCTCCACAATCTAATAATGTGTTTCTGTAGGCTAATAACTCTAAGTAGTGATCTTCTGAATTTTTTAATATATTTGTAGAGTGCCAAATATACTGTAGTATTATAAACCACTCTACACTTGTATAATCGTGAAATTAAAACTTGTATAATTAAAATATAAAGATAAACGGATAATGATTAATTTGGAAGCAAAACGAAATAAACACTTTTTATTATTATTTATAAACAACATTCAACTTGTTATTACTTCCTGATCGAACATACTTGATGTTCGATCATTACAAGATTGCTAGATCATAACATCTTTTTAGCTGTTTTTACCAAACTCTCAGCTAATCCGTTTGATTGTCTGTTTTTGTGAAGCAGTTCTCTTATCGCATGCGTTTTGGTTGAGTAATTTCCGATAAATCGCATGAGATAGGTGATCATAGCCAAAAATCTTCTAACTTCAATTACACATTTTCGTTCTGGGTAATCTATTATAGCTTTTACATACTCCGGATTTGGTTTTATGCCCTTATCCGAAACTATGTATCCCAGATAGTCAATTTCCGATACGCCAATTTTACGTTTGTTTTTGTTTAATGTTGCGTTGTTTTTTCTAAACTTTTGAATACAATTCCCAGATTCTTATCATGTTCTTTTTTATCCGAACTACTTACAATTATGTCGTCTGCAGGTGCTATTGCTTTGGTTAATCCGCAAGTATCAATTATTTGGCTTATATGTTTTTGGAATACTTCGCGTAAGCTTGAAATACCAAAAGGGCATCTTTTATAAATAAATCGGCCGTATGGAGTAATAAATGTAGTCAACTTTTGTGATTTTTTTGACAATGGAAGTTGCTAAAATCCCGACGTGCAGTCTAACTTGGAAAAAACTTTACATCTTGAATCCGAGCCAATGTTTCTTCTACTGTTGGTAGTTGATAACTTTTTCGTTGGACATATTTATTTAATTTCGTGAAGTCTGTGCAAATTCGAATTTTTCCGTTGCTTTTCCGCACAAGAACCTTCGGAGCACACCATTCTGTAGGCTCATTAATCTTTTCGACGACACCTTCTGTGACCATGTGCTTCAGTTCCATTCTTACGTCTTCCAGTAATGGAATCGGTACTCTTCGCGGAGCTGTTGTTACATATGGTACTGCATTTTCTTCCAAGTTAACAGTGTACTCAGCGTCTTTTATCTTATCTAGTTCTTCAAAAACGTTTTTATATTTTTCTTTTATTAGATAATCGTAGTGACATTTACGATTTATTTCTCTCTGTGTATTTTTAAGTTCTACCTCTTTGATTTCTAGAACATTATTCTTCCAGCTAACAATGCCTAATTTTTGTAGTTCTGGTCGTCCAAGTAAATTATCTTTAGTGTTTATTACGTACATTTCTAGCTGTTGGTTTTGATTATTATATTGGAACGGAATTTTAATTTTTCCAAAAGTTTCTAATTTTTGATTATTTCCTTTGCCTGGGCCAATCAATTTTGCTGTGGTTGTTTTTAAACAATAGTTATTCTTGATTAATTCATACGAGTCTTTTGATAGCACAGTAGCGTCTGCACCTGTATCGATTTTGAATTGTATTCTTCATGATCGATTTTGAATAGTACTGACCACGGTTTTTCTTGTTTTCTGATTTTATTTATGATTTTGATTTCCGAGAATTCCTCGTCTTCCGATGTTGAACTTGCGTCTTCATTCACACGACATGTTCTTTTAGTTCTGAAGCATTTCTGATAGTGTCCTATTATTCCACATTTGCTACATTTCACTTTAATAGCTGGGCATTCCATTATTTTGTGGCTTGGTTTCTGCCCGCATCTTCCGCATTGTTCATGAACTTGGGCTGGTAGTGCGAGCACGGTTTTAACCAAAACACTGTTTTTAGAAATGTCAAATTCAAATTTCAATATTTAATTTCACCCTTATGTTTAAAGAATGATTTTTTAAAAAATATTTGTTTGAATACAAACTATATTCTGCTTAAAATTCATATTTTGATAAATTTGATATTATTTATTTTTATTATTAAATAATGAAATTTGACATTTCTTAAAACAGGGTTTTAGTTAAAACCGAGCTCGCACTACCAGCCTTGGGGTTTTTTGATGAATGTTCTTTTTGGAATATTTATCTGGTTTTTTATTTGAGTAAGGTTGTTGTTGTTGTTGAACACGATCGATAATGGCTCTGGTTCCTGAGTTCTTTATTTTGGAATTTGATAGTTTCTGCCTGTTTAATTTTATCGATTGTTTTCGCCAATGTGAGTGTTTCGTCAAATTGGAGCATTTCTGACAAATATTGATCTCTAATGCCTACGATTAATCGATCTCGGATCAATTCATCTGCTAAATTTCCGTATTGACAGTTCTTTGCCAATATAATTATTTCATTGATATATTCGGTAACAGTTTCATGTCCTTTTTGCTTTCGGTTATTGAATTTTGCTCTCTTGAAAATAACATTTATTTTTTTCTTATAGTGCGCGACGACAGCTTGTTTCAGTTCTTTGTACGTTGCAAAATCTTTTTGCTTTTTCTGCATTCGTTCGAAAACTTTGTTTACTTTGGGGCCAATGTACAGCAGAATATGATTGATTTGTGTCTCCTCTGGCGTTTGGGCTAAGTTTGCAGCTTTTCGGTACCTCTCATAATGTTGGATCCACGGTTCCCAATCGTTCTCTAACAACGAAAATTTTTCTGGCGGTGGTATTTGACTTAAAATATTTGTTTGACTCGCCTGTTTGTTGGGTGCAGGTCCGAGAACTTGCATATTAGCTATCAGAGTCTGTAGTTCTTTCACTTTGTCTTCTAATTCTACTATTTTCTGTGCTTCTGCCATTTTCTTTCTTTAATGGTAGGAAGGTATAGGAATCGTGCTAAAAATCACCATTTTTAACGTCCCTAGAACCCGATATTAATATTTTCACGATGATGTCTATTTGTGTATTTCGATATGGAAAGAAACCATTAGATATTCTTATAAATCGGATAACCGGAATGGCACTTTACTTGAAGCTCATAATGGTTTTTCGTCAAAAAATAGCATTAAATGTCATTTTTTTGCATTTTGTCATTATGAAAATTAATGATTATTAAATTCTCTACATTAATACTTTTTCTACATATTTTATAGATAAATCCACAAAATAATATTTCTTATACAACCAGAAGCCTATGTTATAATATAAAGACATACACTATTCCTTTGTTACATAGTTCATATGTCAAATGCATGTAACTGACAGATAAATATCATTGCAAAAAATTAATCGTTTCAAATTAGTAATGGTGACATTTAAAAAAAATCTGTTGTGGCCAGCACAAGACCTTCCGTCAATTCCATGTATTTTGTACAAATCCCATACCAAAAGGTCCTTGGAACAGATTCTATATAATATCATGTAAAATCGAACAGGAACACATACTATTTTTTACAAATTCCATACCAAAAGTTCATTTGAAAAGGTTCTATAAATCCAATAAAATTATAACATAAGCTACACTAAGTAATGTCCTTCCATCTTCTCTTTGGCCTTTCTCTGCGTGTCACTTGCGAGCAACACTATGACATACCAATTTTAGATCCTATACTTTTTTCCATATTTGGTTTTGCACTTGCAACTGACATCTGTCAATTAAATTTTTTTGAACAATTATGTCAGCTGTTTCCATGATAAATAACAAAGCTGACTTAATTTTTGAAAATTAATTTCTTTATAATGCTTTAACTCTACATCTATTGAATATGAAGGAAAATGAATAATCAAACCATATAGAGAAGAGTATTTTCTTTAATAAATATAAAAACAAAATGTCAAAAAATAATATTTAACTGCGTTTTTTTAAGAAAAACTGTTAAAAACTTCAAATAAGGGTACTTCCGGTGGATCAGTTATAACCAAAATCTAATCAACTCTTCATATGGATGTACAGAAGAGGAATACGAAAGAATTATAATTTTTAGAATTATAGTATTGGAGTTATCGTCGGAGAAAAATTTGTCACACACGGACACACATACACACACACACACACGGACACACACACACACACACACATACATACAGACATCATCTTAAAAATAGTAAATTCGTATTGTAGGGACCCTAAAACGTGCTTATTCATTAAAAACTCACCACCGAATTTTTTGACCAAAGACAATACCTTCCTTACCTAAAGGTGACGGAAGGTAAAAAAATAGTAAATAATATAATTTGCAGCAATAGTAAATATGGAGGTATGCTAAATTAATACAAATGAAATAGCGGGAGGTATTGTGTTGGTCCCATCAGATTTTTTTAATCTACTGTCTAGAAGTAGAAGAACACAGCAGAAGTAATGATATATGTATTTACTTCTTTATATTATAAACAACTGTATACTGTATTTATATAAATTTTGTTTTGAAAGAATTATCTATATTTAAATAAAAATCATTAGTTGTATTACATAGTTTTATATACGTACCTCATTTTTATTATATACAGTGAATAATAAACCATATAATTATACCGGGATTAGGATAAGGTAAGTATAAATGATTCTTAAATAATAAACGTAATTAATATATTTATTTATTTCAGTATATTTGTCTCTCCCAATAAATATTTAAATTTATTATAATTGCTAAGGTAATAATACATATTCCCTATTAAAACATTATTTATTAAATTTGAATAATATATCAACATGTCTTTATACATAATTGACTGAATATTGTTTTCTTTAGATAAAAGATTTTCTATATTGTCTATGTTATCGATACTACGTACTGGACAAAAGAAATAATATAACCTATGTAAGCACAAAAACAGGATGATAAATAAATAAATTATGCTTTATTTCGGTACATTATCAGTTTCTAATAAATGTTTAAATTTAACATAATTAGTAAGTACATAATACATATTTGATATTAAATCATTCTTAATTAAATTAGGATAACATATTAACATTTCTTTATATATGATTGATCGAATATTATTTTCTTTAGAAATATTTTTTGACATTAATTATTGAATCTGCAGATGTAAAATATGGTTTGGTTCGGTATTTATATCTCTGTAATATTTTTCAAAATTACTGGATTTTAAATAATCTGTAAATACAGATACAAAATCGCATATCTCGCATATTCAGTGACAATATACGTACATCTAAAAAAATTTCATTTTGTAGCCACTTTGTATAAACTTTATATTCTAATCTAATAGAATGAAATTCGGTGTGATGTATATTATTAACACTATCCCCAATACATTTTATGTATTCCACAAAATTATTCCATTCTTCTATAGTAAATGTAGGTAATATTATTTTGTGATGTTTGATGTACAAGTTTAATAACAATTTCTAAATTCAGAGGAGTTATACCCACAGCTAATATATTTTTATGATCTATATTAAATAAGTATTGATTAATCAAACGAGATTTATTGTTTATTAATACTGGTTGCTGAGTTATTTTCTCTTGAATTAGAGGCGTCCTGAAAAGAATAAAATAAAAATCAATAAATTGTAAAAAGACAGAAATGGAAAGTACTTACCCAATTATTAGTATGTGTGTTGTTTCGATTGTTTATCTAATTTTGATTTCAACAAGTCAAAAAAAAAAAATTGAATATCTTCTTCGAAGAATTTCCTAGCTTCGCTGTCCAATTCATCCAATAGTTCAATATTTTTTTTTTTATTTTTATAAGAAACTCTATAGTATTAATTTTGTTCCTGTAGTTCTCAAAAATTGTTTCTCCTTATATATATAAGGAAACTGGATAGTGGGTTTGACAGTCAATTTGTAGGCTTAAGTGTAGTACACTCTTTTTAATTTGTCTAGCTTTCGGTTATATTCTTAACCATCCTCAAGACACAATACAATAATGAAATTTATCAATTTTACTGTGATAACTATTTTGGCCAAAATTTTTAATATGTAATTCAGTTATTTCGATTTATTAATTTACTAAACAATGCGCGTGTGCATGTTCAAAATTACATGTTTGTAAATGCTGTATATTCTACAAAAAATCTCAACTAATGTGAGTACTAAATACCAAATTTATTCTTAAACAAATTGTACGTATTTCATTATTGTATTACAGTGTTATATATATACAGGGTGTATCAAGATAATGGAACAGTGCATTTTATTCGTGTATGTGAAAAGATACAGAAAAAAGTGATTAAGATATTTTGTAAGGCATAGAGGGGGATACATTTTAGCATAAACTTTATTATCTTAAATCCAGTGGTACTCAAACTACAGGGCAATATTATATTTTTTTAAATGGCATTATATGTATTTTATTAACTTATTAAATAGAGAATTTTGTTCTGAATTCAACGATATAATAATATCATACCCTTACATTTCGAAAAATTTGATAAAAATTAATTCAAAGTTAATATTTCATTTCTACTTTATCTAAGTAATCTGAGCAAACATTCAATTATTAATAAAATTATATGTCATTTTCGTATGTCTCTGTTATAAATTATTATAACTACGGCAATTTTCTTTATCTTTGTAATAATTAATTTAATAATTAGATAATAAGAGTTAACAAATGCTGATTATTTTAATTTATTGATGTGCTACGGTGAGACCCGTCAAAATGCAGTTCTAGCACGTAATTTATTTGCGGAGAGATATCCCAATAAACCACGATCAAATCGTAAATTAATCATGCGAATTAAAAAAAATATAACGAATTTTGGAACATTACACAAAAAGCGCGTGGAAAACAGAAGAGCAAACGAAAATATTGAAATTGATGTTTTGGTTTATTTTGCTGAAAATCCAAATGCGTCAACAAGAGAAGTTGCTCATTATTATAATATTTCTTCTATGTCTGTATGGAGAATTTTAAAAAGACACAATTTTCATCCATATCGTTATAAACCTGTGCAGACTATTACAGAATTTGACCCACTAAGGAGAATAGAATTCTGTGAAGAATTTTTAATTAAATACCAAGACGACAATAATTTTATTTCAAATGTCATCTGGACTGACGAAGCCAAGTTTACAAATGAAGGCTTCTTCAATAGAAATAATGTTCACTTCTGGTCAGAGGAAAATCCAAAACTTGTTAGGTCAAGAAATATGCAATTTAAATGGAGCTTCAACTTGTGGATTGGTATTAGAAATAATGTAATAATTGGACCGTACATTTATGAAAATAATTTAACAGCGCAACTTTATATAGAAATTTTAAATACAGTAATATTTGATTACTTAGATAATATTAATTTGGATGAGAGAAGAAACATATGGTTTCAGCAAGATGGCGCTGGCCCACATAATTCAAATTTAGTGTTTTGGCAATTGAACAATATGTTTGAAGATAGATGGTTTGGGACCAATGGACCTTGGAAATGGCCTGCTCGTTCTCCTGATCTAACACCACTCTTTTTTTTATAGGGCTTCTTAAAAGATACTGTGTACGCTATCCCTGTAACCACAAAAGATAACCTTAAACATCGCGTCCGAACTGCTTGTAATAATGCAACACCTGAAATTTTATTAAATGCAACTAATCGTGCATTATTCAGAAGAATAAATTGATGTTTAGAAAAAAACGGAAATCACTTTGAACAACATTTATAATTGTATTTTATAATAATAATTGAAATTTTAACTTTGAATTAACTAATTTACTTTAAAAGTTGAATTTATTGCCAAAATCCTAGCTTACTTGAATATAATAAAACTAAAACAAATTTTATTTTGTTTTATTCATTAAATGTTTGCTCAGATTACTTAGATAAAGTAGAAATGAAATATTAACTTTGAATTAATTTTTATCAAATTTTTCGCAATGTAAGGGTATGATATTATTATATCGTTGAATTCAGAACAAAATTCTCTATTTAATAAGTTAATAAAATATATATAATGCCATTTAAAAAAATATAATATTGCCCTGTAATTTGAGTACCACTGGATTTAAGATAATAAAGTTTATGCTAAAATGTGTCCCCTCTATGTCTTACAAAATATCTTAATCACTTTTTTCTGTATCTTTTCACATACACGAATAAAATGC
The DNA here is from genome assembly GCA_943142095.1 of Ophonus ardosiacus. Classification (NCBI taxonomy): domain Eukaryota; kingdom Metazoa; phylum Arthropoda; class Insecta; order Coleoptera; family Carabidae; genus Ophonus; species Ophonus ardosiacus. The sequence continues at coordinate 24,001,627 of OW964834.1, read as the reverse complement.
ACTGTTCAATTATCTTGATTCACCTGTATATATATATATATATAAAATGTGTTCTTGAATTATTTTCCTTTTGGGAATGGCTAGGGGTAATAAACTGAATTATTTCTCTGTAAAACAAAGTTATCTTTTATTAACCTTAAAATTACAAACAAATATTTACAACTTTTACCTGTAAAACAAAGAAACATCATTCAATGTTTATTATTCACAATGCGGTTCCCTTCTTTATAAATTCCTTAATAATTTAATCAATCAAATATCGTGTTTTGCTTCTTGTCAATAAAAATACTTTCTAACCTCTTCTTCTACATCCGGTCGGTTGCGCATTTAGGAATCTGTTTTACCGTGGGAGAATTATGTGGAAGAATTCAAATCCAATTAGGGAAGTATTATATACTTTCCTTACATCTCCCCTCCTCGAAGAGAAAATTTGGTTACAAAATTTTCATGAAGCAATATATCTTCTACTTCTTCTTCTTCTGTAGTAGTGAAGTCCGAAGCTGGGATAAGTTTGGTGATATGAAATAGATTTGATTCTGATTTCTTATGACCTATATCCACCTTGTAAATTGAATTCGAGATCTGTTCTAAAATCTTATATTGTCCAATTCTCAATTCGTCTAGTTTTTTTTTTTTTTCTATTCAGACGATTCCCATTTTCGACGAACACTAGCTGTCCCACATTGAATTTGTAATCTTTTCTATTTTTTGTCCAATTTTTGTTTATTGTAAGTATGGTACTTTATACTGTTTTGTAAAACAATTTTTCTGTCTCGTCTTAAAACATCATTTGACTTTTTTTGTTTTAATTCATCTGGTAGGATCGAAGAATCTGCACCTTGCATTAAATATTCTGGGGAAAATCCTGTGACTGTGTGTTCGGTTTTATTGTACATTCGTGTGCTATGGTTGTCCATGCTGTTTTATTTTTTTTTGTCGTTCCTCTTGCATCTGATCTTATTTACTATTGTCTGATTTAGTCTTTCATTTAAACCATTAGTGAATGGTGCATTTACTGCTGTGGAAATTAGTGGTATATTCTTTTCGTTTAAGAAGTTTTTAAACTCTTTAGAATTTATACGTGGATATTGGTATGTCAAGATCATTCCAAAGTGGTTATTCTCGAGTACTTTTTGAATTAGTTTAATAAAGTCATTAGAGTTTTGGGTTTTTGATGTTACAATATACCCGAATCGTGTGAAATGATCCACTAAGAGGTGCAAGTATTTCTTTGAAGATCGTGAACCACCGAAACCACCTATTGTGTCGATGGACATTATTTCGAATGTTTTTTCTGCAGGGCCAAGTTGGGACATTAGGCCAAATTTACTTTGTCCTCTTGATTTATTCCTTATACAAATCCTACACTCTTTACAGATTTTTCTTATATTTTTCGTTAAGTTTTTTGCTGTATAATGTGGTTTGATTTTGTTTTACATTTGTTTTATTCCTATGTGGCAGAAGATATTGTGTGTTTTTCGTAACAATTCTTTGCTAAAGTCTTCTGATAGTATAATTTTTTCTTTTCCCTTACTTTTTTATAGTGCAGACCGTTCTTCAATTTTAAATTTTCCTTGTTAGCTTGCAAATCTATATTTCTTTCTTGATCTTTGAGAATATCATCTAGTTTTATTAAATTTACCGTTTTTAAGTCCTCTTCTTCATTTCCGTGTGCTTCTAACACCGGATTTCTGCATGGTAATACGTTAGGTCACCTAATTCCTCGTCTGTTCTTGATTTGATATTCAATTTTTCCAGTGGCTTGTGATCTAAAAAAAATTTAAATGATCTACCCATTAGCCAGTGTTGCCAGTATATCACCGCTTCCTTTATTGCTAGACATTCTTGGTATATTGCTTTCTTTTTTTTTAGCTTCGTTCAGTTTCTATAAGAAATATGCTACTAGTTTTTCTATGCATTCGATTGGTTGTGGTTGTTTTAATACCGCTCCTATACCTTGCAAACTTGCATCTGTATAAATGTGTATCGGTAGTTCTGGATCGAAAATAGCTAAAACTGGTTGAGTACAGAGGAAGTTCTCCATTTTTTCGAAAGCTTCTTGACAATCTTCCGTCCGGATGAATTTCTGTCCTTTTCTTAACAAATTATGTAGTGGATCTAGTGTAATTGAAATTTTTGGTACATAATTATTGTAAAAATTTATTTTCCCTAGGAATTGCCTAACATTTTTTTGTGTTTTTGGCACAGGAAAGTTTTGTATTGATATCAAATTGTCTTTTATTGGAGAAACTGAATTATTTTTTATTATGTGGCCTAAGTATGTAACTGAATCTAAAGCAAAAGTACATTTAGAAAATTTTAATCTAAAACCTTTTTTTTATTGCTTCTAATAATTGTGATAAATGATTAATGTGAACTTCAAGCGATTTTGAAAAAATCAATATATCATTTATATAATTGACTGTAAAATCTGATAGTTTATGTTTTCTGATTATACTACTTAAGATTCTTTGAAAGATAGATGTATCATTTAATAGTATATTGAGTATGATTAATAGTGGAATTGTTAGTTTTTTTGGTCCTTGCAATTTAGTTCTACTTCCAACTCGGAGTTGTTAACATGTTTTATCTTGTCTTATTTATCCTTAAACCAACATGTAGATTCTGGGTAACGTGTACCCTTATTTTTATTTTACAAATTTTACATGTTGTTTTTTCTATTGTTAATTTGGTGTTATAATCTCTACTCTTCTTACTTTCAAACTTATTTTTATTAACAAGATGTTCCAACTTGCCTATTTCATTGTAAAGATCTTCAGTATCTTTCAGAGTTTCCCTATTAATCAAGTCACATATAAAGTTTGGCAGGCCAGATGCGATGATATCTATCAAGGTCCCTTTATCAATTGATTTTCTCACTTCTAATAGTAGTCTCTCTTTTTTTATAGCATAATCTAGGAGAGAGCCTGTTTGGTATCTGAAGGAAAGAGCATATCTGATTGGAGACCAACCTTTGATTGCAAACGTTTCGCAAAACTTTGTCTTCCATTTTTCCCATTTAGACTCTACCGTAAGTTTCATCAACATGCAGCTATACCAATCATTACAAGTTTTTTCTAGAAAAAAAATTAGAATTTCAATTTGCTTGTCTTTAATTAAGCTATGACGTCCACACTCTTTCTCGAATTCATTAATCCACTGTTGAGCATTTGAATTTTTGCTTATGAATTTTTAAATCATAAAATCATTTCCTAATTGTCCTAAATTTTGAACTTGAGAGTCCTTTTGCTTTTCCTCCAATAATTTTTCTAATAAATTTATCATTGATTGATGTGAACTAATTTCAGCTGTAGTATGGGATTTTTCCTCTACAATTTCCTCTAGGAGATACTCATTAAATTGTAAATTTTCCTCCTCATCTAAATAAATCTTAGACAATTCGTTTGATAAGCTGATCCAAACTTTTCTTGACTGATGATTTTTTTTAACGTGTTTTTTACTCTAGCGAATGTTTGTGTTTTATTATCATGATATTCATCTGGTAAGCTAAAAGTGCGGTTATCAAGTGTTCCTATTGAGGTAAGGCACATGACGTTTGTCTTTCCATCTGGCGCACTTTTGATTGCAAAATCAAATCGTAATTTTTCCATTATTCTTATTACTTTGTGATTGTTGTTTTATAATGTGTTCTTGAATTATTATTAACCTTAAAATTACAAACAAATATTTACAACTTTTACCTGTAAAACGAAAAAACAACATTCAATGTTTATTATTCACAATGCTCTTCGCTTCTTTGCAAATTGCTTAATAATTTAATCAATCAAATATCGTGGTTTGCTTCTTCTCAATAAAAAACCCTTTCTAACCTCTTCTTCTACATCCGGTCGGTTGCGCATTAAGGGATCTATTTTACCGTGGGAGAATTGTGTGGAAGAATTCAAATCCAATTAGGGAAGTATTATATACTTTCCTTACATCTCCCCTCCCCCCTTGCAAAAGCCATTTATCCACTGTCTCTTTCACCTCCTGATCATTGGAAAAACGTTTCCCGTCCAAAAACTCCTTCAATTTGGTGAATAAATGATAGTCCGAAAGCGCTAGGTCCGGGGAATAGGGTGGATGGGTCACAATATTCTATCCAAAGGAGGTCCTGGGTGACACGAGCGGTGTGAGTCAGCATTCCCCTCCTTTTTACTTTAATCTTCTTTTGCAATGAGATTTCGTGAAATGTGTGGGAACGTTTCATGAAGGCTGTCAATAATCACACTGCGAATTTTTTCGTTAATTTCCTCCAGAAGCTCTTCTGAAACGAGAGACGGCCTCCCACTCCTTTCTTCATCAAGAGTGTTAGTGCGACCTTCTTTAAACAACCTAACCCACTTGTAAACGTGCTGACGTGAATTACCTCAGGCCCATAGGTTTCCACAAGTTGACGATGGATTTTGGCCGCGGACTTTTGACGCAAAGTGAGGAACTTGATGACCGAGCGGATCTCACATCGGCGGTAGGTAGAACGAACAGCCCCTGCGGAGGTTGACGGAACCTTCTCCTATGAGGATATTTCTCAAAGGACTGAATTGGGTCAGGGCTCGGTGTAACCGTTACGGACCCTCCTCCACGCAGGTGTGCCAACCTTTGAAAAAAAAATTCCCTGCACCCTTTAGAGCACTTGTAACCTTTTTTTCTGGATATCCCTGGATATCGGTCTGCTAGTTTTTGATAAAGTTGATTCTGTTCTTCTTCAAGGTCTTTGTTAAAACACAATGCAAAGTTAAGATCGACAGACTCTTGCCCAGAAGTATAAGGCCCGGTACACACGTCAGGTTTTTTTTAACATGCGTGCACGCTGCGGCGACGGAGTTCCGCTCTGTGATAGCAGTGCACACTGAGCTCTGACAATGTTGGGGTAACGTATGGTCCGTCTGCGTGGTGTTTTTCGCTGCAGCTCCCTATGGCATCGCACGGTTGCGTGAGGTGCCGTAGTTCATTTGGTCTTATGAAGCAGTGCACACGATTTCACGCAGAACGCAAATATGGCTCAGGTGAATATTAAAGAGTTGGGCATTGAACTTTTTATAGGGGAAATAAAAATAACTCGTCAAATGATTGTATACGCACATACGAAAATAGTTAAAATATTTGTCAAAGTGTTCTCATGTCTGCGAAAGTTGTTGCAGATATACCTCTTTACCTCCCGCTATCCTTTGTGAGGAAAGTATAGGGATCATACTAAATATCGCATGATGAAATTTTGGTAAATCACCACGTTTTAAGGTCCCTAGAATCCGATTTTAATATTTTCACGGTAATGTCTGTATGTGTTTGTGTATGTGTGTATATGAATTTTGTCAACGCTCTAACTCAAAGACTATCATTCAGAAAATTCTGAAACCTTGTATTTCGATACGGAAAGAAATCATTAGATTTTGTTGTAAATCGGATAATCGGAAATGGCACTTTACTTGAAGCACATAATGTTTTTTCGTCAAAAAATAGCATTAGATGTCATTTTGTCAGATGAAAATTAAAGATTATTGAATTCTCTACAGGTATACATTAATACTTTTAAGATAAATACAATTCCTTTGTTTCATAGTTCACAGTCAAATGTATGCAACTGACAGATAAATATCACTGCAAAAAAACTAATCGTTTCAAATTAGTAATGGTAACATTTTAAAAAGAAAATAATAAATAAAGCAATAGTTATATTCAAAGGAACTTGATATAATTTGCAGCATTAGTAAATATGGAGGTATATATTTAAATACAAATTAAATTGCGGGAGGTATTGTGTTGATCACATCAGATTATTTTTAATCTACTGTCTAGAAGTGGATGAACCCAGTATTGTTGTCTTCTTTTCTTAGCTATGTAATTTTTGTGTATCACGTATACAAAAAATATTCGTTTCCTCCTATATACCTATATTTCAAAAGTGTGTACAAAATGTACTGTATTCATTTTCCTGTGTTCTCTACCTACAGTAGTGTTGCCGTAAGTTGAACGGATGTGTGTGCATGCAACTACTACGACGCCGGTGCGCCGCCGCAGCGAGCCCGCACGTTAAATACCTGACGTGTGTGGCTTATGACCGAATGTACTACGGCTACGGCACCGATCGGCTGCCGTGCGGCGCCTTGGGGAGCTGCGGCGAAAAACGACACGCAGACGACCATACCACGAACGTACGTTACCGAAACGTTGCTCCGGTGTACTGCTACATTTACTATTGGGTTCATTAAAAAAGCACTAACGATCCACCAACTAATGATATGGTACATATTAATTATATCTTAATTTTTTTTTGTGTATGGTAATAGCACGAACGAAACTGTGAATAAACGAGTATCATCATGTTTATATGTATATGAAATTATATATATATATATATATATATATATATATATATATATATATATATGTATACAATGGAGTACTGTAAAAAAGCTGTTGAATTTTAAAAATGTGATTGCTTAAAATTTAAAAGAAAATTTTCAGAACTAAATAATGTTGACATATTTTTGCGTGCAATAACATATGCTAGTGCTGGTTTATATACTTATCGTGAAAATTATTTGCAAGACAATCTTATTGCCATTATTTCACGAAACGGCTATCGTTGTAGTGAAAATTTTTTGGTTAAAAAATTATCCAAATGAATCCCTTTATTGCTGACCACGTGTGCGAAAGTAACCAATCAAAACAAACTTACACTGAAAATTTTTTGATTAAAACATTAACCAATTGAATCCCTTTATTGCTGACCACGTGTGCGAAAGTAACCAATCAAAACAAACTTACACTGATAATTATCCTACGACAATTATCACTTATGTCACTAAGTTGCTAAGTAACAAACACATTTTGACATAATTAAAGATTAATTGTTTTAATTTGAAAATGTCATTTTCACGCTGTCAATGAAAATGATGATTTAATCAACAAAATTATAAAAGAAAACACATCAAAAAAGACTGTATTAAATAAAATACTAAATGTGGAGAATATTTATGGACTTTTGTATGTCTTATCTTCTCTGTGGTCTCACTCAAAGAGGTCTCATTCTCATTGCATACTTCACACTGAACATATTCATAGCCACATTCACGGTCATAGCTACTAGTGACATCTACTGAGCTAGGTTAGACATAAAAATTCTGTCAAATACAAATTTTTGGCAAATTTAATGTTAAAACTGCAAAAAAATTTCTCACCGATTACCCCTCTAGTAGAGTGCCGTAAGACAAAAAAATGTAAAAATCTCGGAACTCGGTTCCACTGAATGGATTTTCGTGAAACCTTTTCTATTACATTGTTAACAGTTTAAATAAAAAAGTTTACCCGCCAAAATTTGCCGATCTCAATAACAACAATTTTTAACAACAATTAATTGAAAAATGAGAAAAATATGAATAAAAAAAATTTGTAGTAAAGATTTCTATTTTATATACAATAAATTATATTTTTATAGTAACTTGAAATGTATTTATAATTTTTTAGCAAAAAAAATACATAAATTATACTAAGGCGAGTTGTTTAAAATCGTATACATATCGGACCGAAGATACAAAAAAAAGGTAAAATATACTTTATTAATAAAAGACGAGATTTTTTGAAAAAAATAAATATCTGCAGTATGTGCCAAAGATGATAATTTAACGCATCTATTTTTAGCGGTTGCTTTTACGAAAGAGTTGTACCTTAATGTATTTAGATCTTTTATTTTTTGGGGGACAGCGTATAAAGCAAGCGTACATGTCACACCAGCGTTAAAAATATCATTGGCGTCTTTACATACATTTTCGAAAACTGCTGCAGCATTTTGTAAGTCCGGCCGTTTCTCGAAATTTTTTAAAAAAACATTTTTTCCCCGTTGGAAAAAAGCCGACGTCGTGTCACAACCACTAAAAGAATGTAAAAAAGGATATGCTGTTTACACTTTGGTAATACTGTTTCCAAACTTTTAGATGAGTACACTTTTTGTGGTATTTTGCCTTTTGTTGGTTTTTGAAAATAAATTTCTCGATTTCTTGGTGAGAGCGCAGTCAGTAAATGTAGAACATCCACATCCTTGGAAACTACAACGATATTTTAGGATTGTAAATTAATTGCAGTTTTAATTGTTAATCTATCGGCATCAGCTTCCGCTTGACAAGAAAATATATGATTTTCTGCAAGTGTGTTTCGTAGCATATCTATGAGGCTACTCTTATTTTTGGCATTCGCTAAAAATTTCTCTTGTCCTATTTTGAAAGGCATGTTTTTGTCGAATATAATGTCATTACATGCATTTCTTTTAGAGCGACGAGTTCTTTCGAACGATTTTGTGCTGTTTTTTTGGTAACCATCAAATACTACATAAATGTTGTGTCCGTAATTGTTACGTAAATATCTTATGTAGTGTTCACTAATAGTGCCGAAATTTTCATCCAATTGCCACTTGCTACGGTGTAGTAAAGTCCCTCCATCAATTACGTAGCAAAATTTTTGTACATCGTTCACATTCACCGTCATTTCTGGGAATAGGTCATATAATGCAGATTTTTTTGTTTTGCGCATTTCACCATCTTCAAAAAGAGCCAGAAGATAAGGGGCTAATTCAAAAGTCTGATTTTTTTTAAAACGCAAATACGTTGAAATAAAAGTAGTGGGAATGATATCATCATCCACTTTTATTTTGCTTGGGGAAGCCAATAACGGCCTCAAGGACAGGTATGTATTAGTTATTTTATGTAAAATATAACTTTATTCGCAAAAAAATAAAGTTTTTAACAGAAAATGACTGAAAACTCCAAAAAAATAATGATTATTTATTTTAATAATTAAAAAATTGAGATCGGCAAAAATAAATGGGTAAACATTTTAGTATTTAGTGTTAAAAATACTTTCCAAAAAGTTTTACAAAAATCCGTTCAGTGGACCCGGGATTTTATCACACTTCCTCAAGCACGTTGCTTTTAGGTAACACCACCTCCGCCTTCGGCGTCAGGCTGTTACCAAGCAACGCGCTTTCGGTAATTGTCATAAAATTATTACGTAATTATCAATGTCCTCGGGATATTATAGCTGAAAATTTTTTGGTTAAAAATTTATCCAATTGAATCCCTCTATTGCTGACCACGTGTGCGAAAGTAACCAATCAAAACAAACTTACACTGATAATTGTCCTAAGACAATTATCACTTATGTCACTAAGTTGCTAAGTAACAAACACTTTTTGACATATAATTAAAGATTGTCTTAACTTGAAAATGTCATTTTCACGCTGGCAGTGACGTTTTAATCAACAAAATTATAGAAGAAAACACATGAAAAAATACTGTATTAAATAAAAAACTAAATGTGGAGAATATTTATGGACTTTTGTATGTCTTATCTTCTTCTCTTTGGTGGTCTCACTCAAAGAGGTCTCATTCTCATTGCACACTTCATACTGAACATATTCATAGCCACATTCACGTACATAACTACTAGTGACATCTACTGGGCTATGTTAGACACAAAAATTCTGTCAAATACAAATTTTACTCAAAGTTAATGTTAAAACTGCAAAAAAATTTCTCACCGAATACCCCTCGATCATTGATAAGTACTTATAATTTTATCAGACTTCCTCAAGCACGTTGCTTTTAGGTAACACCACCTCCGCCTTCGGCGTCGGGCTGTTACCAAGCGACGCGCTTTCGGTAACTGTCATAAAATTATTTCGTAATTATCAATGTTCTCGGGATATTATAGCTGATAATTATTTTTCTTTTGAAGCTACTGGTAGGTTACTGTAGAAAGAAAACTTTTTTATTCTGATATTTGTAGTTTGTACCCTTATATTAATAAGTATGGACGATACCCTGTTGGTCATCCTACAATATATTTAGAGGTGACGACTGTCTAAATATTTACCATTTTGAAGGCTTAATTAAATGTTCAATTTTACCTCCGCGAGAGTTATATCATCATTATCATCCTGTATTGCTTATAAAAATAAACAAAACAAATGTGATTGTTGTAGTCTCAGAGCAAATATAAATTAGACGCCGCATTCCCTATACTGCTCAATGGTTTATTGTGAAGCCATTCCTTCCTGGGTGAGGGATTAGGTGGGGATAGGAGGGAACGAGGCGTTTTTTTTGTATAGCGTGTTTCTTGCCTAGTTTGTTATTTGTTATTTTACGTGCGCCGGTGATTTTGTAAGGTTAGTTGCGGTAAAATATAAATATTTGATAATGTCATTCTAAATATAATTTTTCTTTTTCAAATTACTTAATAAGTTACAAAATGACAGTTGTTGTCACTGAGGTGATTTTCAAACTATTGCAAATGCAACCCGCATTTCATGAACGCCGCTAGCTAGCTTGGCACGCCCATTAAGTGCTTCACAACAAATGGTTGTATGCGGCGTCTAATTTATATTTGGTCTGAGGTTGTAATATTGTAAACATATGCACATTTTTGCACCTTAAACTTACACTTTTCTATTAATATTTTCAAATCTTAACTATTACGACACTCTGACACAATTAAGACATATTCCTTGCACAACACACATACTCGTATATCCAGTAATATAAATAGTGTTTATGCACGGATGCATCATAATTTCACAATTATACATGAATTTCTTTGACATAAACGTCATTTTATAGCCCGCGGGCCTCATTATAGCCCACCGGGCTATAATGAAACGTCAAACCAAATTATAACCTACAATATAAACAATTTAAAACAGGCAACATAAAAAGTTTTTATTACAAATCGAAATTTTTTATATTCTTTAATGAAAAATGAAAATTAATTTTGTGATATTTATATGGAAAGCACGATGATACACAAAATAAAACTCAAATGACATAACTAATAAACGAACAATAAGCTGTTGTTCTCCTCTTTCATAGCAACACCAACACTAGATATTGGATGTACGAGGACAAATTCTTTTCGATACAATTTTTCTAACACTCATTGAAAATTTCCCTCCGTGCATAAAGTTTTGTATGTACCTCGAGCGTAACTTGCTTTTATGGCCTTTGACGTGTTTTTATCCCTCGGCTTACGCCTCGGGCTCAAAACCCCGCCGCAGGCCATAAAAGCCTCCTTATGCTCTTAATACATAAATAACTATTATTTTGTAATTCACTGATGGGTCACACTCATCATTTGTTTACATAATACTTATTCTCCCAAAGACATTTTAAAACGAAAACTGATATTTTGAATTCAACAAAATAAACATGTTCGGAGACGTATCTTTCCACTCACTATTGCATTCAAATACTACGCAGTCATTACAATATAATATTTTCTTCTATGGAAACAAATGTGATCACTTTCATGGATTTATTTCCAATGATAGTCTAACACTCGATTCAGTGAGACTGAACGTCACTTTAGATTGTCGTTGAAAATGAAAAGGATTTCTACTTCGTTCATTATCAATGTTCATTATTGAGAAACATAAACTAACTGAACAATGGGAGCGAATGGGAATATTTAGTGAATTTATTTGAGAAGGTGTAGAAGACAGTTATCGATACAGTTATTAATCAAATTTCGCGGTTCATGCGACAATGGGGTACCTATGTGATATTTTTTTTTATTTTTTACATAATATGATGCTAGATAAAAAATATTAAATATTTTTTTTATTTTTGTAATTCAGTCTTTGCCAGGATATTCAAACATAGGTGTCGTAAATTTTCTGTAATTATTTACATAAATGTCAGTGTCACATTAAATGAAAATAATTTGAAAGCACTAAAATGCCTTTACAAAAAGTCCAGATTTAAACCCCATCGAAAACATATGGGCCCTGTTACTAAAGAAAATACACTCTAGACAAATTAGACCGAGAAACAGAAATGAATTGTGAGAGGTGATACAACAATCTCGGCAACAGATTGATCAAAATCATGTTAGGCATACGATTTTATCGATGAATAAACGTATGCAAACTGTGATAGAAAAAAATGGAGCCCCCATTAAATATTAATTCTTTGTTTTTGATTTTTTGGTTTATAATTTATAACTGTCAAAATTAGAGTAGAATTCGCTAATCCAAAAATGAGAATTAGTTTTATGGATTTCATAATGAAACGCCACTGCCTATGTGACATTATTTGATGTCATTTTGACATGGAAGTCAAATTACAATGTTAAAAATTCATAAAAACAGCTAACTAGATAAACGTAGGTGTTTCCATTTGTACGCCTGTTACACTATACATATTTTATTTATTTATTGATTTTATATATATTGTTAATAATTAAAATATGTATTATAACAGACTCAACCATAAAATTGCACGTATTTGACATAATTTGACATTGACATTAAATTATTTATTTTTTTGTTATTTTTTGTCCTAATTCACAGGAAACCTAGTTACAGAAACCAAAAAGTACATAATTTTTAAATTTACATATGTCGCTTATACAAAGAACTAATTTAATCATACACATGATGTTTCCGACACAGAATTCAATTCTCTAAAACTTTTATTTGAAGCATTTATTTCTAAAATCAAAATAACAGCATTTTTTTCAAGAAAAACTGATAACAGCTTCAAGTAAAGTGTCACTTCCGGTTAGACTATTTTAACCAAAATCCATTATATTATTCCCATTGATATAAAAGTATAAAATACCAAATTTGAAAAGTTTCGGATTATATTTTAATATAGTTTTTCATTAAAATCTATTATAGGCTTCAAGTAAAGTACCACTTCTGGGTAGACCATTTTAACTGAAATATATAATGTTATTTCTATTGATATAAAAGAATCATATACCAATTTGAAAAGTTTTGGATTATATTTTAATATAGTTTTTCATTAAAATCTATTATAGACTTCAAGTAAAGCACCACTTCTGGGAAGACCATTTTAACTAAAATATATTATGTTATTTCCATTGATATAAAAGTCTTATATACCAAATTTGAAAAGTTTTGGATTATATTTTAATATAGTTTTTCATTAAAATCTATTATGACTTCAAGTAAAGTACCACTTCCGAAAGTTATGTAATGAACAAGTATCTGATGTGGGCACCACATGACTTCCTTGTACGCCTGTTAACCTATACATATTTTGTTAATAATTAAAATATGTATTATAACAGACCCAATCATAAAATTGCACGTATTTGACATTGACATTAAATTATTTATTTTTTGTTATTTTTTGTCCTAATTCATAGCAAACTTAATTACAGAAACCAAAAAGTACATAATTTTTAAATTTACATTTCTCGCTTATACAAAGAGCTAATTTAATTATACTTGATATTTTCGACGGAGAATTCAATTTTCTAAAGGGATTTGTGACGTGAGCATCGTTGGATCGTGGAAGAAGATGGATATACAGAGAGAAAGAGATAGTTATGGCTAGTTGGAGCCAAGTTTTGCCAACCACAACATAATCGCGACGCTGGGACGCTGATCTATAACTATGTCTTTCCCTCTCTGTCTGTCTGTCTTCTTCCACGCTTCTACCACAGTATACTGTGCTCCTACCACGCTCACGTCATATATCCCTTTCCCAAAACATTAAATTCCTAATAGCAAGTTCATTTTGTTTTTATTATTAAAATGAGAAACTATAGTGGTTAGTTTTTACTTCCTTGTACGAAGTAAAGGAAGTATTGTAATAGCGAAAAATTTTGGTTTCCAGATTTCAACGGAAATATCCATTTTGAGCATCCCTGAATCCATTTTGACTAATTTCGGGGTGACGTCTGTACGTACGTACGTACGTATCTCGCATAACTGAAAAACGGGAAGCCGTAGAAAGTTAAAATTTTGTATTTAGGACTGCTATAACATCTAGTTGTGCACCTCCCTTTTTGGTCATTACATAACTTTCGGAAGTGGTACTTTACTTGAAGCCTATAATAGATTTTAATGGAAAACTATATTAAAATATAATCCAAAACTTTTCAAATTTGGTATACAAGACTCTTATATCAATGGGAATAATATATTAGATTTTAGTTAAAATGGTCTAACCGGAAGTGGTACTTTACTTGAAGCCTATAATAGATTTTAATGAAAAACTATTTTAAAATATAAACCAAAACTTCTCAAATTTGGTATTTTATACTTTTATATTAATGGAAATAACATAATAGATTTTGGTTAAAATAGTCTAACCGCAAGTGATACTTTACTTGAAGCTGTTATCAGTTTTTCTTAAAAAAAAATCTGTTGTGGCCAGCACAAGACCTTCCGTCAATTCCATGTATTTTGTACAAATCCCATACCAAAAGGTCCTTGGAACAGATTCTATATAATATCATGTAAAAACACATACTATTTTTTACAAATTCCATACCAAAAGTTCATTTGAAAAGGTTCTATAAATCCAATAAAATTATAACATAAACTACACTAAGTAATGTCCTTCCATTTTCTCTTTGGCCTTTCTCTGCGTGTCACTTGCGAGCAACACTATGACATACCAATTTTAGATCCTATACTTTTTTCCATATTTGGTTTTGCACTTGCAACTGACATCTGTCAATTAAATTTTTTTGAATAATTATGTCAGCTGTTTCCATGATAAATAGCAATGCTGACTAATTTTTGAAAATTAATTTCTTTATAATGCTTTAAATTTACATCTATTGAATATGAAGGAAAATGTATAATCAAACTGTATAGAGAAGAGTATTTTCTTTAATATATATAATAACAAAATGTCAAAAAATAATATTTAACTGAGTTTTTTTAAGAAAAACTGTTAAAAACTTCAAATAAGGGTACTTCCGGTGGATCAATTATAACCAAAATCTAATCAACTCTTCATATGGATGTACAGAAGAGGAATACGAAAGAATTATAATTTTTAGAATTGTAGTATTGGAGTTATCGTCGGAGAAAAATTTGTCACACACGGACACACACACACACGGACACACACACGCACACACGGACACACACACACACACACGGACACACACACACACACACGGACACACACACACACATACAGACATCATCTTAAAAATGGTATATTCGTATTGTAGGGACCCTAAAACGTGCTTATTCATTAAAAACTCATCACCGAATTTTTTGACCAAAGACAATACCTTCCTTACCTAAAGGTGACGGAAGGTAAAAATGGTGTTATTTTGAATTTAACAATAAATGCTTTTAGAAAATTGAATTCTCCGTCGAAAATATCAAGTATAATTAAATTAGCTCTTTGTATAAGCGAGATATGTAAATTTAAAAATTATGTACTTTTTGGTTTCTGTAATTAAGTTTGCTATGAATTAGGACAAAAAATAACAGAAAAATTGAGAATTTAATGTCAATGTCAAATTATGTTCAATACGTGCAATTTAATAATTGGGTCTGTAATAATACATATTTTAATTATTAACAAAATATGTATAGTGTAACGCCAGGCGTACAAGGAAGTCATGTGTTGTCCACATCAGATATTTTAATTTATGACTTACTTATTGAAGTTCAATTATGGCCATATACCCCATCGCACAAATATTTCATGCATGACAGTTACGTATTTGTTTTTTTAAATGGCACCATCTTTGTGCTCTTTCTTAGAGAACAGGTAAGTAGAGAAGTGAAATAGTTTCCAGTATGATCATTAAATATGAATATATGTGACTGGATTTTTCATTTTCTTTAATCATTGGAAATGATTCATCTAAATTGATCCGTGGGAATTCCGCTTTAATGCGCGTTCTCAATATTCATTTTTATGAATCATTTTTAATGTAAATATTAACAACTGCCATATTTGTATTAACGTAAAAAATACTGAATTATTCTTTATTTTGAACGAGTAATACAGATCATGAATATTAAAAAGTTGAACAATGTAATATTTTCACATCCATTAAACAAAGAGAAATTTCTTGATAGTAATTTTTCTTTATAATAATTTGACAATGATGTGTTTGGATATTCATTCTGTATTAAAATCTTACGAATAATAGTCATTGTATACAAATTTATGTAGCAACCCTTTAAATATTACCTGTGTATTTTATGTACTTGTATTGGTATCATAAAGATATGTGAAAGAATTATTTCTTCTTTATTTATCATATATAAAATAGGAACATAAGAAGGATCCTTTAATACCATATGTTAGAGTAACATCGAATGACAAATGAATTTTTTTTTGATAATAAGCATGAAATACTGTTTTCATGGTACTAACAAGCTGTCATTAATACAAATTACCTAATGTAAACCTACACTGGAGTGTTTGAAATGTGCCACCTATAATTTATCTCTATGTATTACTTGATGACGTGTAACAACTTGGCGATCATTTGTCTCAATATACTTCATTTGATTATTCACTAATAATTTCAAATATCTCGCTTATTCTACTTTTAACGATTTGAACTGTGTAACATAAATTATAGTATTTTAAGTTCTCTATAAAATATCGGAAGTATTTCAGTATTATTACTTCCGGTTTTCGAGTAATTGATAGTAACATTTAATTTTCAAATGGGACAACTTATATTTTCCAAACTTGAAAAATACATGAAATTTGGTATCCAATATATAAAAATAATCATGTTATATTATTAAAAAAATACAGTAGCGACTGATTAATATATTATTTTTTTATTAAAATGCGGATGGCTGTGCATTTCCTTTATTTTACATCGAACCTTTCAACATTATAGTTCATCACTTCCCTGGTTACTCATTACAGTGCAACCTCGATAATCCGGATCAATTAAAACCGAGGCGATGCGGATTAGCAAATAATTCGGATTACTGAATCAGATTTTTTTATTGAAACAAGGATAATTTGTTACAAAACAAGGAAAAAGTACATAAAAATAAGAATATGACATTCTTTTGTAAAGTAATTTGTAATTTGTTTTCGGCCCTCTATACTCAAGATAAGTAAGATGGCTCCGAATGGTGACTTATCTAAAGTTACGCAAGATGAAAACAAAAAAATCTGCAAATTATGCAAACGTAGTGCAGTTAATAATATAGTGAAGTGTGCTATATGTGATAATATTCTACATCACAATTGTTGTGTTAAAAAAAGTTTAACTGTTAATGAGAATTTAACAAATTGTTGTAGTGGTGAAGGAAAAAGTGCTGACGCGAGTGATTCTATTGACCTTGAAAGTAAAATAATCAATTTACGTCTAGAAATTAGCTTCTTAAAACAACTAATTGCAAAAAAGATAAAATTATACATGATAAATGTGTAATAATAAATGATAAAGAACTAATAATAAATATGTTGAATGAAAGAAATCAGAAAAATTTAAAACACGGAGTGTAGAGCCCTCTACTAATCTCAAAACAAACGAATCCGTCAAACTTGGTTCTAATAAATCACAAATAAACAAAAATGTTACTAAACTAGACAAGCAAGCAGCGCCTCCAGTAGTGAAGGACACTAACATTTCAATAAACAATGAGAATGAAAATAAGGTTATAACTTACGGTGATGACAAAAACTTTGACGAATCATCTAATGATGAGAATATAATAAAGGACAACTCTAAATGGACAATTGTGAAATCTGGTCCAAAACGTAAAAACAGAAATGGTGTTTATGGTAGTGCTCATTATGTTAATAATATCGAAGTTGTTCCAAAGAAAGCCTTCTTATACGTATCGCGACTAAAGCCGGAGACGAAAGCAGAGACTTTAGAAAAGTATGTGCGCAACAACTTTCCAGAAGCAATTGTAGAGCAGCTTAATTCCAAATACCCTGAACATTATGCATCATTTAAAATCACCCTCAATCTAATGAATTTCGAAAAAGCATTAAACTCAGAAATATGGCCATATGGAACAGGTCTGTGAAGTTGGCACGTCATTGGAAGCACAAATAATCTTTTTTATATTAGTAATTAGTGCTTCGTTAGTGCTCTTTTGTGCTTCAATTTTTTTTGGAATTCATTAAACGGTTCATGAAATAATTAACATTATTTATTGACGTGTCAACTTCACACCTAGCACGTCATTAGTAAAATATCAAATTGTTTAATACGTCTTTTGTTAGTGCTTCGTTAGTGCTCTTTTGTGCTTCAAAATTTTTCGAAATTCATAAAACGGTTCATGAAATAATTAACATTATTTATTGACGTGTCAACTTCACACCTAGCACGTCATTAGTAAAATATCAAATTGTTTAATACGTCTTTTGTTAGTGCTTCGTTAGTGCTTTTTTGTGCTTTAAAATTTTTTGAAATTCATAGAACAGCCCAAGAGATATTTAACATTATTTAAGGACGTGCCAACTTCACACCTAGCACGTCATTAGTAATATATGAAATTGTTTAATACAACTTTTGTTAGTGCTTCGTTAGTGCTCTTTAGTGCTTTACAAATTTTTGAAATTCATAGAACGTTTCACGAGATAATTAACATTATTTAATGACGTGCCAACTTCACACCTAGCACGTCATTAGTCAAATATCAAATTGTTTAATACATCTTTTGTTAGTACTTCGTTAGTGCTTTTTTGTGCTTTAAAATTTCCTAAATCCATAAACCCTTTAATGAAATAATTCATATTATTTATTGACGTGCGAACTTCACACCTAGCACGTTATTAATAAAATTGCAAATTACTTAATGCATTTTTTGTTATTGCTCCGTTAATGCTCTTTAGTCTTTAGTGCTTATTTTTTTTTTTAGAAATTAATAAAACGGTTCACGAAATAATTAACATTATTAATTGACTTGCCAACTTCACACATAATACGTTATTAGTAAAATTTCAAATTATTTAATACATTATTATTAATTTTTTTGTAATTCATAGAATGTTTCATGAGATAATGAACCTTATTCAATTTCACACCAAGCCCGGCATTAAAAAAATATCAAATTATTTAAAATATCTTTATTTAACATCGATAGTAGATAATAGTTACTCACGGGTCTTAAAACCCTCGCTACGCTGACCAATTCCTGACTAAATACTAGCTTTACGTATTTGTATCGTACAATATTTCATCTAATGAAGCCTTGTTACTATACAACCGTTTTACAAACTTAAAACTAACAACTAATCCTCAATTTTACGCACTGTCGTAGATAAAGTAATTTTTATCTACAGTTTGACTTTTTAACTACAAGTTGTAAGCTTACATTGCTTAAACGATAGTATAGCGAAAATAAATCTGGCAATAATATTTGTTTTACATACTTTCTATAAGAACTGGCGCCCCTTAGAACTGACCAATTAAGTCGTAGTTCAAAATTTTATAAAAAAATGTCCATTTGTCATAAGTGACATAACATCATTGTCATCGCGACAGAATATATATATATATATATATATATATATATATATATATATAAATATATACAGGCTGTCCCAATAAGCTTGCCCACTGTTGGTAACTTTTTACCTCTTGCTAAGAGAGGTATTGGAATCATGCTAAAATTCGCATATCCAGATTTTAGCGGATAAGCACGTTTTATGGTCCCTACAATCCGATTGTAACATTTTTAAAATGATGTCTGTGTATGTATGTGTGTATGTATGTGTGTGTATGTGTGTGTGTATGCGTGTGTGTGTGTGTGTGGATGCGTGTGTGTGTGTGTGTGTGTGTGTGTGTGTGTGTGTGTGAGTGGATGCGTGTATGTGTTTATGTATGTGTGTATGTATGTGTGTCTGGATGTTGGAAGGACGATTCCTCAAAAACTATAAGACTTAAAAAATATTTAAATGCAGTTTCCTCAATCTGATATTCCTGGGAAGAGCTGAAAAGGTTTTGGCAACAATTGGACAACCGGAATTAGTAGTTACTTAAAAAAATCTTCCAAATATTATTTTTTGGAAAATTGCTATTACAAATATTAAAGAATATAAAATTCTCTATCTAGTATTTTGAATTTTTTTATAATATCTTCTATAGATTTAGAGATAGAGACTTGTAAATATATAAAGTATCTCATTGTATCCATCAAATAGCCCATGGAAATCAGTTGAAAAATTAAAATGTTTATAAATGACATAAATGTCAGTGTCAAAAATCCAGAGACATTACTGAAGGCTTTTTCTGGGAAGTACATTTAATATTTCTTATTTTATCATTAATTAAATATTTAAAATTATAGATATAGCTGCCGTACGTTAAATTAACTCTCTTCATGAATGCGGAAAGCCTAAAATTCGTACTTGGACAAGTCGATGTGTAAAAGTAATTATAATATGCTATTTTTATAACAAAGAAAAGACTCCGTCAACATCTAATGTTGGTATAAACAGAAACGGGAATCATTTCTAAGCCAAAGTATATTCAGTAACAGGTCAACTAAACACGCGCTTGCTATGCATATGTATATTTCATCATATACCTTTCAGAAATCCCGCCAATCTCGTCAAAGAATTGGAAGAATCTCGAACATTTAGAAGAGTAGGAGGAAACTATCATAAAATGAATTGAAAAATAAAGAACATATGTATTTAAAATATTTTGTTTGTTCCAGACATGTTAAATACAATATTTATAGCCTAATATGAAATTGGCGAGAGGTATTGTGCTGGCCACAACAAATTTTTTTATTTGAAGAGATACGAGGTTAGTTAAATAAGCAAAATTGTGCCATTTTGTATTAGAAAATTTGTCATGTAAACAAAATAGAAATTGTGTCAGCGGTTCCCAAAATATAGGACAAAATATATATTTTTTAAATAGAACCATATATTTTTTATTATCTTATTGCAAAGAATATTTTTTTCTCTTTCCCATAAGGTAATGTTGATTATGTACAATACTTTCAAATAAACGAGTTATTTACGGTTAAAAATTAAAATTTTGTAAACTGTTTTATTAGTTTATTTAGCCAAGTAAGCCATGTAAACAATTGAGTCTTTGTTTATTTGACGTTTAATAATTTTCCCTGTAAAGTTCTCTGTGTTTAATAATGTTTCATAACTTTACAAATGAAGAAAAGTTAGGTATGATCTTGCTATATGGCATCTGTGACGTAGAACGGTCGGCTCTCTTTCCAAAAGAGCTGAAATGTGCCTAAGAAATTATGGCTATCAATTTGAATATTTTCTTTAATTGTTTTGTTATTACTCTAATGCCCGGTTTCACCATTGACGAATAAATAGTTTATTCATCAGTTAAACTATTCGTCGAATAAAATAGCATATTTTTGTTCCACCAACGTCAGTTAGCAGTTATTCGACGAATAAATCGTCAGTTAAATTATCTGGAGATTTTTGCCCAGTTAAATATTTATTCAACGAATAGTTTGACATTTGACATTTTTATTGTGCGTGTTATAATATAATTGTTCAGTGGCGGTGGCGATCAGAAGGATATTTACAAAAGGTACCAATCTAAAACGGATAATAGATAAATATGAAAAATGCAGTTATCTTTAGTTGTTATTTATATTTCCGTCAATATTAGAATCTCATCTTCATCATTGTTGACATCTTCTGATGAAGAAATTGTTATTCAGGCGAAAAAGGAATGATCCCTATAATCACGTGATCATAATTTATAATCAATTTGACGAAGTAGATTTTCGCATGCGATTCTGATTATCAAAACAATGCGTTTAAGAAATTCTATATGATTCAGCATCATCTGGAGCCAATAAATGAAAAAAATATGCCAGTTCTTTTATGAAGGATATTTTTTTTGTGCAAATATATTCCATTCTTTAATATTTTCTTGTGACAACACATCGTCAGTTTTCTTATTTTCTATAATATACAAATATTCTTCCACTACAATTTTTAAACATTTTTTTTCTTCGTGAAGGAATTTTTTGCTTCTTTCCCTCTTCTTATTTATATTTTCACTCATTTTCATTTGATTTCAATGACATAAATGTAAAAATTATTTTCGTTGACAGCGAACATGACAGTTTTGTCAGGGAGATGAACTTGTTAGCTGTATACTCAATGCAAAATAATGGAAAGAAACATAATATTCCGTGAATAACTATCTATTCAACGATTTTGGTTGGTGAAACGAAACTTTGACTAACCGATGAATAAAATTTATTCGTCAGATAAATATTTGTAAATTTATTCGGCATTGGTGAAACCGGGCATAAAATAAGTTAATAAAATAATAATTTTATAAAAGACTAAATAAACTAATAAAAGATCATTTTTATTTTTAAACGTAAATAACTCGTTTATTTGAAAAAAATTTACATGAATATTACCTTATTGGAAGGAGAAAAAAATACCCTTTCCAATAAGATAATAAAAAATATATAGTTCCATTCAAAAAATATATATTCTGTCCCAAATTTCGGGAACCGCTGACACAATTTTTATTTTGTCTGCATGACCAATTTTCTAATATAAAATGGCACAATTTTACTCATTTAACCAACCTCGTATCTCTTTAAATAAAAAAGTTACCAATAGTGAGCAAGCTTATTAAGACACCTGTATATACAGGGTGTTAATACTAAGTCGTTACACCTGAAAATGGTAGTTAGAACTCATTAAAACAAACAACTTTTCTTAGTTACAATTTTTGATTTGGTGCCCCGGTTCGTAGTTATTTGAGTTTTTTTGTTTTTCTAATAATCGTCATAACTCCCTTATTTTAAAGACTATTGAATTTGTTTCTTTCAAAGTTACCTTTAAGCTCTCTAAAACATTTGGCATGTACAATTATTTTTTATTTTTTTAAATGACAAAATGGCTATCGATCAAAAATTTCAAAACATGATTTTTTGATAACCACTCCATCGATTTTTGAAAGTAAAACACTTATAAAATCTTTAAACTATCTACTACAACATTTGTCCAAAACATTTTTTTCAATCTATTCCAAAAAAAGTTTTTATTCATTTAATTGACTTATAAATACAGTGTGTTCAAAAATAACCCTAATTTGGAGTAGACTATGAACAAAAATGTATATCAATTTGAAAGTATTTAATTAAATGTCAATTTGATACGAGATATTGTCAAAAATGTTATCTAAAGAAATATTCTTGTATGCTTATTTTAGAAATAGAAATAAATTAGAAAACGGTGAAGGGCAATAATCTGTATCCTCCTTTATCTTTTCTCCTTAAAATTACATTTCACGATCAATTGTAACAACTTTATTTTTGAATTGAATAATGATGAGACATACGTTTCTGTGTTCATAGCCTTCTCCGAATTAGGGTTTTTTCTGAATACACTGCACTTATGTAAGTCAAGTAAATAAATATTATAGATGCGCCGATTATGACTTTGGCCGACTAGCCGACTAGCCGAAGATAGTCGGTTGTAAAGAGGCCGATCACGGTTTCGGGGATTTCCGTGACGTAAATGTTATATATATGTTTTCTTTACAAGCAAGTAATTTTAGAAACTGATTACCAAAGGAAAGGATGCTTTGCTTTACATTTCAAAATGTGTAAGACTGATTGTAAAATAAAAATATTAATAAACAATCAAGGTTTTTATTTAAAGTAATTCCCCCTACATACGTTTTATTGAGAAATACATACAAAGTAAAAAGCCGGATAGTCGGCGCTCTTTGCCGAATAGTCGCTGACTACGATAACGGCCGGATAATCTGCTTTACCGACTAGTCGGCACATCTTTAGAATAAATACTTATTTTGGATAGATTGAAAAAAATGTTTATGACAAATATTACACTAGGTAATTTAAGGATTTTATAAATGTTTTACTTTCGAAAATCGATGGAGTAGTTATCAAAAAAACATGTATTGAAATTTTTGATCGATCGCCATTTTGTCATTTGAAAAAATGAAAAATAATTTTAAATATCAAATGTTTTAGAGAGCCTAAAAGAGCACCAAATCAAAAATTGGAACTAAGAAAAGTTGTTTGTTTTAATGAGTTCTAACTACCATTTTGAGTGTAACGACTTAGTATTAACACCCTGTATATATGTATATACGACTTTCACAATGAAAAACTACATGTTTATCAACACTGATTTTTAGAAAAATATAACTGCCTATAGTTAAGTAATAAATCGAATTTAAATTGTAAACCATTTCAAAAAAGTCAATTTTAACAAACAACATTGTTTTCAGAGAACATATTGATTTTTTTACAAATTTTTGAACCATGATGTAATTGGTCAATTTTAAGGGGCTGCAGTTCTTATTGAAAGTATGTAAAACAAAAATTATTGCCAGATTTATAATCTATAGGGTTAGAGCTCCTACCGGTTACGCATTGTACGCTTACTTACATAACATCCGGTATATTATACACGACAATAAACAAAGAGTCTTTATCGGTTAGTGAAAATAACACCTTTTGTCGATAAAGTATCTCTTTATCGGCTTGCATAATAAATAACTATTTATTAGTGCTTCTTTAGTGTTCTTTTTTTTTAAATTGGTTTCGGCCTCATACTTTCGTATATTGGCCCGGAGCTATTTTTAATGGGATATTTTTGGAACACACACAACATCCAAGCCCCTGGTGGGAATCGAACCCACGACCCCAGAGCCAAGCGGTGAAGGTCGCTTGAACGCTGCCTTAACGCGCTCGGCCACCGAGGCGGCTCTTTAGTGTTCTTCTGTGCTTCAAAAATTTTTGAAATTCATAGAACAGTTCATAAAATAATTAATATTACCAACTTCACACCTAGCACATCATTAAAAAATATCAAATAATTTTTTTCGAAAACAGTCATGAAAAGTTAATATTTACATGGGTACTATGAATACGCAGAACGTAAAAGACTGTTTTCTACTCCCTTGCGTGAAGTGAATACTTCACGTATCAATTTTTATGTGTGAAGTTTGAGTTTTTGCACACTGTGCGTGAAGTAATATTTCACGCACCGTTTATTATTTTAAATATTACAAACTGAATTGTATTTTAATAAAATAAAGCTGTTAAACACCCGTAACGTTGGTAACCATGGTTACACAAGTCGATAATACAGAGGGTTTACGTTTAAAGAATGACAATGTGAAGAAAAAATATATTTTATTGCAAGGTCGTAGAAAAAGTATAGTATGTAAAACGTGTGTGAAGCCTATTTTACATTCGGGTGGTTTGCAATACTCGCCTTTGGCTCGTGTCGCAATCTCCACCCTCATGTAAAAATTTCAGCTTCACACACTTGCCACATAATATCGTCGCGTTCAAGGCAAAACGGCCTAAGCGCCAAAAAATCGTAATTTGCGATTTTGGTACCTTTCGATAGATTGGCGTAACCTCCATCTATTAAACACAGTGGCATAAGTACGAAAAATTTATTTAAGTAGATATTTCACTTTGAAGTTGCGCAAGCGACAATCACAATTTTATTACGCAGGCTTAAAATGGCATATGCTCCATTTCTACGTAGTTTCTTATGGGTGAATGCAGAGTGAAATGGCCCGAGTTATTGATGTCAAAGTAAGTGTTTTAAAAAATCTGCTTACTTTTAATGCAGTTAAGACATTAAAAATATATTTGTATAAAAGCGCAGACAGTTATTTGTGTCTCCTGGCTTATTATGTAAATGGCGCTTGTGTCGTTTTGCCTTGAACGCGACGATATACTATTTTATACTCCGATGTGTAAAGTTGATACTTTACACACTGCAGACAGTGTTCTTTTTTGTTCCAAAAATTTTGAAAATCTCATATTCTTCCATGAAATAATTAAAATTATGTATTCAATGACGTGCAGGCCTAGTACACATGGACGCCGGTAGCATAGTGCAAGATGGCGCAATTGCATTACCTTTGAATTTCGAAATAAATTAATCCTTTGCTAGTTATTCGTATAGGTATTTCAAGTTATAGCAATATCGGTAAAATTCTATAAACATAATGTAACGACAATAATAATGGCCAAGCTTATAGCGTTCTTAGTAGATGGCTCTACATGTGGTTATTTACCTCTCATCTTCTTGGATGATTTGTCTTTCGTACACTCAATGTAGTCATTGTCTTCTAGAGGACACCACACTGATGAGCTCCATTAAGAGTAAAATGCGCCTTTTTGTCTGGTTGTGTGGACAATTTCTAATAAATGACCGAGAGATTGATTCAGACTGAAATCTTGTGAAACGTGTCAGGTATGATTTTTTTCAAAAATTGTAACATTGACGACCACATTTTTATCACAAATGTATATCTACGCATACAGTAATATGGACCACCTTTCAGAAATTCCTGCCGGTCGCCATGCTAGCCAATTAATAATATTAATAAAATAGTAAATTTATTTATGTATTTTAAAAATATCACTGTTATAATCATATTATTTTCTGTTATGTCAACTCTCGAATGTCAAAGTGACATTTTGATTAACGGCCGTTACTATGGCAGCGGCCGCGAAATTCAATCACACGGCCTATATTGTAGGCGCGAAGTGTTAACTTCACGTGCGGTTGCACAAAAATAGCTGTCACATTTCTAGCGGTAAATACGAAATGTGACAGCTATTCAAACTGATGCATGCGCACTGTGTTATGAAATTTAAGAATGAGTGTGCGTGTTGAGTCGAAATTGTTGCCATTTTGTATTTTCGTATTTACCGCTAGAAATGTGACAGCTATTCAAACTGACGCATGCGTACTGCTTTATAAAATATAGTCTAAAGGTGGGCTAAAGCTAGCATGAGACAGAGCTTAAGATCGAGTCCGAAGTGAAGAATGGACAAAACATATGATAGCTCACGTGATCTTCCGTGCCCCATATTTACTACTAACGACTATTCAGAGTTTAAAACAAAGTATCACTTCCAGTTAATCATTCGTAATCGTATACCTGCCAGTTTTCCCTTACATACGTGCGTAAAGGTATTAACATGTTAATATGAAAAGTTTTGAGTTATATTTTATTTAAATTTTTTTTTTTTTTCATTAAAATCTATAAGGAGCTTTAAGTAAAGTAAAAGCCTTTATTACTAAATTTTAAAAGTTTTGATTAATATTTCACGGATCACTTTTTATTATTGCACTATTGGCAGGAAGTAAAACATCGGTAGTCTATCTAGTTTCAAAAAAAGAAGAAGGGTGCAAATGTTTATATTCACTTATACGAGAAATGGAACAATTTGTCTCCGAAACGTCCTATGTGACAACGAATTATAATAAAAATTTTGGAACCTAAAGGCCTATACTCGAGAAATTTTTCAATCATTTAGAATGCATATTTTATTATTTGATTTCACTTAATTAAATTTAAACGAATATTTTTTATACAAACAAATATTTTACATCTCTGATTAAAATTTTAACTTCTAAACAATATTGGATCATTTTGTTCACAGCAATAATAAATCTGTCATTTGACATTTAATTTTGTTTATTTAACTCTTAGTTAAAATTTTAACCAGATATTGAAAAACCGGCCCTAAGTATGTCTTGTCCTGTATTAAAATAATAAAACAAAATCGTATCTAAACAGCCATTGTATCATTTAACACGTAATTTTAATTATTTCGTGAAACGGTTTATGAATTTCTAAAAAAAAAAAAAAAAAAATTAGCACTAAAGAGCACTAAAGGAGCAATAACAAAAATTCTATTAATAACGTGCTAGGTGTGAAGTTGGCATATCAATAAATAATATTAATTATTTCATTAACGGGTGTATGGATTTCGAAAAATTTTAAAGCACTGACAAAAGATGTGTTAAACAATTTGATATTTTACTAATGAGATGGTAGGTGTGAAGTTGGCACGTCATTAAATAATGTTAATTATATCGTGAACCGTTGTATGAATTTCAAAAATTTTTAAAGCACAAAAGAGCACTAACGAAGCACAAACAAAAGTTGTATTAAACAATTTCATATATTACTAATGACGTGCTAGGTGTGAAGTTGGCACGTCATTAAATAATGTTAATTATCTCGTGAACCGTTGTATGAATTTCAAAAATTTTTAAAGCACAAAAGAGCACTAACGAAGCACTAACAAAAGTTGTATTAAACAATTTCATATATTACTAATGACGTGCTAGGTGTGAAGTTGGCACGTCATTAAATAATGTTCATTATCTCGTGAACCGTTGTATGAATTTAAAAAATTTTTAAAGCACAAAAGAGCACTAACGAAGCACTAACAAAAGTTGTATTAAACAATTTCATATATTACTAATGACGTGCTAGGTGTGAAGTTGGCACGTCATTAAATACTTTTAATTTTCTCGTGAACCGTTCTATGAATTTCAAAAATATTTAAAGCACAAAAGAGCACTAACGAAGCACTAACAAAAGATGTATTAAACTATTTGATATTTTAATAATGACGTGCTGGGTGTGAAGTTGGCACGCCAATAAATAATGTTAATTATCCCATGAACCGTTGTATGAATTCCAAAAATATTAAAGCACAAAAGAGCACTAACGATGCACTAATTACTAATATAAAAAAGTATATTTGTGCTTCCAATGACGTGCCAACTTCACGGACCCATATGGAACTTACGTTTCTAGGTTTTTTCAGAGACGCAGCCAAGATCAGAAACTAGTGTAATATTTACTCCCTGTTCTAGTAATTTAGATGACAATAACTGGGACATTCTTTTACTTAATTGCCAGTCGCTATCATTTGACAAAGTAAACTTAATTTCTACTGAATATTTACATAATTATAATAATCTTAAGTTCTTATGTTTCACAGAAACATGGTGTAATGAAATGTCTGTAGATTTTATTAATTTTGATAATTTTACCTGTGTTTTTGCAGATCTGTTCACATAGGCGGAGGTGTAGGGATCTGGTGTCATAATAGTCTTTTAGTAAATGTGGATCAAATTAATATTTCTCATTTTTGCATTGAAAAGCAATTTGAAATTTGTGCCGCTCTATGGAAACCAGACCCTTACAACTCTATTCTAATTATTACTTTATATAGATCGCCTTCCTCGGACTGTAAGTTATTTTATGAAAAATTAGAATGTGTTTTAGAATCGATCTACAAACCAGAGTTTAAAATATTTATATGTGGCAATTTTAACGTAGATCCTTCCCGAGATTTTAATGAATATAATAATATCTGTAACCTTCTAGCTTGTTACAACACTACTGGAATAGTTAAGGTCGCTACTAGAGGAAAACATATTTTAGATCACTGTTTTACAGATATTTCCAATTGTAAGTATGTTGTATATGAAAACTTTATATCTGATCATAGGACTGTACTTATCAGAACTAATATTAGTAATTTGTCTTTATTAGAGCCATTTGTACATAGGAGAAATTTTAACGACACTAATATCAGAAATTTCATGCTAGATTTGGCGAAAGAATCATGGTCTGATGTTTATTCACATTCAGAAACTGACGATTCTTTTAATTGTTTCATTGATATTTTTTCATATTATTTTCACAAACATTTTCCACTTGAGAAAATTAAGTCTAAAGTTTCTAGCAAACACTGGGTAAATAATGAAATTAGAATCTCCAGTATAAATTTGAAATCATTATTTTATTTGAAGAATGCTTACCCTGAACTTGCAGCCATTTACAAAGAAGCTAAACTCTCACATTCTGTTTTAGTAAGGCAAACTAAAAAAGAATATCACCAAAATAAAATCATTAGTTCGGATAACATGATGAAAAGTGCATGGGAGGTTATTAATTCCAAATCTAAATCCAAGGTTAATCTAAATCTGGAAATAGAGCATGATAATATATCATCAGATAATCCTCAAGTTATAGCAAACCTTTTTAATAATTTTTTTAAGGACTGTCCTCTAAATATTCTACAGCGTATTCCAACAGTCAACAATACTTGCGATAATGGTCGTAAGGGAGATAATATCAGCGTCAATAATTTATTCCTTTTTCCTTTTTGTGAAGAGGAACTATTGAATATCATTAAATTAAAAATACAAAACAAAAAATCTTCTGGGCCAGATGACATTCCAAATTTTATAATTAAAAAAGTATCTCATCTTATTTCAGCACCGTTAACATTCATTAATAACACATCTTTTGCAAATGGCACTTTTCCAGAAAAACTAAAACTGAATAGAGTAGTTCCCATACACAAAAAAGGTGAAAGGAAATTAATGGATAATTATAGGCCTGTAGCTTTAACTTCCGGCTTCTCCAAAATTCTAGAATACTGCTTCTTATATAGATTTGAACATTTCCTAAATAAAAACGATATTATTTCTAATAAACAATTTGGTTTTAGAGAAAATAGTTCAACTATACACGCGTTACATTGTCTTTACTCCACCGTTGTAGAATTTTTACATAATGGAGAATGCCCGGTAGGTATTTTTTGCGACCTTAGCAAAGCGTTTGACTGTGTTGCTCATGACAGGTTACTAGCTAAACTTGAAGACATTGGTGTTAGAGGGGTTGCTCTTAAATGGATTGCTAGTTTCTTGCAAAATAGATACCAATACGTATCTCTTAAATATAGAGATAATAACTCTATAGATAAATTTGTGAATTCAGATTTAGTGCAAATAAACGTAGGGCTACCTCAAGGTACTATTCTAGCACCTATTTTGTTTATTATTTATGTGAATGATCTTACGAAAATTCTACCGGATGAAAATACTCCTGTGCTATATGCCGACGATACTTTAATAATTTCTAATAAAAATAAAATCAGAATATAAATTTATTAAATTCTTGGTTTCATTATAATAAGCTTTTTTTAAATGACTCTAAAACTAAATTATTAATTTTTCATACTCACCAAAATAAAAATAATCAAGAAATAACATTAAAATTCCCAAACTGTGAAAAATCCAATGATAAATCAACGAAAGTCCTTGGTTTGATAATTAACGAAAATTTGAACTGGAAACAACAATGTGATGAATTGATTAAGAAGTTGAACTTTATTACTTTTCAAATTAAACATCTACGGCAATTTTTAAACATTACTCAACTTTTAATGTTCTATCATGCCTATGTAGAATCACGACTTCGCTATGGGATCTGTTTTTGGGGCAATTCTCCTGATTGTGCCAACGTTTTTCTCAGCCAAAAGAGAATTGTGAGAGCCTTAGTTGGAGCAAGATATCATGAAACATGTAGAAATATTTTTTAACAATTAAAATTATTAACGTTAACAAGTATTTATATTTTTGAGATGTGTCTTTACATACATAAGAATAAGAATTCTTTTACTTTAATTTCAGCTAAACATGACCATGATACTAGAAGCCAAAATAATTATTATATCCCTAGTTCAAGACTAGATATTGTTAAAAATTCTCCAAATAGATTTGGTCTTATTTTATATAATAAACTGCCAGACTTAATAAAATCGGCTGTGTCCGAAAGTACTTTTAAAAAGAATTTGAAATTGTATCTTCTAGAACACAATTTTTATAATGTTAATGAATTTTTAATCTTGTAGTTCAATGTATCCTAATTTTATATATTTTATTGACGTCTATACACTTCTTGTGTCTTCAGAAAATAAATTTATTATTATTATTATTATTATTATTATTAATCTTTGTTTGCTTAACCATTTTCTGGTGCATCATAAACGCCGTTTCTTTTAGTCTTTGAAGTACAAGAATATCATGTAGTGGGATATTATTTTCTTCCGCCCACTTTATAATTACAAAGTTTAATTGTTTTATTTTCTCTCTAAATAAACTTAAGAGAAGGCTGACGGCACCTTGATCATTGGATAGTTTTTCGCCACATATTTTTAAAGCACGGAGACCATACCTTTTTCTAAAGTTAGAAATCCAGCCCCTGCTAGCTCTGAAATTATCATTTCCATATGATTCGGTATAAAACTGTTTTGCTTTAGCAGATAAAATTACATAAGAAATTGGGGCGTGCCTTGATCTTTGTGTACAAAACCATGCATACAAACGAGTTTCCATTTCTGGATATTTAGCTTTTCGTATTGTTTTTCTGCTACCGGGACCAGAATCACATTTACCAATATGTCTAAAAAAGTGACACATACGTAACAAAAGTTCAAAATGGTCCTAAAATTAACATACCTGTTGATTTTTGTCTTGGCCTTTTTAATGTCAGAAATTGTTGATGTTCCAACTCCATACTCATTTGCCAACACTTTTCCACTTTCACCGCGGGCTAGTCTTCCAATTATATCGGACTTTTGTTTTATTGACAACGTTTTATGTTTTCTTTTAGATGGTATTTTAATATGTTAGACGAAACGAGGTACCTAACTGCCCAAACAAAAGCTACACACTGCCTGTGTGAATCCCAGATATCGGAATATACATAGTTAGGGGAATCACTTAGATTTCCTGTATAATTTGAATAGAACAGTCGTTTAAAAACACAGATCCGGATTATCAAGGACTACCAAATCCGGATTATAAAGTACACAATGTATTTAAAATGCTCGTCCGGATTACTGAAGAATCCGGTTTATTGAAGATCCGGATTATTGAGGTTACACTGTATTGTCAAAAAATGACAGCAATGTGTCCATTTTAAAATGCAACATTATAAATAGTATTGCAGCACAGGAAATACCGCCAAAACACATCACAAATGGTGTCAATTCTTATTTCGACCGACTAGAATATTGCCTTCTTAGAGTACTACCCCCTTATTGGGGGTATTTTTTAACATTTATTACATGAAAGTTATGAATTTTTGTAAGCTAAAGTTTTTTAAGATGTGCAACATTCATGTTTTGATTATTTGTTAATAGTATGTACGCTAATTTATAGGAAATTAGTTTTGATAATACAAAAACTACAATTTTGTATGTTGCATTTTAAAATTGACAAATATTACATAGCTGTCATGTTTTAACAAAAGTGAGTAACCATGGAAGTGATTCGCCATATGTTGCATGTTAATAGTTATTTACGATATAAGTGGGGTATAGACATTATTAACGTACGTATTGTGAATTACCCTACGAGCCCGTAGGGCGAGTTAGGGTAATCACATAGTGCGTTAATAATGTAGTACCCCACGAATATCGTACAAAGTTTTATATATCACCGTTAAAATTATTTCAAAATAGCATCATTTTGATAAAAAAATAAATTAATCAAGATGACGATAGGATCTATTTTGTTTGAAAATCACAGAAAAGCGTTAGTAGTCTATGATCGTGTCTCAGTTACCGAATAACAACAAACTGTTATTCTAAATAAATTTTTCTGATGTCAAACCGTTTTGTTGTGATTTTCTTCGAAAATGAGTTTGCCAGGCTGTTCTTCTGAATTTACTGGTCATTGTTTCCGGCGCACCTCCACTACAATGTTGGCAAATGCAGGAGCAGATCTCCGCGACATAAAAAGGCACGGTGGATGGCGTTCTGATTCCGTTGCGGAAGGCTATATACAGACTTCCGCTGAGAATAAGAAGAAAATCGCTGTCCAAATTTTGGGGAAGAATGGGGCAGTTTCATCCGAAAAATCTGATGCCACCGTCTCGGTTACTAATTCTAGTTGTACAAGCACACAAGTAAAAACGGCCAGTGTTAACGAAGGTGTTAATTTATATAACTGTTCAAATTGTGTTATTAATATTTATAAACAATAAATAATTATCTTTTCTTGGATTTGTGAGTTGTCAATTTCATTACCGCACTAGTGTGGTAATAATTTCATTAAAGCATTCATTGGGCTAACAAGTCCATTACATAACTAAAATGAGTGGGATATGGTATAACTTATCCCACGGTGATATATAAAATAAATTCCCTATAGTTTATTATGCAATGAGCATGTAATGTGTTCTAAGACTATTCAATAAGAAATTGAACTTTTGTGTCAGGTACGCTTAATTAAAAAATACATAAAAGTTTATAATTTATAATAATAAAATAAAAAATAACATTTAAATACAGGCCGGTTTAGACTACTATATCTAGTGCTCGTATTAGTATTCGAACTCAAAATAGCGGCATGTGATAGTGTTTTGGCCATGCGAGCCGAAATACTGACCACGAGCAATTGGCTCGTCAGGAACCTCTCGTTGTCGGTATATCAAAGGAAACTAGTCGAGACTTGCAAGTTTTTTGGACGGAAAGCTCGTAATACCGATCCTTACGCTCGCGCACACGCACGTGTGCTGTTTTTACCTTCCGTCACCTTTAGGTAAGGAAGGTATTGTCTTTGGTCAAAAAATTCGGTAGTGAGTTTTTAATGAATAAGCACGTTTTAGGGTCCCTACAATACGAATTTACTATTTTTAAGATGATGTCTGTATGTATGTGTGTGTGTGTGTGTGTCCGTGTGTGTGTGTGTGTGCGTGTGTGTGTATGTGTGTCCGTGTGTGACAATTTTTTCTCCGACGATAACTCCAATACTACAATTCTAAAAATTATAATTCTTTCGTATTCCTCTTCTGTACATCCATATGAAGAGTTGATTAGATTTTGGTTATAATTGATCCACCGGAAGTACCCTTATTTGAAGTTTTTAACAGTTTTTCTTAAAAAAACGCAGTTAAATATTATTTTTTGACATTTTGTTATTATATTTATTAAAGAAAATACTCTTCTCTATATGGTTTGATTATTCATTTTCCTTCATATTCAATAGATGTAGAGTTAAAGAATTATAAAGAAATTAATTTTCAAAAATTAGTCAGCTTTGTTATTTATTATGGAAACAGCTGACATAATTATTCAAAAAAAATTAATTGACAGATGTCAGTTGCAAGTGCAAAACCAAATATGGAAAAAAAGTATAGGATCTAAAATTGGTATGTCATAGTGTTGCTCGCAAGTGACACTCAGAGAAAGGCCAAAGAGAAGATGGAAGGACATTACTTAGTGTAGTTTATGTTATAATTTTATTGGATTTATAGAACCTTTTTAAATGAAATTTTGGTATGGAATTTGTAAAAAATAGTATGTGTTCGTGTTCGATTTTACATGATATTATATAGAATCTGTTCCAAGGACCTTTTGGTATGGGATTTGTACAAAATACATGGAATTGACGGAAGGTCTTGTGCTGGCCACAACAGATTTTTTATATTTTATTTCAAATACCATCGTGTTTTTAACGTATTTTCAAAAAAAAAAAACTTATTATCGGGTGCGGGCGAGATTCCCTCATGATTATGTTAAACATTTTATTTTACTCTGATTTTTTCATACTTTGACCTTTCCATTTTTCGTTTTTACTTAGTCTGGAGGGAGGACCTTTGGCACTTTCATACAAACAACAATATTGGGAGTTTTACAAACAATAGCTGACTAATCTACCCACTTTTTCAATACAGTGACGAAATTATAATGTAAAATTTCTTGAAATATTCTGGTAAGTCCATCACGATTTATATGCCCTATGATATTTATTTCAACATGTAAACTTATTGTAGATAATCATAATATTGTAACAAACTATGGCTGATGATGGAAGCATTACAATGCTTCCGAAACGTCCCACCAATACAATGATTTTATAAAACTTTATGTTTTCGTTTTTCCCCCACCTTTTTGATATATTAGGGCCGGTCTTTCCACCTTCGGATAAAGTTCCGGATAAAGTTATCTGGTGGATAAATCAAAAATGTGTCTTTCCACCTTCAGATAAGGTTATCCGCCAGATAAATATTGCCTATCCGACAGATAAGTTATCCGGAACTTTTGTACCGGATAAATATGATATCTGACAGAAACATATGAATCAAATGCAATAAATCGAAAAAAAATGTCAAATACATGATATTTTGATAGAATACAAACATGTAATTTCACATATTTAATTATTATTTATTGTTATATATGGCGCCAGAAAATTTTCCAATGGGGCAAAACTAATGTTCATTCCTACAAACCGTATTTTTTTTTTGTCATACCAAATTTTAAATAAATACACACCCGATTATGGGTATCAGGGATATGGAGAAAAATAAATATATACAAACAAATAAATCATTACACATCTAAACTTTGAGAGACAAGAGTTCTTGCTTCTCAGATCTTGTTCTATCATCATTTCACTGCAGATTGTCCATCCCTGGTTACTCATTCTTACTGTTAACATAGTTAGTATTGTTGTAATTAAATCAAATTGTTATAATCAAGTATTATCATTATTGTCATCAAGTTTAATCATTACCATGATGAAAATTGTCTTCCAATTATACTATTTTAAAATTAATTTTAGAGGCAATACACTTTTTTTTTGTCGGTCCAAAGGAGGTCATTCTTAATCCCTCGCCGCTGTATATATCTTTTTATTTTCTATGACATACTTATACTTGCACCTTAGTACAAGTACAAATATAAAAATATTCCGTATTTCAATAATTTCAAAATTATTGGAGCTCTCACATTTCTTTCAATTTTTATAATCCTTATACAATTCCAAATATGAACAGAAAGCAGAATAGCCTGCACACATATTTATAATTACGTCAAAAAGATCATAACCACAAATGTCAAAACATAAATATTAAGCAACTTGATCGAAACAAAACTTATATTGAATTTTCTTGCTCTGCCTTATTACATTTGCAATGCTGTTGTCTCTTTTTAATTTTATTAGAGATTTTGGAACTGCTTATACTGCACTTATCTGTCGGATAGTTATCCGTCAGATAAATTTGAAATGAAAGACAGAAAAAAGTTATCCGTCGGATAAAGTCTCAGATAAGTTTATCTGGCGGATAGCTATCCGGAACTTTATCTGAAGGTGGAAAGACCGGCCCTAAGAGAGATAAAGTATTTATTAGTCGAAGACGTGTTTGTCACACGAACGAAGCGAGGGTTGCCTATTAAGTCCGAGAATGGTCAAAAATATTTACCTCTCGAATTGCATATAAGATTTTTTTACTCCCGATGATTTATCTTTTACCTTTTCATATTTACTGCCAGAAACCGCTAATATTGATACATCGAAACAAAGGATCTCAGTGTTCCATATTCCGTGGAAAATGTAAGAAGAAAAGCGCTGTCATCTGTGACATTTGATAGGCCAATGGTAACCTATAAATGGAAATACACTACTAAAATGATATTATACATCTTTTGTTTAGTGTCATATTTTTTATTTGCATAATTTATATATTGCAGTATTATAGATATTTTATACATTGCAGTGCTAGTGATATATATTTCTACTCTTTCGAAATTTGAAGATTATATGGACAATCAAGATATTTGAATTATTTAAGCAAAACTCCAAAATTCTATAAAATTTCAAAAAAATGACATAACCTTGATTTGTCAAATTAATGAATGGGACACGGAAAGAGCCTCCCGGTGAGTCTGAGAATACATTCGGGCGTTCCCTGGACAACGGTACGTGAGTGCCGGCTAATCTTTCCGCAACTGCACTACATATCTGATGAAGAACTTTGCCTGGAGCATGTCTTGACATTGACATTACATCAAGCAAGAATTTAATTTAAAGATATGTACTTAATGCAGATACGAATAAATAAATAAATGGAAATATTTATGAAATAAGGGCAATATGAAAGAAATTAAATTCAAAATCATAAATTATAAGAAAGGGCAAATATTTGACACAAATTTAAAATATCTAGCTGTTGGTATTTCACAAAGAGGAAGGTAAGGCAGTTGCGTAGAGATGTAAACCTAAAAATCGTCATATACAATACAGGATGTTATGTAAATAATCGTACAACGCTTAACCGATGGTAAAACTAACCCCTTAAAGAGTAAATATGCCAATAATTTATGCTTTACATGCTTTCTATAAGAACTGGAGCCTCTTGAAACTAATAATAAAAGTACAATAAAATACAAAATCGACTTTTTTTTAAATGACCCCATTGTCGCCTTTATATTGTACATTATTGTACTTTTATTATTATTTCGCTGGTTAAGCTTACGGCGTTCTCGATTGATGGCTCTGCATGTACTTACTTCTAAAATCATTTTATCTTTCTGGGATTTTTATCATCTGCTCGCTCTACTGACTCAATGCGCCCTAGAGTTATCAGTACACCATACTGAAGGTCTCCAATAAGAGCAAAACTCGTCTGTAGTTCTGGTTGAGCGAGCCAGTCTTTGATCGAGAGGTTGACTCAGAGACTGAAATCTTTTAAAACATCTCGTCTTTTTTTAAATTGAAACTGATCTATTACGTCATAGATCAAAATTTTGTAAAAAAGTAAAAATCAATGTGCTCTCTGGAAAAAAATATTGATTGTTAAAATTAACGCTGAACATTTTTCCTCTCGCTAAGAGAGGTATTGGATTCATACTAAAATTCGCATATCCAGATTTTAGTGAATAAGCACGATTTAAGGTCCCTACAATCCGATTATAACATTTTTTAAATTATGTCTCTCTGTGTGTG
The DNA here is from genome assembly GCA_943142095.1 of Ophonus ardosiacus. Classification (NCBI taxonomy): domain Eukaryota; kingdom Metazoa; phylum Arthropoda; class Insecta; order Coleoptera; family Carabidae; genus Ophonus; species Ophonus ardosiacus. The sequence continues at coordinate 23,963,513 of OW964834.1, read as the reverse complement.
TGTGTGTGTGTGTGTGTGTGTGTGTGGATGTGTGGATGTGTGTGCGTGTGTGTGTGTGTGTGGATGTGTGTATCTATATATGTGTATATGTCTGGATGTTGTAGGTACGATTCCGCAAAAACTTGAGAAGACAAAGACTTAAGAACGGTTTAAGTATGGATTTCTCAATCTGACATTCCTGGGGAGAGCTGAAAAGGTTTTGGTAACAATTGAACAACCGGAAGTACTAGTTTCTTAGAAAAATTCTTCTACATATAATTTTTTGGAAATTTTTGTTATTAAATATTGACGATCATAAAATTCTCCATCTAATACATATTAATTTTTTATTATATCTTGTACAGATTTAGAGATAAAGATACTATAATATATTGAGTAATCTAATCGCAGAGGCTAACGCACTAAGGACGTGTTGTATGATAACGGGTTAACAGTAACCATGGCTCTTAACCAGAATATTTTTAGCTTTTAACAAAGTGTTAACGCATGAGATTTGACGTTTGTTTAATTATTTGTAATGGCTTTTCGGCGACGTTTGGTAGTTGAATCTGATTCTGAAGATGAATTATTAGAAAATGTTTTTAAGAAGTAGGAACTGATGCGATCACAACACAAGATAAGGTAAATAAATTATTATATAAAGTGCCTGAAGTATTCTTGGTTATTGGATAAAAGAAATAAGCAGGAATGCGGTCAATGTATAAATTTTTATTATGTCAGAAACCGACGTTTCGCTTCCTGTGGAAGCTCCTTCAGGGCGAAAGACTAATATTTTTAAACAATTTGTTAACTCGCTAAAAATTATTTTAAAATATTCAGCAGGAAGCGAAACATTGGCTTTTGATTAAATAAAATTTTATACATTGACTGCATTCCTGCTTATTTCTTTTATCTAATAACCAAGAATATTTCATGCACTTTATATAATAATTTTTTTACCTTATTTTGTGTTGTGATCGCATAAGTTTTTTTATTCTCTATTATATCTTTATACTGGGCGACAAAATCCACTAATTTTAAACAATCATCTATCGTAAAATTATATGTTCTATTACGCTTAGTTTTTGACATTTTGTAATTTTAAATTTTATGAAAACTGACGTATATGTCAAAATTGCAATAAAATAAAATTTATGTTTTGTTTTATATAGTATAATTTGGAAAAACTGATCCAGTGTTAATTGACAGACTGCTAGGTAACCTTTAGAAAAATAGAAATGGTACAACTAATTGTGTTTTTTAACCAGTGGTTAGGTTAACTGTATGTTACGTAACCGTAGATACTAACTGTGTATTGTACAACTGGCCCTAAGGAAATCAGTTGACAAATTCCAATGTTTATAACATAGTTTGTAAATGGCACATGTCAGTGTCAAAAATCAACAATTTTAGTGACATTCTGATAGCTTTTTCTGGGAAGTATATTTAATCTTTCTTATTGTTTTATTAATTAAATATTTGAAATTATAGGTAAAATGCATATATCCATCAGAAATACCGCCAATCTGGTTAACGAATTGGAAGAATCTCTCATATTTGGGAACTTCCTTATACAATGAAAAATAAATATAATTAGAATTATATGTGTGCAGAAGACATGTTAAATACGACAAAAAACAATATTTGGGTAAAGTTCTGTAATTTTTTGTTATAAAACGACGGATTGAAAGCGAAGTGCAACACAATACTTATATAGCCTAATATGGAAATGGCGACAGGTCTTGTGCTGGCCACAACAGGGGTAGGATTCCATAACTCGTAACAACTACAAATAACCATTGCTCTTGTTAAATATCAACAGCAACTATAGATAACAGTTGCTCACCTTATTTTCCAATTGATAAATAACGACTGCAAAATACCAGCCGTTCGGCAGCCATATTGAATTGTCAAATCTGACATTACTCAGTCGGCAATTTATTTGAAAGAAAACAGTAAGTACAAACAGTTTTTATGATAAATTGACTCCGAAAGTGATGACGTCAAAATCGACCGGGAATTACAAAACCTGAAAGTAGGCTTCCGGTTTCTTAACTGCATCTTGAAAGAGTTTGTTGTGAACGAACCGTACTAGCGCCAAATTTAAATAGCTGTCATCAAAGCTGTAATCTATAAAGTGAAATTAAACTTTTTTAGCATTAAAAATTGTTTCATATAAAGCTAATTTTATAACAATATTTTGCAATATAATCAATTAATAAAATGAATAATGCATATGACAAATATTGGACATGGAAAATAAAAGTAGGTAAGAAAAATTTGAAAAGTAGATTATCATATAAAAAAATATATTTGTCACATACGTATAAATAATATAGAGTGTTAATGAATACGTGTTACAAATTTATAGGGTATGTAGGGGATGCAAAAATAAAATAAACAAAATTAGTAACTGTAGTGAGAGATCGTAACAGCCAACGAAAATTAAAAAAGATAATGTATTGTTATGTCTAATTTATAAATGAATTACTTTTCCTTTTATAATATTAAGGTCTGCGTCATAAACTATTTTATGGACAATGGACATCACAGACCAAATGAACATAGTTTCAATCCACTGCATTTTCACCACGAACAATAAGTCTCTTTTCATCCACAAAAAAACTTATCATTTAAGAAAAACGAATCACTTGTTCTTGTTTTTTGTGCCACTGTAATTTGCAAAAGTTCAAAATCGTACCAGATGAGATAACAAGCGCGACTAAAACACTACGAACCGAATTGAAAGTAAGAACGGACAAAATAAATAAGTGATCAGGTGCAGAATACCAATCCTTTAAACAAAAGCTAGATCTATAACTATAGAATCAGAGGAAAATCTTTTCGTCCTCGCTGAAGAATGACAAGAGCCACAATAACATTATTTCTTGAAATATATTAAAATTTACTTCAATATAAGGTTTCTTAAAACAAATTACGCATATATTTTAATTTATTTTTTTACTTTAAATACATAAAACAGGAATATGTAACAAAATAACACCATTACATTTTCTAGTTTTCAAATAAGACAAATGACAGCTATTTAAATTTGGCGCAGTTCGGTTCGTTCACAATAAACTCTTTCAAGATGCAGTCAAGAAACCGGAAGCCTACTTTCAGGTTTTGTAATTCCCGGTCGATTTTGACGTCACGCTTTCGGAGTCAATTAACAAAATAATTTACTTATTTAAATTGGTCATATTAGATTTGGATAATAATAATCTTGTACTTAATATTTCGAAATTTTTTGTACATTATAACATAATTTAATTTCTCTTATTACGTAGCAGCAACAAATAACGATCGCAAGTTCACTTTGTAGTTGATATTTGCAATTGATATCATAACAAGTTCAAATGATAGGAACCGAAGTTATGGAATCCCACCCCAGATTTTTTGTATAGGGATACAATTATATTTTGTTTATTTGATATTCTCAAAATTGCTCAAAATGTCAATTATTTTCAACAATCAAGACTATGCAGACATGCAAAATAGTCGTGCTGCTGTAAGACGGTACATGTATAAAGATGTTATATGTCAGTTCCAGAGAACACATTGATTTTTTACCTCCCGCTATCCTTGGTAAGGGAGGCTAAAAATCACATATCGAAATTTTAGTAAATGAAAACGTTTTAAGGTACCTAGAATCCAATTTTAACATTTTCACGATGATGTTTGCATGTATATATATATACTGTGACGAAGTCACATTGTTTCACCATGAAAATGCCAACACGCCATCGTCCAGCGAACATCACCGACCACTGTGGGGCTGCAGAGTAGCATGTAATCGTCGTCCAGAAGCCGCTGTAGCACAAGAACAGGATTCTGCAGTCCGAACTGGCGGTGAAATGTCCATAACCTCACTTTGAGCACATGGCTAGCACGCGGTATTCTCCATGGAACTTCACCATCCACTTCGGGGTCATATCACGGCGTGTAAACAGTTTTCAGGGATAACTGTGACACAAGAACAGAATTCGACAGTTAAAATTGTTTTTAACATGCTTTTAACCTTACCTACAGCACATGGTGAGCACGCGGTAACAGCCAACAGAAAATCCTCTAGTTTCCAGCCTGCCACTATCTTTCCGGGGTTTTTCGAGGCCGGTATTTCACTGTGCACATCACACGGCAACTTCAAAAGCAACAGTTCACCTAGATTTCACAACTAGAGCACGCATTCCAGATCTGTCAAAACCGCAGCGCCAAATCCAGGCGGAATAAACTAGAACTTGAGATGTTTGTTAATTTTCATTTTATTAAAATATTATTGTAAATATTTTACCTGTTAGTTTCAAGCAAGAAAAACTGGATTTTCGCATTTTCACTTGCGTATAGAATTTTCTAGAAATATTTCAATAGCCAAGCCTCAAGACCAATAGTAAGCCGAGTTTCTTCTCCCACTCGGCCAATCAAATACGAATAAAGCCCTTCCACCTAAACCGCGCGCGTTTGAACTAGAGTTATCAAAATCCGGCTATAAAATACGCAGCAGCAGCCCTAGAATTCATTCTGTCTTCTGGCTAGCCGTTCTAGCCAGAACCAGGAGTTCCATAGCCGTTCTATGGAATAAAGTTCCAGTACCAGCCCCAGAAGGCAGAGTCCAGATCTTCTACAGCTGTTCTGTAGAATTCAGTCACCGATTGTCGCTGTTCGATAAAGTCAAAGTCCACAGAGTAAATATTACTTCACGTTTATCTTCAAAGTAAGAATATTTCACGTACTAAGTTTCTCAGAGTTAATATTTCACGTACCAAGTTTCACGGAGTAAAGATTTCACGTACAAGTTCTCAGAGTACATATTATTTCCAGTTTGTCAAGAGTATAAATAATATTTCGCGTACTAAGTTCACAAAGTTGATATATCCAGTTTTACTTGACAATAAAATTGTCAGTAGTTTGAATAACAATGGACACAGTTTCTCAGTCATTTATTAAATTGTACATAGTGTGTAAATAAACATTAGTTTAGTGTACTGCATTTTTCACTGCTCAAAAATATCCTAAGAATCCTGGCCTACACGACTAGCTATCCGCAAACCTTCCTCACCCTTCTCTCAGTTCCACGGAGATACAAAATGGCGCCCGAGCAAGAAACAACTCAGACTGCAGCGATGGGGGGTGAGGGTGACGTCACAAATTGGCACCAGAGCAGGGATGTCGTCACAATATATATATATATATATATATATATATATATATATATATATATATATATGTGTGTGTGTGTGTGTATGGATTTTGTCTTCGCTCTAACTCAAATACTATCATTCAGAAAATTCTGAAACATTGTATTTTTACCCTATTGTAATATGGAAAGAAACCATTAGATTTTAGTACAAATCGGATAACCGGAAATGGCACTTTACCAGAAGCTCATAATGGTTTCATGTCATTATGAAAATTAAAGATTATTGAATTTTCTACAGGAATACATTATTTATGTTTTACAGATAAATTAAAAAATCTTTTTTTATACATCCCAAAGCCTAAGATAAACCCAATTCCTTTGTTACACAGTTCATATTTCAAATGAATGTAACTGACAGCTGAATGTCACTGTCAAAAAACTAATCACTTTAAATTAATAATAGTGACATTTTGAAAAGAAAATAGTAAATAAAGCAATAGTTATATGCAATGGAACAGTTTGCAGCATTAGTTAATACGTAGGTATGTATTTAAATTAATAAAAATTAAATAGCGGGAGGTTTTGTGTTAGCCACATCAGATTGTTTTTCAAAATTTTACATTATTACATAATTAGTTAGTTTTAAAGGGCTCCAGTTCTTACAGATGCTGTAGAACAAAAATTATTTACAGATTTATTATCCACGGGGTTTTAACACTTTCGCTGCGTACGACGCACACGTTGCGTCCCTTATGTTGTCGAACCATTGCGCACGCCGCATCAGGTGCGTCCAGTACTCTATCTTGTTTCAACCGGCATTGTTTCGTCAGCCTTGTAAAGAGAACAATGTGCGTTGACCAGCATTGTCAGACAACTACAGAAAAGTTATTTGTGGGGTTAGTTTACAGTTTGATTTTTTTTTGCGTAATGGGTGACAACGACCAGGGCTATTTACACTCAAAAAAGCTAAAAACACAAATATTAAAATAATGGCTATTACATAAATAAAATATAAAACATCAAGCAAATAAACATGATTTGTCTAAAATGTTGATTTCAGAATTCAAGAGGTTGGACACATAGGTGCGTCGTTAGCATTACCGAACAAAATGTGTCCACAATGCTGCCGACGCACCGTATGCGTTTAAAAAAAAAAAAATACTGAAAAATAAGAGTACAGACTTCTACATACACATAATATTAACAAATTGAGAAAAAAAAACTAGAATTGTGCCAAAACTCATTACCGCGTTGCGGGTGCGACGCGTGCATTAATACGCAGCGAAAGTGTTAAGTTTTAAGTACACTTTGAGAGAAAAAAAAAAATCAGACAATGTGGGGTGATCTTATTACTATTAATTTTATAATTATCTTTTTTTTCAATGTTATTTCTTTCGTCATAGTCAGCAGGGTTGCTATGTAAAAATAAATTTGAATGATTTTAGTTACAAGGCAACAAAATTATACTTGCTTTGTTAACGTCAGTACAAGTTACATTCATTGCTACTGGCAGAGAAAGTAAAACTTTGTCGCCTAGTAACAATCAATATTATTTATTGTCTAACAAAGCAAAAAAGTGAAAGATGCAATTCCGTGGCGATGTTTCATGGAAGATGTGGAGCTGAGTATTTGAATTTAGCCTTTTGTAAATGTAAACAGGATTGCTATGTAAAAACAAATTTGGATTATACGATTGGCAGTTGTACGAGGCAACAAAACATACTTTTAATACCAATCGGTGCAAAATTTCTTTGTAGCTATGACGAAAACCTGACATATAAAATACAAATAATTGTCATCAAAAGAAACAAAATAAAATGTCTTTATTGTTTCATCATCATATCGTTGTCGTACGCGTACCACCAATGTAAATAAAAATTTAAGATTTCAAAATCCGTGCATTAATAATCATTGTAATCAAGGTGGCAATCGTAATACTCCTCTCCACTCAATACGACAATTATAAAAAAGGTTATTAAAATAATAATACTTGACGGTTTCATAAGATTCACTCTGTGAATTAACCTGTCGGTCATTTATCAGAGACTGGCTCACTCAGCCAGAACCACAGACGCATTTCACTCTTATTGGAGCTCTTCAGTGTGCTGCACTGACGCCTCTAGGAAGCATTGAGTCGGCTGAGTGAACGGATGATAAACATCCCAAAAAGATAAGATGACTGCACATACAAGTACCTACATGCAGAGACATCTATCAACAACGCCGTGAGCTTCGCTAGCCAAATAATAATAAAAGTACAATAAAGTACAGTAAAATGGCCATACTTATCTTTTTGGAATGTTTATCATCCGTTCACTCAGCCGACTCAATGCCTCCTAGAGGCGTCAGTGCACCAAACTGAAGAGCTCCAATAAGAGCGAAACGCGTCTGTGGTTCTGGCTGAGTGAGCCAGTCTCTGATAAATGACCGAGAGGTTGATTCAGGGACTATGACTTGCGAAACCGTCAAGTATTACTTTTTTTTAATATCTTATTTAAACTGTTTCACCAAGTATTGCCATCTTATTGTACTTTGTTGTACTTTTATTATTATTTGGCTAGTAAAGTTCACGGCGTTCTTGATAGATGTCTCTGCATATAGCAACTTGCTTGTGCAGTCATCTTATCTTTTTGGGATGTTTATCTTCCGTTCACTCAGCCGACTTAATGTGTCCTAGAAGCGTCAGTGTACCACTCTGAAAAACACCAACAAGAGCGAAACGCGTCTGTGGTTCTGGCTGAGTGACCCAGTCTCTGATATATGACCGAGAGGTTCATTCACAGACTGAATTTTGTGGAACAGTCAAGTATTATTTTTTAATATCTTATTTAAACTGTTTCACCAAGTATTGCCATCTTATTGTACATTGTTGTACTTTTATTGTAAAAAAGGTCATAGATTGCCACCGAGATTAACAGGCTTATTCTGTAAAAATATCACTATATAACAACTATCGTTATTTATAAATAACAATGTGATTCTATATGACATTAAACTTAAAACACTTAAAATATCAAAAACGTGACAGCCTGTACTTGCGCATTGCTGCATTTCTAAGAAACATAATTAAATCCCAGGTGCGACCTATATTTTTTGATCGCTCGTTTTTCTCTGCGCACAAATTTGTAGCGCAGAACTTTTTCTACCTTTACGTGACCATTTTCTATTATAACTTTGTCATGCTGTTTCCCAAGCAGAAACACATGTACGGTAAAATTAATTTTAAATATTTGTTAAATTTCTACAAAGAGAAATATTTTTCTATACTACTCGTATATACGTTGTATAAGACACTATTTCTTTCTTGTACTCAATTGCCGTTTTATATTTTCAATAAATTATCAAAATTATACGTTACAATTGCAATGACTTTCATTTCAGTTTTTACACATACATTTGTACAATTGATGCTCGAATTCATCACTCCCGAGATCATTTAGGAATTAATCCTTAAATCAACAGTGACTGCGAAATCAATTTATTTCACCATTGAAAACTGAGCTAATCTAGTAATCAGAAGGAAAGATCAACTGATTCGTTCTATTTACTATACTCGCCGTCAAATAAATATGGACTGATGGTATATTTTTCCCTTCTCCCCACCCTGTCCCTTGCCATACAGTGTTGCCGCTTCTTCATAACTTAGCATTTTCAATATGACATAGATAGCATTTTGACTAGCGAAAACTCGGCTACGCCGAGTATTCCCTAAGGCTCCACCGGTAGTGTTTTATAATAGTTTTACGTATGTCCAATCCGTCTAGGAACAATTTAAATGCAAAGTGCTACCGCTAAGAGTCTTTCAAAATATCTTTTTCCCGCCGACCCAAACAGCCCACGCAACCTGCCCACTCAAACTACTCACGCAACCTGCCCATGCAATATGCCCACCCAAACGACCCACGCAACCTGCCCACCTAAACTGCCCACGCAACCTGCCCACCCAAAATGCCCACGTAACCCGCTCACCAAACCTGCCCACTTAAACTGCCCACGCAACCTCCCCACTCAAACTGCCTACGCAACTTGCCCACGCAAAAGCCGATCGAGCTGTCAAATTTTTGACATTTCCGCATGGCAGCCCTTGACGAACCCTCTCATTTGATACCAAATACGACATGGTTCTGACAACTTTAAGCAAAAAACAAAAGCCGATCAAGCTGTTAATTTTTTGACATTTCTGCATGACAGCCCTTGACGTTATCTTTCATTTGATACCAAACACGACATGGTTCTGACAACTTTAAGCAAAAAACAAAAGCCGATCGAGCTGTCAAATTTTTGACATTTTCGCATGGCAGCCCTTGGCGAACCCTCTCATTTGATACTAAACACGACATGGTCTGACAACTTTAAGCAAAAAGCAAAAGCCGATCGAGCTGTCAAATTTTTGACATTTCTGCACGACAGCCCTTGACGTTACCTTTCATTTGATACCAAACACGACATGGTTGTGATAACTTTAAGCAAAAAACGAAAGGCGATGAGGCTGTCAAATTCCTGACATGGGAGTATTTGTTTCTTACTTAGTTATTTATGGGATGTTTGGCAACACTTTGGAAATGTACAAGAATCACGGACATGAACCTTCAAAAATTTTTATTTTTAAATATATTGTATTAGGTCTTTTAAACTCCTATGGAATAACCGCCCATTGCCATAATGTATGTTTATGAATTTAACTTTTCTCAAAATGTCCTTATTTTATAAATAATTCCATTTAAATGTTCTGATTGACATGTCAAAGAAACGTTCTTCGTCTTAAATTTTTCAAAGAAGACTAAATTTTTGATTTCAAATTGTTTCAAAAAGCCAAAATACGACCTTTAAAATGTTTTACACAAAAACTATGCACCGTACAGAAAAATGACCTATTACCAGTAAATCAAGTTGAGTTATTCTCTACATCCCAGAAAAAATTTCATTAAAATCACTCGCACCGTTTAAGCTGTACAGACGAATAAAATTTCCCCGATCGTCGTGATGAATTCAATATAGAAATATATATACAGTGTGATAGGCGTTTAACATGGGAAAACAGTTTCTTTCAAATATTATCTGTCCCGTAAGACTATAGTGGGAGTTTTTAATATGGTTAGAAAGATTATTTAATTTGGCATCGAAGAGTTTCTAAATGCTCTTAATTTAATGCCTTTAAAAGATTTTACTATTTAGTTCAAATTAATTTCTGTCTCTATTTACTTTTTATGTTTTGAAACTACAGTAGCAGTGGTGTGCGGTAAGTTTCTTTGTTGGGTATGCATAATGGAGAAGTTTAGCATGGTAAAAATTCTATATAACATAATATTTTCTCACAAATAAAACACAAATGACTGCTGAAATTGAAATTTAAAATTAAAATTATTGCTCCATTTATTTATAATTAATATTTTTTGGGTAAACTGTAAGTACGTCACAAGTCAGTTATGCGCAAACACAGAAAGAACGGTGAAGTCGAACCACTTAAACGTAGGTCGCAACAACACCTCAGTCTCAAGTGACTGGTAACCGCAACAGCGTGCGTCAGTGTATAAGTCGACATACGTTGCGCCAAGCCTCTAACGACGTCATCACAGCTTAAAATCGGGTTTTCCGGAAAATCTGGGCATTTTTGAAAAAAATAAAACATGTTACATCATTTTTCAAGTCATTTCGCAAGGAATAAAAAAAATCGCTAAACTTCCCCATTTAAAAATATCTGATGTCTCCAGCACATGACCTCCTGCCGCTTTTGGTTAATCATTTGTATCTAAAATATGGTTCCCTTCCATATACATGAGTTAATTAAAAATCTGGCCATAGGCGTTTAACATGGAAAATCATTTTTTCTTTGCTCAAAAGTCTCGAATTAATTTTACACAAAAATATTTAAAATAAAAGTTGTAGATAAATATATTCTACACCTAAATCACGAAACATATTTAATTTTGCACATTTGTAAAATCGATTTTGAAATTATACAAATATTGTTCATTTGTAGCGATAGCCATGGAATTGTAACAAAATTACAAAGAATTTATATCGTTTGAACTGTGATTATATATATAATTTTGTAGGTTGCAAGATGTCAAATAATAATAATAGTAGGTGTAATTGAGGGATTCTGGATCAAAGATAAGGATTGGAGATGTCACAAGATTTTAAAGATATGGATTTAGTGACGTAATAGAACAAGATGGCTGCCTTGTGGCGATAGTGATGTCATAACGTTCGTATGGAACCTTGAGATTTTAAGAACATCTTGAAGTTGCTTCTCAAGAGGTCTGAAGATTTCTTCAAGATGTTCTTATCAGTTTATAAGATTTTTCCAAGACGTTGTTATCAGTTCTTAAGAATTCTTCAAGACGTTGTTATCAGTTCTTAAGATTTTTTTAAGATGTTTTTTTATTATTTCTTGAAGGGTATTGAGTTTGGTGTCTTTTTCCACTAAATCGCACATGAGGAATACGATGGCACTGTTATTTTTACAATAAATTTATAATTTTATAAAATTTATTTATTATTATTACTTAAAGAGATAACATTTCCTGCTAGAGATAAGATTTTTTTATTTTGCATGCTACGTTTTCTTTATTATTTCTTAGAGGGTGTTGAGTTGGATGTCTATTTCCACTAATTCGGGGACGCAGAATACGATGGTGGGGTTATTTTTACAATATATTTATAATTTTATAAAATTTATTTATTATTAATTCATAAAGAGATAACATTTCCTTTTACAGATAAATGAGTAGTATTTTTATATATTTTTATTTGAGTATGTTGAAGTTTTCTTGAAGAGACAACATTTCCTGTTACAGGTAAATGAGTAATATTTTTATACATTTTTTATTTAAATATGTTATACAAGTACCTAAAGAAAAATGAAACAATTTAAAACACGTCTAATACAAACTAATTTATTTTATACATAACCTATTTTTATTTAGGACACTATATAGTACTGATTGCATATTGCATACACATTTATTTCACATTGTAGTACTAGTTGCATAAATATTTATTTTACACTGATGTAATACAGGTTGTATATATGTACACAATTTTTATACTGTACACTAATTTAAAACTGCATACTTTATTTGTGTAATTATTAAATTAATGGAAACATTAAAAAAACAAATTATTAGAGTATAAATAAAGATTTTATTACTAAGCATGATATATTAATAAATGTTGATTACAAATTAAATTTATTTACAATTATTACTAAATTAATTGAAACTTTAAAAATATACAGTTATTAAAGTACAAATAAAACTTATTACTAAATACAACATAGGTATTAAGAATAATTACAAATTAAATTTTATTACAATAACAACATATAACTGACGAATGCCAGTGAAATTATTGATTTATACACATGGTACAATAGTTATTATTTTCATCACATAGAAAATTATACATATTATTGTTACTTAAAATGATATGTTCTTCTTTAATATTAGTATAATACCATTTTTCTGATACTAAATTATTATTACAAAAAGAAATAAAATAAATTTGGATTTAAATTTTTATTATTTATAAAAGGAATTGAACAGGCATTACAAACTCGAATCGTTTTGCAAGATTTTTTACCTGTTGGCGTTATCCAAAGTCTATATTTAATTGTTAAATGTTTTTTATTGTTAAAACAGTAAGGTAAAATACTGTTTTCAGTTGTATTTTGTATTGTATTTAAATTAATATTATTATAATTAATTGAATTTTTTTTGTTATTTAAACAATTTAATTCTTCAATTGTTGATGAGAAATTTTTGGATATTAATTCATTATCTAAACTTACTCTTAAGTTTATAGATTCTCGAAGTTCATTAACATTTTTAAAAGTGTATGTAAAATTATTCGACATGTTTTTTTAAAAATATAAATGAAATAATAGTACTTAAAAATCTTACAACTTAATTTGAATCAGAAAAACAAATATTTATAATTTCACCTTCTTTTTGTACATAAAAATACGGTTTATTAGTATTTAATTCATTTAATTTTTCTTTACTTAATGTGCTAAACACACTAGGGCAAAATGTGTTGAATTCGTTTGATTCCACCGCTAGCTTTCGTTCATACTTTGTATAAGAATTTTTGCCGAAGTAATTTTAAATTTCTTGTTTTCGGCCATTCTCTTATATGTACTCTTGGTAAATGACCGGATGACCCCAACTGGTTCAAATAATTTAAAAATTAGAAGCCATTTTTCTAAATAAAAGAAAAAATAATTAAATTTTTGGTTTTATAGAATTATAAAAGAAATAAAAAATAATACTTATAGTTTTTAGACGGAAAAATTAGAACTGCTTTCAATAATTGCAAACTTACTAATGATTATTATAAAAAAGTGTAAACATATTTATATGAAAACATTATCACAAATGGTGATAATAAAAATAGACACACCAGTAAGTAGATATTAACATCCTTTTTGTTGGATTGATAATAAAAGATAATACAGGAAGCAGATATTAACATCTTATTTCGTTAAATTGATAATAAAAGAAAAGATAAAACAGGAAGCAGATACTAACATCCTTTTTTGTTAGATTAATAATAAAACATATTACAGGAAGTAGATATTAACTTCCTTTTTAGTGAAATTGATAATATTAGATAAAACAGAAAGCAAATGTCAACATCCTTTTTTGATAGACTAATAATAAAAGATAATACAGAAAGCAGATATTGACATTCTTTTTGTGAGATTAATAATAATAATAGATAAAACAGTGAGCAAATATTAACAAAAGTTAAATTTATTTATTACTACAACCAATAGCATGTGAACACGTAAAACTTGAAGCTATAAATGGCAAGTTTTTAATTAATTTGTATTATATATATTTATATGGGGTCCCGTGGCCTCGTGCCTGAGTGGTCCCGAACCTGGTTGTACCGGGTTCGATCCCGACCGACGCCAAATATTTCGAATTTTAAATGGCACAAAAGTGACCCCTGTAGTGCACTTTCCACGCCAGCAATGAGTGCCCGTGTGGTGACGGTACACGGTACAAATATGTCATCATCATTACCGATATCTGCGATAAAGGATATTGGCACACCCAGAAATGGGTAATATGCCGTGATGATATATTTATATTTATTTATATATACCGAGAGTTTATTTTATCAGTAAACATGGGGTATATCATTGCCATAGTTACGGTATGAATGTTTGACAGCAATGTATTGAAGCGTTTATTTTATGAGTAAACATAGGCGTTTAACATGGAAAGCAGTTTTTGGTAAATACAAAGGTCTGAAAATAAATCAAGCCATGCTATTGAACATGAGAATAGTACATTACATCTTGTACATTATTTAATATTAATTACTTTAATAATATTGCAAAAATTACAATAAATTGTAAAAAATGTCAAATAAATAATTGTTTCACTTTTTTATTATGCAATATCAAAAGATTTGTAAATGTCTCGGGGTGCAGTGGTTATAACAGTTGCGTCTAAAATTTTTGGTTGGGGTTCGATTCCCCGTTGAGATAATAATTGTTTTTTTTTTTTCATAAAAATAGTTGAACTTAAAAATCAGTTTATATTTCCTTATTACAATCATTTAATAGGACATTAAAACACAAGTATCATAAGGCAATCTGTTAACATACGAGTCCGAGTTTTACAAAGGACGACAATTATTTATTTGACAATTTTTACAATTTATTGTAATTTTTGCAATATTATTAAAGTAATTAATATTAAATAATGTACAAGATGTAATGTACTATTATCATGTTCAATAGCATGGTTCTTTGATTTATTGCCAGGCCTTTGTATTTACCAAAAACTGCTTCCCGTATTAAACGCCTATGTTTACTCATAAAATAAACGCTTCAATACATTGCTGTCAAACATTCATACCGTAACTAAGGCAATGATATACCCTATGTTTACTGGTAAAATAAACTCCCGGTGTATTTTATTTGTAAAGCTGTAAACATCAATTATGAAGGTAAGATATGAAAATTTAACGAGTTGTCAATCTTCACAACTTGTTTAGGAGTAAACTGAGATATGTAATCGTCTTATTTATAATAATGGTAGTAAAATATTATTAGGCCGAATAAACGGATGTTACTAATTTTAGAATATTGCGAAGAAAATTTTTGACAACCCGTAAAACAATTGTTACTGTCATTAAAAATTACTTGTTTGACATTTGGATAGACTGCTAGATTAAATTTATTTTAAAAATTTAGCAGTGGAGATACTCAGATTTTATTTTTTTCTGTGTGAACCGTAACAGATATCACAAATTACACAGAGGGAGAAAAGTTTACTATTGAATGTATGTTTCTGAAGAAAAATAATTTCACGTTTTCGGCATTGCCATTAAAAAGTTACTGTCTAATTAATGTTGGGACACCTAAGTTTCATACACTAGCGGTTCACTAATAATAACGAGTATCACCTTAAAAGATGACTTATAACCATATAAACTGCCATACCAAATTTTATCCAAATCGAATAAAGCGTCCGATTATTATAAGCAAAATTAATTTTTTTTTTCGAAGAACTTTGAAGCAGAATTCTGGCTAAATGGTACACTTTCCGGTAGAAGCAAGTATGGTTAAATCGTCTTATTTTAGCCTCAGGAATCTATGGTTAAGCCATGTCCCTCTATTTACGAGACACCCTGTATATATATACAGTTTGTCCACGGATTGAAAGTATAATTTTCATTTGAAACATCATTCTCTACCTTAAGTTTTTGCGTACACTCTTCTTTTTCGAAAATTACGTCACGGGAAAGAATTATTTTATTGGTCGCTACATCCCATAGGCGATAACCATTGTGCCCATTATATCCTACAAAATAACAAGGTTTACTTTTCTTGTCCATCTTCTTCTTTGTAGGGTTTGGAACATAAGCAAAACATTTGCTTCCCAATACTCTAAAATAATGACAAACACTACAGTGCTGACTGTCTCAGCCCATAACTTTATTGGCAGTCCCTTTTCATGTATCATAGACCTAGCTGCTTCTACAATGGTTCTATTTTCTCGTTCGGAAGTCCCATTTTGTTGTCGAGTATATGGGACTGCTTGTCTCATGGATACATCATTTTTACCCAAAATCTTGCTCATCCCATAATTTAACAACTCATCTTCAACCATCACAAAACAGCTCTCGAACAGTATGCTTCAAAGCTTTAGCTTCAGTAATAAAAGTCTTAATGCAATTTGATACACAGTAAATAAAAACTTTGTTGTAATTACTAAAAATAAGTTCCAGTAGCAATTTTTTTTGTCAATATAGGACCAGCAAATATATTTGTTACAATTACCAAGGTAAATTTGCTGGTAAAAAATTGTTGTGGCAACAAATACAGTTTTGTTATATATAACAAAAGATATTTGTTATATGAACAAATAAAATAAGTTACCATTAAGAAGTATACATTTGTTATGCGAACAAATAAATTAAGTTACCATTAAGAAATATAAATTTGTTATTCGAACAAATAAAATAAGTTACCATTAATAACTATAAATTTGTTTTAGAAACTAATTAATTTTGATTGATATGTAGAATGAGGTAGTAAGGTAAAAATTAAATACATGCGTATTATATTATTTTTATTTATTTATAATTATAATCTATATACATGTAACAAATATTATATAAAAAAATAACATATGAAACAATAGTTACTTAAATTATATAAATTTATCAGTAATCTATACATACCTTCAAATTTCTCAATAAGACACACTAATTGCCATTGTTTTAAAATATCTGTTACAAAATCATCCATTTTTCTTGACGGGCACAAGAAACAGGCACTTTTAAAACACAATTTTCGACAGGCTAAACTTAACTGCGCAAGCAAATGCGACACGACGTAGTATAGTACACGAACAGTGAATTATGCTGTATACCAGGGAATACCCTGTCTACACAAAAATTTTAGTTACCTGTACAAAGTATATGGCGAGAAAAGAAATAATTTGTAATCTTTACAAAATATAATGTCACAGGAAAAGAAAATTAAATTTGTCCCAATAACAGATGAAATATTTTTAATTGTTGCAAAATGATTTTGTAATCGGAACAAAGTAACAAAATGACTGCTTAACACTACTAATAATAATTGCTGCCATGACTAATATTTTGCAGCAAATAATACTTTTTATATACAACAAAAAATTGTTTAGTTTTGGAAACTTAAAATACAAAGTTCTTCGTATACACGGCAAAAACTTATTGTTGAAATAACAAAAAAAAAAATGCAGCTAACTAAATTTTGTCCGGAATATCAATGTAATTTTTTTTTTTTGTATCCTGTGACATTATATTTTGTAAAGATTACAAATTCTTCTTCCCGCCATATACTTTGTACAGGTAACTAAAACTTTTGTGTAGACAGGGTATTCCCTGGTATACAGTATAATTCACTGGTCTTGTTATATAATACTACGTCGTGTCGCATATGCTTGCACTGTTAAGTTTTAGCCTGTCGAAAATTGTGTTTTAAAAGTGCTTGTTTCTTGTGCCCGACAATAAAAATTGATGATTTTGTAAAAGATATTTTAAAACAATGGCAATTAGTGTCTTATTGTGAAATTTGAAGGTATGTATCGATTACATAAATTTGAATAATTTAAGTGACTATTGTTTCATATGTTATTTTTTTATATAATATTTGTTACATGTATATAGATTATAATTATAAATAAATAAAATTATTATAATACGCATGTATTTAATTTTTACCTTACTACCTCATTAATGCATTTGTATATCTATCAAAATTTATTAGTTTCCAAAACAAATTCATAGTTATTAATGGTAACTTATTTTTTTTTTGCTCGCATAAAAAATTTCTTTTTCTTAATAGTAACTTAATTTATTTGTTCGTATAACAAATTTATACTTCTTAATGGTAACTTATTTTATTTGTTCGCATAACAAATATCTTTTTTTATATATAACCAAACTGTATTTGTTGCCACAACAATATTTTACAAACAAATTTACCCAGGTAACTGTAACAAATATATTTGCTGGTCCTATATTGACAAAAAAAATTTGCTGCGGGAACTCATTTTTGGTAAGGTAGGTGAAGTTGGCCCCCCCAAGTCGGAATTAATAATAACAAATTAATGTGATCAATTGCGCCCTTTATGCGCTTGTGTGCACCACCTTTATTTTTTTATGCGCTCTTATAGTTTCTATTTTTTTAAATTTTTTCAATGGGGCGGCCAACTTAATGGGTAGCCCCTCCAAATTGATAAATAGGTATTTTATTGTTATGTAGGGCTTGATAAACATATGCGCTACTATGCGCCAGTGCAAAATATTAATGCTATAAATATTATTGAATCTCGGGGGGGCTAAATTAATACTGATTTTTTTTTTAAATTTAAAATTTTTAAAAAAGCTATTGTATTTGAATACGTATGCGCTCTTATCCGCTACCACAAGTTTTCATTGCGCTTTTTCAATTGAACAAATAGAATTATGAGGGGTCAAGGAGAAGTTGCCCCCCCCCCCAAGTCGGAATTAATAATAACAAATTAATGTGACCAATTGCGCCCTTTATGCGCTTGTATGCACCACCTTTACTTTTTTTGCGCTCTTATAGTTTTTATTTTTTCAATGGGGCGGCGAACTTAATGGGTAGCCCCCCAAATTGATAAATATGTATTTTATTGTTATGTATGGCTTAATAAACATATGCGCTACTATGCGCCAGTGCAAAATATTAATGCGCCAATCACGTTTAGGATATATATATATATATATATATATATATATATATATATATATATATATATATATATATATATTTGAATCTCGAGGGGGCTACATTAATGCTGATTATTTTAATTTTTAAAAATTTGAAAAAAAGCTATTGTATTCGAATAAGTATGCGCACTTATGCGCTACCACAAATTTTCATTGTGCATTTTCAATTGAAGAAAATATGGGGGGTCAAGATAATGATATATTAAAAATTGAAAATTATGAATTTTATTGTAAATATTATTGGCTATTATGCACCAATTAACTGTTTTTATACGCTGATTTAGTTTTCTATAAAATAACACTATAAATTTGGGGGTTGCCATTAATTAATACATTTTTATTTTTTTAAATTGGATACAGTAATGGTCATATATGCTTTTATGCACTATAACAAATTTCCTCTGCGTTCGTATAGTTCTTATAAACATAAGCAGACGTTAAAGGGCTAGTAAGAGTTGCTGCTAACGACGTAGTCACTTTTTTTAGGTAATTTGTATCCGGGATCTATCTCCGACAAAAAAATATTTATCTACTGTGGAGTTGTCAGTCACTTTCTCGCTTGTGATTTAATATTGGTCGACAAAGGTTTTTTAACAGCCGAACTTTTGCCACCAGGTGTTAATTTAAATATACCACCATTTTTGACGACACTACATTTTACGGTGGAACAAATTTAAAAATCCAGAAATATTGCAAGAGCCTAGAAATCATCTAGAAAGGACCATAGGAAGAATTTGTCAATGCCCCACAAACTATAACTAAACTATATTATTGATGCATAAGACATTAAAAATGATGGAATCATATTCAATATTTGAAATTCATCCTATGGCCCTTTCTAGATGAATTCTGGGCTCTTGCAATATTTCTGGATTTTTCTCCTTGACCCCTCATAATTCTATTTGTTCAATTGAAAAAGCGCAATGAAAACTTGTGGTAGCGCATAAGAGCGCATACGTATTCAAATACAATAGCTTTTTTAAAAATTTTAAATTTAAAAAAAAAATCAGTATTAATTTAGCCCCCCCCGAGATTCAATAATATTTATATCCTGAACGCAGGTGGCGCATTAATATTTTGCACTGGCGCATAGTAGCGCATATGTTTATCAAGCCCTACATAACAATAAAATACCTATTTATCAATTTGGGGGGGCTACCCATTAAGTTGGCCGCCCCATTGAAAAAATTTAAAAAAATAGAAACTATAAGAGCGCATAAAAAAATAAAGGTGGTGCACACAAGCGCACAAAGGGCGCAATTGATCACATTAATTTGTTATTATTAATTCCGACTTGGGGGGGCCAACTTCACCTACCTTTTTTGGTAATCACAACAAAGTTTTTATTTACCGTGCAGAAGGACGATCTGTTCTGGTTTGAAAAGGTTCTCGATGACGCATCCCTCACAAAGCTAATCATCTAAAGGTATATTAATACCATTCCTATTAAGTACCTTTCTCATATACCATTTATTCTGATGACATAATCTGTCATGCCAAAACTGGAGTGTTTCAGAAATGTGAGACTCATGCACTTCAGTTACCTCGAAACGAATTTGAACTTTCATATCTAACACATACAAGCCTTTACATACCCTTCTACAAATTAGACATGTCTTTTGTCCTCTTAAGATATTACATTTGTATTGATTCGCGTGAAACTCACATCCTTTATCCATCGCTCGACTAACAGAGAATAAATTTCGACTGATTTCTGGAACATACCAAACATTCTGATCAATATTCTATTCATTGCCATCATTCATTTCAACAATAATAACGCCTTGTCCAAATGCTGAAATGTACTTACCACTACCGACTTGCACATATTTTGGAATTTTGAAACTTTCATATTCATGAAAATATTCCTTATAGCTTGTCATATGTTCTGTAGCAGCAGTGTCAGCCACCCAATCACAACCTTTGACATCAAACGTTCTTATCTTGTCACAAACATACGCATCGCCTTTCGTCTGATCCTTTTGTAATTGTTTACTGCGGCAATTTCTTGCAATGTGACCAAATTTTTGACATTTGTAACATTTCGAAATAAACTTTCTTTTAATTTCTTCAGAATTCTGAATAGGTTCCTTACTCTTATTTTTGGCAATCAGTGCAATCTCATCTTTCCTTTCAATTTTCCCTGGTAGTCTCATTTCGATTAAACGTAGTCTTTCAGTCAAACTATTCAAAGTTCTTTCTTTAATAGGAACACTCCCCCCAAAATCCTCTTGAACTCAAAAAATTCTGTGGGTAGAGTAGAAAAAATGCGACCCATCAAAATCAGCTCATGTAACTGAGAACCTACAACGTTCTTTAATTCTGAGTTTAAAACATTAAAATCATGCTGTAGTCGAGCAATATGGGTAACTATATCCTTTTCTGATCCCATTTTCTCCGACGAGAAGAACTTTTCTAACACACGATCTAGCTTGAGCTTTTGTTCATAAACGGATACTAATTTTTCCCAAATATCTTTTGCTGATTCACATGACGAAGTCAGTTCATCATTTATTGAGTTCAACGAACTGATCAAAATTAACTGTGTAAGTGAATCTTTCGAATCAAAAGTGTCCTTATTTCTTTCACTCAAAACCAGCTCTCCATTAACTACTTCTAGAGTCTTATGATGTTTTAGGACTAACGTAATTTGCCTTTTCCATTTCGCCCAATTCTCTTGCCTTTTTAAATGCTCTATTTGTGCTTTATAGTTGAAATCAGCCTGAGCTTCAGCCATTTTTTTTTTATTTTTACTTTAAGAATGACAACAACAAAAATATCTATTGCTGATCACATTCAAGTTTACAAATATTGTACTGCATGCGAGCCTGGGCCCATAACCTGTTGAATAAAACTAAATACTTGTTAGTATGGACGATTTATTTATTATAAAAAGAATAAGCATTGACATAAAATAAAATTGACGTAAATCACACATTAAAACAAAACTATGATACTTGTCTACTTGATTATTTGTTTATTTATTAATAGAGTGACACCTGTCACCTGTACCTCAATAATTCTAACAAAATTTTCAAGAAAGAATTGTAATTTTCTAGGAAGATGGCTAGGAAACAACACACCGATATCGATAATGACAGCAGTGACATCAGAAATAAGTCACGCCAAAACGGCGAGTTTGGAACTAGAAATTATTTTTGACAGATATTGTGATCTTTCCCGACCTTGTATTAATAACGAAGGCTATGATCCAAATTAACATGACGTCACGTTCGGCTATCCCCGTATAATTGTGGCGCGTGACGAATCAGCTTTGTTTACCGTCCAAGAAAAAGTCTGCAAGGTGCGCCTATAGAAGTTTTCACTAAAAAAAATGTGCAGTGGGAAAAAAGCTTAGAATAAACCCTGTGCTGATTTGTAGATCACACAAAGAATTCGGCGTAAGTGTAAAACGATCCACAACGTTTGAAGTGTTGACATCCCCACACGGTAAAAAATTACATTGTTATTCCAGACAAAATATAGTTAGCTGTATATTTTTTGTTATTTCAACAATAACTTTATGCCGTGTATACAGAACTTTGTATTTTAAGTTTCCAAAACTAAACAATTTTTGTTGCATATAACAAGTATTATTTGCTGCAAAATATTAGTCATGGTAGCAATTATTATTACTAGTACTAAGCAGTCATTTTGTTACTTTGTTCCGATTACAAAATCATTTTGCAATTATTAAGAATATTTCACCTGTACTGGGACAATTTTTTCTTTTCCCTGGGACATATTATATTTTGTAAAGATTACAAATTATTTCTTTTCCCGCCATATACTTTATAAAGGTAACTAAAACTTTTGTATAGACAAGGTATTCCCTGGTATACAGCATAATTCACTGGTCGTGTTATCCCTGATTACATAACTAACTAGTTAGTTATGTGATCAAGGGTGTTATACACTACGTTGTGTCGCATTTGTTTGCCCAGTTAAGTGTAGCCTGTCGAAAATTGTATTTTAAAAGTGCTTGTTTCTTGTGTCCGTCAATAAAAATGGATGATTTTGTAAAAGATATTTTAAAACAATGGCAATTAGAGTGTCTTATTGAGAAATTTGAAGGTATGATAAATCTATATAATTTAAGTTACTATTGTGTCATATGTTATTATTTATATAATATTTGTTACATGTATATAAATTATAATTATAAATAAATAAAATTAATATAATACGCATGTATTTAATTTTAACCTTACTACTTCATTAATGCATTTGTATATCTAACAAAATTAATTAGTTCCCAAAAAAATTTACAGTTATTAATGGTAACGTATTTTATTTGTTCGCATAACAAATTTATATTTCTTAATGGTAACTTAATTTATTTGTTCGCATAACTTATTTATACTTCTTAATGGTAACTTATTTTATTTGTTCGCATAACAAATGTCTTTTGTTATATATAACAAAACTGTATATGTTGCCACAACAATTTTTTACCAGCAAATTTACCTTGGTAACTGTAACAAATATATTTGCTGGTCCTATATTGACAAACATGAAGGGCATAGCCAAACATACCTGCTATCTGTGAAAATAGCGCGCACATTTTAAGCTACGCACACCAATGTATTTGTTATTAATATTTCGATTACATATGCTACGGGTAGGCATTCTGAACACGTTGGAGCAAGAAATCACTGTAGTTAGAATTAACAGTAATGTATAGCACTCACTAGTAATAATCAAGTTATAGAGCAAGTAAGTAGTTACACATACCCAGGAGATTAACCTTTACAAGTTCTGGAAAATTCGTCGAAGCCGCTAATCAAGCTATAAAAAAGTCAAATACTGCAATACACACTGTATTACATTTTCGATAACCATGGATAAAACACGTACACCAAAATAATATAGTTACTACTAAGTAAACACATACCTTTATATTTATAGCAGTTGTTTAGACAAGATAACCAGAATATTTCAATTTAGTATTGTTAAATAAAATTCGATCATAGAAAAAACACTGTTAATTTGTTTGCAACTTTGCATTCTCTTTAAACATGTTGTTATTCTTTGTTTTGAGATATTATTCCAATGTTGATGAAAGTGCATTAAATGAAATACTACTTGAAAAGAAGATAATTGAATTATATCATGTGCGAAGTTGATAATGTAAATGATATTGGTAGAACTGCAGAATGTCCGCACTTATTTTACATATTACATAATTATATACAATATTAAGTACGTCATAAAAAGCATATTATTATATGTAAAACAAATATATAAGGAACAACGTGCATTTTATCTACAAAAACAGAGGACTGCAAATGGATATAAGCCTTAAATTTTCAGTCAATAGAAAAATATGTGCCTTTAACTGCAGCTGACAAAATGAATTTACATACATACGATTGAACGAATGATTTCTTTCCTTAGTATTCTAATATTCCACAGTTTGGTATAAATTATGCAAATATTGACAAACGCAGTTGCAAAAAACATACAAACTTTATTTATTATACAACCTGCTACGGACAGCTACTTACTTCATCTGAAATATAAAATCTATGCAACGACAATAACTAATGCTAAGGTAAACATTATAATATAGTGAACTTGAGCGACAATCGACTGAGGAATGGATTAGGTGTCCCGAAGAAAAAATAATCGGACAAGCAGTCTACAGTGAAATTATTTATTTCATGCTAACATTTCGACTAAAAAGTTAGCCTTCTTCAGGGCACTATAAAAAAAAAAAAACAAAAATGTACAATTGAGGTACAGAACGAAAAGCAAAAACATGAATTGTAGTTTAAAAACAATGAACACATACTTACAGAAATGTCTTAGTACATAAGGTTTTTGTGGCAACCATCCATGAGGAACAAATTTGAATAATATTATCACAGAATATCGTCATACTTTATAAAAACATAAATATACAACATTTAAAACGATGAGGTCAATAATAGATAATAATAATAATAATAATAATAATAATAATAATAAATAATTAAACAAGCGACAATGTAAACTTTTTATAGTCAAAGGATGTAAAATGAAAACATATTAACATAAATGTTTTTCACGTGTGACTGCACTAGTGGACTTAATTATATGTGAAGGACAAACATGACTTAAGTAAAGTAAAAGGATTAATTAAATACTATCCAATATGGTCGTCGAACTGTAAACTACTTTTATCTTTTAATTGTAAGCCTGGAGAGTATGTGTATTCTCAAAATCAAAATCATGGTTTATATTGTTACAAATATAATCTACTAGAATACATTTCGAATTATTGTTTAGGTTTTCTTTAATTTTATTGTTTCTTTTGTGTTCATCAAATCTTATTTTGAGATAACGTTTTGATTATTCGATATACGTGTTATCACAAGTCTTACATGGAATGTTATAAAGTATATTAGATTGTATAAATTTATTGTTTTTTCCTTGATTCTACGGAAAAAATATCCTATTGTTTTATGTTGTTTGAATGTTACATTTTTGTCAACAATTGTTACATACTCTCCAGGCTTATAATTAAAAGATTAAAAATTTTCAAGTATGCAGATTTCATTTCGACGACACTTATGGTTAGTTTTTAATTATTCTTTTCACTTTACTTAATTCATGTTTGTCGTTGCATATATACTTAAGTCCAATAGTGCAGTCACACGTGAAAAAAATTTTTGTAAAAACGTTTTCATTTTACATCCTTTGACTACAAAAATTTTACATTATCTCTTATTTAATTTTTAATTTTTTCTTATTACTAACTTTTCATCTTTTCAAATGTTATTTATTTATGTTTTTATAAAGTAGGACGATACTCTGTGATAATTTTATTCAAATTTGTTCCTCATGGATGGTTGACACAAAAACTAAGACTAGCTATTTAGTCAACTTGAAATAAATAGTATCACTGCAGACTGCTTGTCCGATTATTTTTCCTTCGGGACCCCTAATTATAATTATATATATATATATATATATATATATATATATAATTATATATAAATTATGTATTATTGTTTTTCTATTCTACAATAATTATTACTATGTCAGCACTTCTTGTAGTACTTTTCCATTATACCATGCATTGTAATAAAAACCCCTGTAACTAAGATAAGTTGTTCATTCTTTTCTGTATTCTCATATCTTGACATATGTAACCTCGTTGATAATAAAATTATTATTTTTTAAATAATTCAAACGAAATTATTGAATTGGCGCAGTCACGGTAGGATCAGAGAAACACAAAAAGTAATTGTGTGGTGAATTTCTATTCTTTACTCTGATAAACCAATCTATCAATCGTAAGCCAAGAAAAATTATATTTCAACAAAACCGTCTACAACGACCTGCGGAAACAATACGAAACGCAGATCCCACGGAGAAATCAACTTCCTTGGCAACCCAACACCAGAGGAATCGAGAGAGGAAGAAGCCTTGCTGTTCGACAACCCTTCGATCACGTCTTCAAACCCAGGAAGAATCAGCGACCCGGTGATGTCCGTAAAGCATCAACCAATCCTCGTATTATTAACAATAACTTTGTAAGTTATATTTATAATTATTTATAATTATTTCTGTGTTACACAAAGGGATACCTCTAGCAAACGACTAGTAATAAAGGTATCGAGGGACCGGCACAGTCCCAAACACACACAATAAACTTATGTCCGATAGTGCAGAATCTGAAAATTCTGATACTGAAGTAAAAAACCCTATTCCTTTAAACAATACTGTTAAAAGCATAATTTTAAAGCCAAGTAGATTAAACGTTTCAAATAGTTCAATCATGGCTACAACCACACTTTCAGAATTGAAAAACCTTTCTGAAATTATTCCTTCATATAATGGAGATATTAAATTACTAAACAATTTTATCAGTGCCGTCGACGACGTAGATAATACACTAAAAACCGTTGTACTTAGTCCCGTTCAGAAAACATATCTTTTTGGACTAATAAAAACTAAACTTACACACAGAGCTGCCGAATTATTATCCGAGAATAAATTCGAAGACTGGAAAGATTTAAAACTTTACCTTACAACAAATTTCTGTGATAAAAGCACAGCTGAAACAATTTTGTTGGAAATGAAAAATAAAACCAGTACAGACAAAACTCTAGAAATCATTTCTCAAAAATTTTCACAGTACAAATCAAAAATCTTATTAAAAGAATATAATCAATTACAAAAGAACGCAATAATAAAAGAAAATCAAAAATTAGTAGTTTCTCACTTTATAACTCTCCTGCCTTTATCAGTGAGAGGATCATTTATTGTTAAACAACCCAGTACATTAGAAGAGTGTGAATGTTATTGAGAAATGAATTTAATTATTCACATCAAAACCCACACCAATCACCAATGTTAAGAGATAAACAAAATTTTAGTTTTAATATACCACCCAAAAAATTCCCAGCTCAACAATTCCCATCCAAACCAATTCAGTTTACCAACAATCAAACACAACCAAAACCTTTTGCCCCTCCTCAGAATTTAAAAAAAACATTATGAAACAAAACGAACATTCCAGCCCAAACCCATGACACAGCAAACAAGACTCACTACGCCTATGTCTACTCAAACAATTAAGCAAAATTACAATTTCAACGAAAGCTCAGATGAACAAGTTGAACAAACTGCTGACGATTACGAATACGAATATATAGAACAAAACGATGACACTGAACACGATCATTTTTTAGAATGAGAGACAGAGGTAGACGAACAAATCAAGTAATGTCCAGCCTAACATACAATTTACCCTCGCTACATATCCAGGACTACATCATTTTATTAGACACAGGTTCAAGTATTAATTTAATACATCCAGATTTAGTCAAATTCAAAAAAATTAAAACTTATGAAGAAAAATGTACGTTTACAACCGTAAATGGAAAATCCACCATTTCACAATTTGTAATACTGAAAATTAATAAAATTCCATTAAAATGTTACGTTTACAAATTCCATAAAGAATATAATTTATTATTAGGTATTGAAGCATTTAAAAAATTAAATATCCAAATTGACTTTATAAAAAATTCTGTTAATATACAAGGAAAAGAAAAGAAATTACAAAACGACTTTAAAACTGGCAAAGAAAATAACAATATTCAAATTCGTTCAAAACATTTGAATCAAATTGAAAAATGAAAATTAAAAACACTCATAAATAATTTTGAAGATCTTTTTCCAAAACCAAACGAACCATTGTCTTGTACAAATTTATGCGAACATAAAATAACTCTTAATAACGAAACCCCCATTTACACTAAAAATTACAAGCTTCCACAAGTATATGAAAACGACATTGAAGAATACATCGAAAAAATGTTAAGAGAAAAAGTTATACAGCCTTCTCATTCTCTATGGAATTCTCCCATTTGGATAGTTCCAAAAAAGTTAGACGCTTCCGGCAAACGGAAAACGAGATTAGTAATCGATTTTAGGAAAGTAAATTCTCAAACAAAAGATGACAAATTCCCAATCCCTAATATTGACACCTTACTGGATCATATTGGCCATTCAAAATATTTATTTCACGACCCTAGACATACATTCAGGTTTCCATCAAATTCCCATGGACAAAAATGATATCGAAAAGACCGCATTCTCTACGCCATCCGGTCACTATGAATTTTTGCGCATGCCCTTCGGTCTAAAAAATGCCCCCGCCACATTCCAAAGAATGATGAACATCGCACTAGGAGAATTGGTAAACAAAATTTGTCTAGTCTACTTAGACGACGTAATTATTTTTGGAAAAACCCTTGAAGAACATCTAAACAATATCAAATTAGTTTTCGAAAAATTAAGAAAAGCAAACTTGAAAATCCAAATTGATAAATCAGAATTTTTGCAACCACAAACAAATTATTTAGGATATATTATTACTCAAGACGGAATTAAAACAGACCCTTCCAAAACAGAAAAAATTAGAAATCTTGACATCCCTAAAACAAAAA
This sequence comes from Ophonus ardosiacus, assembly GCA_943142095.1. NCBI lineage: Eukaryota > Metazoa > Arthropoda > Insecta > Coleoptera > Carabidae > Ophonus > Ophonus ardosiacus. The sequence goes on along the minus strand of OW964834.1, from coordinate 23,934,683 downwards.
AGGAAATTAAGCAATTTCTCGGTACAATAGGATGGTACCGCAAATTTATTCCAAATTTCGCTAAACTCACTAAACCCCTTACCTTATGCTTAAAAAATGGCCGAAATATAGACATTTATAATGAATCTTATAGAAAATGCTTTAACGAATTCTCACTTCATCTCCCATATTACAATTTCCAAATTTTCATAAAGATTTTATACTAACAACGGACGCCTCTGACTTTGCGATAGGATCAGTTCTACTAAAAAAGACGAACACGGTAAAGAAATGCCAATAGCTTATTTTTCAAAAACATTAGGTAACGCTCAACAAAATTATAGCACCGTTGAAAAGGAACTTCTAGCAATAATAGAATCCGTAAAAAATTTCAGACACTACCTATATGGTAGAAAATTCCTTATAAAAACAGATCATAGACCTTTATGTTGGCTATTCAATATGAAAAATCCTAACCAGAAACTCATGCGATGGAAAATAGAACTAAACGAGTACAACTTTGATATAGAATATTTACAAGGCAAAATGAATGTAATAGCAGATAATCTTTCTCGCCAACGCGATAAAACACAAATCCACAATAAAATCGGTGATGTAACAGAAACAAAAACATTCGCTCATTGCATTTCGGAAGATTTCAAAATGAGTCAAGGCTTAGCGGACCAAGTTAATAGAAAATTTGATAGCAAAAATTTTTGTAAAAATTCGAACGTAATAAATAAACACATCATTATTCAAAATTCTAATAATCAAACAATTATCCATTTGATTACAAAGAGAAGATTTAATGAGAAACCATCAATTAAAAACCTAGATAAACCATTAAAAGAACTCCGAGATTATCTCATACTTAATGAAATTTTTGAAATAAATATACCCTTATTAGGATGTGGTTTAGATAAATTAGAATGGAATCAAGTGTCGGCAAAAATATTAAAAATATTTGAACACACAAATATACAAATCTACGTTTATTCCTTACCTGCAATAAATTTACATGATAACAATAATGAAAATGAATCAACTTCGACAAATCAAAATACAATTCATTCCGATCCAGAAAACTTAGTAAACAGAATTAAATACATAGAAGATAGAATAAACATAGCTGATAATCAACTAATATTCGAAAGTCATAACTCTGAAACTGAAATAGAAATAACAAAATTATTTGGGAACAGAAAACAGCGAATTCATTGTAAATTTAATAAACAAAATCTTGAAGACGAAATATTAAACTTTCTCAAAGAATATATAATCCCGAAAATAAAATATCTACCCATTTTTAACGAAAAAGACCTAGACGTAAAATTTTCAAAAATAATAAAAGAAAACTTTGAATTTAATACCATTAACATAATTGCTAGGAATGAAAATAAGTTGAAAACGCAAATAGAAGAAATCCAAGAAATTTTAAAGAAAAACTTCAATTGGCAGGGAAAAGTCAACGTTGAAAATAAATTTCAAAAACTAATATTTATAATTCAAAATTTAAATGATCTCACAAAGCAACTTGATATCAGTTTAACTTTTTGTAATCTGAGGAAATTACACACAAGTATTATCGATCCTAAAAACATCAGAAAAATCACACAAAACAAAGACATTTGGCAACTAAACGAAATTATAGAAACATACTGCCAACACGATAATGAACAGATACACTTCCTTATTAATATCCCAGTCTTTTCTTCCCAAACTTACGATTTATACCAATTTACACCCATACCTTTTATTAAACACAACACAATTTTACAACTAAATGAAAAACAAACCATGTATTTTATAAATGATAACAATAACTATAAGATAAATAATTGCATTTTAGTTAATAAGATATATTACTGTAAAACTGAGTATATTGTTTTAAATAAATGTATTATTAATATTATAAAGGCCCAAACGAATGATGATTGTAAATATCATACTCTGGAATTAGAAAATACTTGGGAGAAAATTCAAAATACAAATGAATTAATCATAATAAGCCCCAAGGAACAACTAATTCAAATTAATTGCGAAAGTAATACACTCAACAAAAAAATCAAAGGTATATTTAAATTAAAACTCATTAATAAATGTGTAGTAAATAATTTCAAGTTCGACATAATTCAAGAAACTTATAAAGAAATAATATTTGAAAGCCTAAATTTTAATAACACGTTTGAACAATTAAATTCGATAAATTTAGATAAAATAAATAAAGTAAACATTACAATTAAAGAGTTACCATAAATAAGAGTTAAATTTGCAAAATTATAACAATCATCATTTCCTCATTATTTATACTGTGTTATTTTTAATAATTTGTATTGTCTTATTATATAAGTTTAGAATTAAGCTTTTAACACTCTGTAAAAGAAATAAAAAATCCAATCCAAAAGAACCAATTGTAGAATTAAGTTCCATTGCATAATAATTATTGTAAAATCTCAGAAGGGAGGAATTATGTATTGTTGTTTTTCTATTCTACAATAATTATTACTATGTCAGCACTTCTTGCAGTACTTTTCCATTATACCGTGCATTGTAATAAAAACCCCTGTAACTAAGATAAGTTGTTCATTCTTTTCTGTATTCTCATATCTCGACACATGTAACCTCGTTGATAATAAAATTAATTTTTTTAAAATAATTCAAACGAAATTATTTAATTTATATATATTATAAGGGAAGAGACGATATCTAGACTGGTGATGCGGGCTTAATCAAATGATTTTGAAAATCGAATTAGTACATATTCGTATAAATTTTATAATCAAATGATCACTCAAGTATTCAAGATATGAGAACTTTATCCGTTGATTAATAGATAACCGAAAATAACACTTTACTTGAAGCTCAAAATAGTTTTTTTTTTTAGAAAAATACCCTTAATATACGATTTATGTTATCGTAAAAATTAAAGATAGTTGAATTTTCTGCAGGACTGCATTAATACTTTTTCTATATATTTTATAGTAAGATTATAATGTAATCTATTTTATAAATCCCGGAGCCTATGACTTACATATGTTACAAAGATAAGCAAATATCTTTAGTTACACAGTTCAGATAAAATTTGACGTGTGTATTTTCTACGAATTCTAATAAATAAATAATTCAAAGTAATTAATTGAAATTGAGTTACTTACTACAGTCATTAATTTTACTAAAATATCAGATTTATAAAAATTATCTCTCAATTATTATAATTCGCGGTTGCAAGTATGTATTGCTATTATTCATTAAAGATTATTACCTATGTTATTATTCTCATTAATTGTATTTATTTATTTATTTATTAAATACACTACCCAAACAGGAAACCTAACAAGTAGGGTGGGAAACAATTAAAACATATTATAAGCACAAAATATTATGACATTTGATAATTTTACAATGTACAAGCCGCATGCACAAAAATAAATCAAAATTAATTATAATTATATATATATATATATATATATATATATATATATATATATAATATATAATTATCATGTTTGGTAAAAGATCTGGACCACAAGATAGATTATTTTTAAGTTTTTTAATAAATGATTCGATTTCGTCACGAATTAATCTGCTCTGATTAACAGATATAGATGTCATATTCGGGATATGAATAGAAGGGTTGCAGGTGATTGGAGCATAGACATTATGGAAATGGGTTGCAAATGTTTCTGCAATGTCTTTTGGTTTGTTAAGTGCTACATTATTAAAATTCACGGAAGAAGGAAAAGTAGACGTTTTTCTTTTAGAGTTGACATAATTCCAGAAGAATTTTGGATTACTTAAAATAGAATTTTGACAATTGTTGATATAATTATTATAAGACTGCTTTATGTCGGTTTTAATTTTGGAACGAATTTGACTGTACTTTACACAATAGGCAGGAATGGAAGAATATTTTCTATACATTTTATAAAAATGAGCCCTTTTCTTAAGAACAGATCTTATTTGAGATGTAAACCATGGCGGAGAGTTGATTACTTGCTTAGATTTAATAGGAATACATTCGTCAAATATAGAATAGATTATAGAGTAAAAAAATTCATAGGCATGCTGTACATCAGAAAAATCTTTAAGTATGTACACTCCAATCATATTGAGAAATTAAAGTATATAATTTTTGAAAATCAGCTTTTCTAAAATTATATGATTGCGGAAGAAATTTTTGTAAACCATCATTATTAAAACTTGAATTTACATCCATGATGATATGAAGCGAAGGGTGATGAACATAATCAATATCAAGCACAGATTCGTCATCCTTAACTGTACAGTTGTTGTTAGATATTATTAAATCTAGAATTCTGCCATTATTATTTAAAACATTATTGTATTGTTTGGCATTAACAAAAGATAAAAAAATATTGCAAAGCATGACATTGCGATTTGTACTATCCAAGATATATTCAGTAATGTTGAAGTCACCCAATATTACAAAATTATTTTCGAATAAAAATGGTAAATTTTCAAAGAAATCAAAAATATCATTGTAGCCATTTGAGGACATTGCTGGTGGAATATAAATAGTAAAAACATATAAATCTATATTATTAAATAGTAGTTTGCAACAAACAACATCAATATTTAAGGGAAGCTGTGAAACATAGTCATTTAGATCAATCTTAACAGCATGAAATTTATTATTTACTAACGTTAACACACCACCACCACGAGTTACACCACACTGCACGAAATTTCGATCAGATCGAAACATCATATATGAACCATCACTTAATTCGGAGTCAAGTACACTATCATTCAACCAGGTTTCACTAAAGCTGATAATATCATAGTCGAGATATGGAATTAGTGAATACAGCAAATGACTTTTCATATTGAGACCTTGAACGTTCTAGTAATATATATTGAGTTGGGATGAGTTGGGTAGTGCACGAACTAGTTCTTTTTGATAATTATTTGTGGTATGCCATATTTATGATATTACTAAGTTATTTTCTCCCTGGGATTGACGATGAAGTAATTCATTTTTTATTATTTTGTATTGTTGTTGTTGTTGCATAGGTGTTTTGTCGTTGTTAATATAGATTGCCTTTAAATCCGGATATTCCCTAGCTTTTTGCCGAACGCAATAATTTTTGAGCGTTTTCCAAATTATTAAATCGAATTTTTAATAATCGCGGTCGTGTGTTATTTGACGTTTTCTATGTACTCTAATATTTTTAACATTAACATCTGGAGCAACTTTAGAAATTATTTCAGCAGCCTTCTCCGTTACATTTTCAGTATTAGTTTCGGGTACACCAGATATAATTACATTGTTCTGACGATACTGTCTTTGATTGATTTCATCAATTAGATTTTTAACTATGTTGGAATTGCCGGAGTTAGAATTGACTTTATGTTGAAGTTCGAGTAATTCGGATTAAAGTTGGAGAATAATTTTCTTAATACTTGATATGCTATCTATATCATTTGAACATTTATTGCAGAAAATTTTGAATTATTTTGTAGTGGATCGTGTGAACCGCTTAGCATCATCAGAAGTTAAATTTTCTACATAGGTGAGATGGACGAGTATGCGACAACCATCGCAGGAAACAAATTTATCATCCTTTGTTATTCCTTTATCGCAATTTGGACACCTGGACATGATACGAGAGAAGACAATGACACACGTAGATATACGAAGTAGTCAGTTCTTAACAACGGTTCGCAAACAAAATTGAAATGAGTGGAGGTGATAACTTGTTTAATTGAGTTGCAATGTGACAAGCAAATATCGAAATTACGAATGGAGCAAATACGAAGTGGAGCACTTCACAAAGTATTGGTAGCACTAAAAACTGAAGCATTAAGTAAGAGCTAGCTTATTTATTCACTATTAGAACACTCTATAATTTATTTAATCAAAAATATACAATTAACTGTTAAATACACACAGCAAGATAAAAAACGTGCTTACAGCGTGATGACTTTGACTTTGATAGAAACACAACTTACGGTGAAAACGAAAAGAAAATCTGTCAATCAGAAAAAAATCTTCTAAAATTTATAAGAGATATAAAGATATAGGTTAGAAAGAAAAAGAGAACAAGACAAATAGAGAAAATATAAAAAATATCAGATTTTTTTAGTTTCATATTATTATGTATTAATATTTATTTTTACTATTCAACAAATATAGTAGTCTGATTTATATAACGAAAGATTTTTTTATTCGTAGTACTGGTCATAATAGAAAATTATATTTTTATTGAGCTACTAGCTGTTCCCGTTGCAAATATTTGCAGCAAATAATTTGGGGTAATGTTATTAAACTATGAATTTTCTCTGCTTCGGAATTAGAATATCATATTATATTGATCCTCGAATACGTTTCGTTCTTAAATGCTTTTTAGTGATATTTTGTTATTTGGGATTGGTAAATTGGCTAAATATACAAAATATTTTGGCAAGGGAAAAAATATAACCGTAAATCAATATTACTAATCTAATTATTCTGTCAAATAATTCCTCTCATAGAAAATGTTAAAAAATAATGTAAATGAAATCCTAAACAGAGAAAATAGTATAAACCACTCGTTACAAAAGACTATTTAAGAACTCGTTCGTTCCCATACTTGCTGCTGCGCGCTCGTATAGGAGTTTCAAACTCGAGTTTGAATTTTGAATAGGATGCTTTCTATAACTTAAGTTTTAATATACTATTCTGCATTGTTGGGCAGAGCACATAGAAATAATAGATTTTTTGACACAGTACTCTGATAATAATAAATAAATTATTTAGGGCCAGTTTGTTAATGCAAGGTTGAAAGTGAAGTAATGGTAACTGTTTGTTAGGTAAATTACATGGCTGATTGACTGTTCATAAATATACAGTTACAGTCTATCTACCAGTTTATAAACTTATATTTAACTACATATTGAGAACTGAAACTTTTTTGATAGATAAAAAATACAAGGCTTGTAACACAGGCACAGAATGGATTTTATTGCTAATTATTTGATGAGGAACTTTGGATATTATTGTATAAATTTTACAGCAAACTGAAATAATATTAAATTTTGTAACAGACGTATTAAAAATATGCAATTTATATAGAAAAAAATTCTAGGACCATTTTAGGTATTCATTTAATTGACCAGTTTATGTTTGATGCTAGTGGCAAAGATGAGAAAGGTAAAACATCTAATAGACATTATCCGCATATTCAGCGTCTTTCAATATTGTATTTTATTATTATAAATTATAACTATGAATCAATGTTGCAACCATTGTTACTTCATTTCATTGTATAATGTATATAATATATTGTTGTAATTATTGTTTCATTTATGTTTTCAAGTTCAATTATTGTAATCTGTGAGGGAACGTGTTTTTTTTCAAATTAACGTCTTTATTCTTTTTAACAATAGGTGCAATAATTGCATTATCTGTACCTTTTACATTATAATTTCAGACTTTTGATTAATACGAGTACATTAAAAAATATGATTTCACATTAACGAAAACTGATTTCTCACAAAGGAAATCTGAATTCAAAATAACGAAATTTAATTTATCACTCCTCATTACCAATTTTGCAGTAATGACACAGAATTCACAATTGTAAAAACCAATTTCAACTAAATGAAAATAAATTTTGTATAGGAAACTTAAACGGGCACCGCCAAGGAAAGGCAAGAAGGGGTAGTTGCCAGCTCTTGGGGAGGCAAAAAAATGAAGCACATGTATATCCTCTACAATACCTACATTAAAACATACTTTTGAATTTACAAATATTAAATAAATAACGAATAGCATTTTTATGAAATTCATCTAAAGATTAAATTTGATTACAACAATGATAGAATTTGATAACAACATTGCGAGAACTTGATTAACATGTCGGCTCCGGTGGCTCAATGGTTAAAGCAACGCCTCTTAGTCATGAGTGCACTCGGGATTATGGGTTCGAATCCCACTAAGGCATGGATGTTTGTATATGTGAACCTATTCAGTAATTGGCAGTTCATCCTCTTGTGAGTTTTTTTTTTTTTTTTTTAATTTTATTTTTATTTAAAACAAGAAAAACAATGAAGAAACTTAATTACAACAATGAATACAGCTTGTTTACCTTGCCTGTGTTGCCAAATGAATTTAAGCGTAAAATTAATTTATAAAAATATATAATATGTTTTGTTTATTTAATTATATAAGCTTTGATATTAAATAAAAACTAATGTGTCACTCAAAATCAAAACCACAAATGTCAAATTACACTGATACATTCAAGTGGCTTCTAGTGAGAAATTCACGAACATTCAGTGAAGAGGGTTAGGGAATGTTTTGTCTAATTTGATTTGAATAGAATGTTGGGTAGGTATTTTTTTTATCGTTCTTTTATCTCTTTTTCATGATTATTTGCCTTTTAATTCTTCTATTGGTAATAAATTGCCTTTTATTCTGTTTTGTGTTTCTTGGCTGATTTGATTTCTTCTCTGTTCTTTTGAGTGATGTCTTCTATAGTTGTTTTTTTTTTTTTCATATAATTGAAGCATTCATAGGATATGTGTCAAATTGATTCTTCTTTTACTTTACATATCCAACATTTTTTTCTCTTCTAATCTCCAAGGTTTGTTTTCTAAAATCTCACATCTTCATCTGAACTGGGCAACTAATTTGATACTTTCTGCCTTTGAGTTGTATAAATATAGAGGTTTATCATTTGTTACTAGATAGTATACCTGTTTATAATCAACACTCATCAGCTATTTATTTATTTATATGTGTGGAAAACAAAATATTATATAAAATTCATTCAGAAAAGATAAGGTTTAATGGTGAAACAGATTTAAAATACCAACCCCCTATACTAATCGAAAGAGAGAAAAAAGCTATTTTTAAAAAACCCTGTATTTCAATATTTTAAGAAATAAATTGTTTTATTACGTAGGAGCTGACACAATTAAACAAATATTTTTTTAAAATAAAAATTAAGTGCGGATTCCACTTAAAAATGCAAGTTTGTGTTATATCTTAAAAATTTACCGATAGAAAAACTATTTTCGTACGCCGCTGGATACAAAATAAAAGTATGTAAGTTTTCTATTTGAAATATTTTTATCGATTACTGATAGTTAAATTTACCTATAGAAAAACTATTTTCATACGCCGCTGGATACAAAATAAAATTATGTAAGTTTTCTATTTGAAACATTTTTATCGATTACTGATAATTTAGAAATAATTTTAAAATAATAATAAAACAAAATTACCAAAATTCAGTTTTCCGCCATTATCTAGTACCTAACCTATGAGAATTTATGGCAAAACAAAAGCACATCTAAAATCATCAAAAACGGATCAGTTTTTGGGGGCTTAGAAGTAAAAACCTTTATTGACTCGGCTATGTTCTTTAACTAGGCATTATCATTCATATTTTCAATAAACTGTTACTATTTTTAATTACGGTGGAATAACCTATTCTGGAGGAGTAGAAGGGGATTCTGGAAAAGTAGAAGACAATTCTGGAATTTTGGAGCAAATGTTAGAGAACTGGAAAAGAATTCTAGAAAAACTATGGAAAGCCTTCAGGATTTTGGGACTGACTTAGCACGCTTGGTTCGTCTCGCACATTCTTCGGCTCCTGACAGCATTTTGGAGTGCCTGGCCACGCACTCATCTATGGATATCGAGACAACAGCACTCTGCAAGCACTGCGATTAGTTCGGTCAACACTTTAGTTAATAACTCTCATGCGCAATAGACTTGCCGTTTGATAATGAAGCTACCAAACAAACATCACATAATGCCGACAGAAATAAAAACACCAAAGACCTAGATGAGAAGGTGCGCCGAAGGTGTAACGATGTGTTTGTTAGAAGAGAGAAATTCAGCTGTTACAAATGAAGACAGAAGCGAAAAAAAGATAATGCGGGAGAGAGACAGAGAGCGTTTAAATTAAGAAGCGCAAGAAGGAAGAGGAGGAGGAAGAGGAAAGGCAACAGAAAATGAATAGTTCTTAAAAAAGCAGCAGCGATTACAATTTAAGTAAATTTAGACCGGAACCGGAAGACAGTGAGGAAGCATGCCTTGACGAGTCGTATGAAGAGCTCGAGCGAAAACGAAAACTCGAGTCAGAAGAAGATAACGGCGACATACCTCTCACCGCAAGAAAACCAAGACAGAATTCAGCCTGATAGGGTCAATCGGATCCAGAAGAAAGTCTGGTACTGGCGGAAAGAAAAAGAAGAAAAATAGGCAATGGAAGAAAATACGCTTGTTGCAAGACGCTGAAGAAGTCATAACCAAGGGCGTACAACATCTTCTTCAAAGACTGGTACAGTGCATGACAGAGAAAGAGAGATCCACCATCACTGGTCTGAAAGAGTTTAACTTCAAGCAGATGCACACGTACTTCAGGGAAGTTGCAAAAAAGTATGGGAACAGAACCAAGAAAGAGAAGTGCAAATTTCATTGATAAGCTGGTGCTCAGAGCTGCTAATGAAGAGAATGAAGACCAGTAGGACACTGGGAGTTGCCATTTGAGAGTAAAGTACATAGATATCATGAACAAACATTATTAAAATATCTTTCAAAACTCATATTAATAATTGGAGTAATACTAGCGTTTTGAACAAACATCTGAACGAATTTATGTATGGTCTCACTGCCAAGGCGTTCCGTGCATACGTTTCATGGATGTTGTAGCATTAACTATAACAGACTGAAAGAAGAACTCGAACGGACCAATGACTGCTAACATGCAGATTTCGTCATCTCGAACTGTTCCTGGACGAAACAGTCTTAAGGATGGTGCAGTTTATTGTGCGTGCGTAAAGTATCGACGCCACTGGGTAAGTGTGTTCGAAGGTGTCTTACGACGTAATTACATCATACAGCTGTGTCCTCAAACGACGAAATAAGCTTAATTACCGTGCGTCCACAGGTGAATAAGGTAAGCGTAGCGTTACATTATTCTAGAACGTTTGTAGAAATATTCTAGAGTGAATAAGGTGCGCTATGAAAACGACGCTGTACGAAGCACTCAGTTCAGTGCAGTTGAGTTAGTTGAGTGGACTTTGAAGTCTGATACGAGTCTGAGACCGACATTCAGTCTGATACACATCCGAAGAGAAGACAGTCAGTCTGATAAGGAAGTCGGTGATATAGATATCGTGAAGGCAGTTGAGTAGCTCGTAAGTTGAAAGAAATAGTTAGTGATACAAATAAATAGTAGGTAATGAAATATTTTTTATAGTGAGATGAATAATGTTTAAATAAATAATCATAGTATTGTTTTTAATAATATTCTAAATCTATAATTAGTGTTATTAGTTTATTCGTCGTTTAATTATTTTTCTTAATTATGGGGTCCCGTGGCCGCATGGCTGAGTGTCTGGTCGCGAACCTGGGGAACCAGGCTCGATCTCGACCAACGCCAAATATTTCGAATTTTAAGCGGCACACAAGTGACCCCTGTGGTGCATTCTCCTCGCTAGCAATGAGTGCCCGAAAGGTGACACCTGGTAAACGCTCACACGGTACAAATATGTCATCATCATTACCAAAATCTGTGTACAACGCAGATTGGCACACTCAGAAATGGGTAATATGCTGTGAAGATATATTTATTTATTTCTTAATTATTTTTTGTTTAATAAACCTTTAATTTAATTATTAATAGTTCTTTGACTTTTACACTTCACCCAAATAAATAAACGTTACAATGTAATTTATGTGTCGGTGGATTGAGACATGGGTCCTAACCATTTTATTTTTTTTTTTTTTTCTGTAAGAACAGGATAAAATAAGAACTTTAGCACAAACGCGACTTAAAAATTTTACGTAATAAGCATGATATGAATTTTTAAAGTTTAATAATTCGGTGCGTGACATTCACTGAATGTGAAAAATAAAATTTGATTTTGTTGATGCCGAACTCTATGTTTTTGGTATAAACATTTTAATCTACTATGTTTTTAGTATATCCTCTACTTTGTTTTTATTTTGGCATATTTGTCTGTCTACAGATGTCCTAGAATTAGGGTTTGTTTATGTAACGTTCACTACCTGCTTAGGACTCGTAAACATGAAGTAAAAATATAGCAAGTTGTGCTGTAACAGACGAGCAGAAGGAAAGATGCAAGCGTGGTTTATCCACCGATTGGTTGTATATAATGTAAATAAACTTACTAAACTACGACAGTGACTTGTTTCGATTCACCCAAACCCTAAACAACATACAGTCCACTTTTAATCACCAAAATATCGCAAACTTAAACTCGCGATCAATCATTTTGGTCCTTCGAGCCAGATTGGAAGCAGAACATCATCGTGGTTTCGTGGTATCCAGCACCAAGAAGTCGAAATACATCGACACGACAAGCTGTTGCCCAGCATCGACATCATTATCAGTCTATTAGTGTGGCTGTGCACCAGGAAGTCAACATCGACGCAAGTTGCTGCAAGACCCACCACCAGGCCGTATCAGTCGAAAACCGGTAAATCTATTCCTTTTTTTGTTCTATATATTCCCATTTCTGTATCTCGATTTGGCAGAAAAGTAAATATTAAAAATGGATTTGGAACAATCAATTAGGATACGTGCAGCACTGTGACGTTTGGCCCTTTCGTCCAACAAGGGTTTTCCCTCCTTTTGTAAACCTGTAGAAGCACCGTCACAGTTAGATTGTTTAGGAACGTGTATTCAACAATATACGTTGTTTATTTATTGTTTATGTATTGTTTAATCTGAAAAGTAAGATGTATTTGTAATATTGGTAAATATTTAATGAAATACTGACCTGTAAAAGACAATATCCGACCGTCATGATGTGAAAATATTTATTATTTTAATCGCTACAAACGTCTTCGTTCCCAAATAAAATTAAAAATAAAAAAGGCTTATAATGACTATTTAACACAAGCTCAAAATTCTCTTTTATCTGATCCAAATAAATTTTGGGGTTTTATCAATAGTAAAACTAATAATTCTAGAATTCCACCTTGTATGACTTTAAATGTTTCTATATTAAAAACTCCTTGTGAAATTGTAAATGGTTTTGCGTCTTATTTCAAAAGTGTCTATTCCTCCTCCAAACCCTCCTCTTTTCCTAAAATAAGTCCTCTTACCAACCAAACAATAAATATCAGCAATATTACCCATGAGCAAATTGGCAATGCTATAAAACAAATTAAAAATAATAAATCCACTGGTCCTGATTTAGTCCCCAATTTTATCATCAAAGACTGTTCTACCCCATTATCAAATGCTTTTTATCATATTTTTAACTTATGCATAAAAACTTGTTCATTTCCAAATTCATGGAAAGTAGCGCGCATAGTACCAGTCTTTAAAAGTGGTAACAATAACAATATAATGAACTACAGACCAATAGCTATACTCTCAATATAAGTAAAATTTTTGAAATGATCATTTATCAATCTATTTATCCAAATATTAGTAATTTAATAACTATTTACCAACATGGTTTTATGGCGTAAACGTCTACATCTACAAATCTCTTCTCTTTTACTCAGTTTATTTCATCTGAACTGGGCGGGAACAAACAAGTCGATGTTGCATATACCGATTTTTCCAAGGCGTTCGATTGTATAAATCATAGTATTATTATTCATAAACTGAACCCTTTTGGATTTTCTTCTTCCTTAAAACGCCTCATGTCATCTTACCTAGATAATAGATTGTTGTATGTTAATTATATGGGACATAACTCTATTCCTATTTCTGCCACTTCAGGTGTCCCCCAAGGCTCTAACCTTGGTCCTTTGCTTTTCCTTATCTTCATTTATGATATTACCACAGTTATCAAAAATAAAAAACTCCTCTTTGCCGATGATTTGAAAATATATGGCTCAGTATTGAATCTCTCTGATTGTTTGTTGCTGCAAGATGATTTAAATAACATAAATAATTGGTGTATTTCAAATAAACTGTTTCTTAATGTGACAAAATGTAAAACAATTTCTTATTCAAGGAAAACACCTTTTATATATCCGTATTCAATAGATAACACTACCCTAGAACGTGTTACTACTATTAAAGATTTAGGTGTAACATTCGATGTAAAATTATCATTTTCTCCACATATATCTAATGTCTCTTCTTCTTTAAAAATGCTAGGTTTCATAAAAAGAAATACTAGATCCTTCACTAACCTTGATTCAATTATCACTCTTTATAATGATTTTGTCAGGTCCAAACTGGAATATTGTAGTACTATTTGGAACCCGTTTTACGACAAATATGATAATATAATTGTATCAGTGCAACGTAAATTTTTAAAATTTTTGTACTTTAAAAAACATCGGCATTATCCTCCCGTCGATTATTTATATAATACTTTACTTCAGTCTTTCAACTTCGTTAAACTCTCCCTTCGACGCCAATGTGCTTACTTAATTTATCTATATAAAATTATTCATAATTTGGTTGATGATCCTGAAACCCTTTCTCTCCTTTCCCTCCATGCTCCTTCAAACACAACTAGAAACAATAAATGTTTTTACCTGTCTAGAGCTTCTACAAATATGCTTTTGAAATCTCCCCTATTTTCTATGTGCACGCTTAATATAAATATTAAATATTAAATATTAATAATATTAAATATTAAATATTAAATATTAAATATTAAATATTAAATATTAAATATTAAATATTAAATATTAAATATTAATATTAATTAAATACTAAATACTAAATACTAAATACTAAATACTAAATACTAAATACTAAATAATTAAATATTAAATATTAAATATTAAATATTAAATATTAAATATTAAATATTAAATATTAATATTAAATATTAAATATTAAATATTAATATTAATATTAAATATTAAATTATTAAATATTAAATATTAAATATTAAATATTAAATATTAAAATATTAAATATTAAATATTAAATATTAAATATTAAATATTAAATATTAAATATTAAATATTAATATTAAATATTAAATATTAAATATTAAATATTAAATATTAAATATTTAAATATTAAATATTAAATATTAAATATTAAAATATTAAATATTAAATATTAAATATTAAATATTAAATATTAAATATTAAATATTAAATATTAATTAATATTAAATATTAAATATTAAATATTAAATATTAAATATTAAATATTAAATATTAAATATTAAATATTAAATATTAATATAAATATTAAATATTAATATTAAATATTTAAATATTAAATATTAAATATTAAATATTAATTAAATATTAAATATTAAATATTAAATATTAAATATTAAATATTAAATATTAAATATTAAATATTAAATATTAAATATTAAATATTAAATATTAAATATTAAATATTAAATATTAAATATTAAATTAAATATTAAATATTAAATATTAAATATTAAATATTAAATATTAAATATTAAATATTAAATATTAAATATTAAATATTAAATATTAAATATTAAATATTAAATATTAAATATTAAATATTAAATATTAAATATTAAATATTAAATATTAAATATTAAATATTAAATATTAAATATTAAATATTAAATATTAAATATTAAATATTAAATATTAAATATTTAAATATTAAATATTAAATATTAAATATTAAATATTAAATATTAATATTAAATATTAAATATTAAATATTAAATATTAAATATTAAATATTAAATATTAAATATTAAATATTAAATATTAAATATTAAATATTAAATATTAAATTAAATATTAAATATTAAATATTAAATATTAAATATTAAATATTAAATATTAAATATTAAATATTAAATATTAAAATATTAAATATTAAATATTAAATATTAAATATTAAATATTAAATATTAAATATTAAATATTAAATATTAAATATTAAATATTAAATATTAAATATTAAATATTAAATATTAAATATTAATTAAATATTAAATATTAAATATTAAATATTAAATATTAAATATTAAATATTAATATAATATTAAATATTAAATATTAATAATATTAAATATTAAATATTAAATATTAAATATTAAAATATTAAATATTAAATATTAAATATTAAATATTAAATATTAAATATTAAATATTAAATATTAAATATTAAATATTAAATATTAAATATTAAATATTAAATATTAAATATTAAATATTAAATATCTAAATATTAAATATTAAATATTAAATATTATATATTAAATATTAAATATTAAATATTAAATATTAAATATTAAATATTAAATATTAAATATTAAATATTAAATATTAATTATTAAATATTAAATATTAAATATTAAATAATAAATATTATATTAAATATAAATATTAAATATATAATATTAATATTAAATTAAATATTAAAATTA